>CM077469.1:8979907-9395954 GCA_039654755.1 Calcarius lapponicus
TGATTCATTCTGAATTTATGGAGTGGCTCTTTAGTGAGAGAAGCAGAATCAGTGTTCCCTCTAACCAGTGTTTATTATAAATCTGAGTCTCTCAACAGCAGTAACAAAATACTGGAAGCACTTCCTGAGCAGCTCTCTGTTAGCTGTATGTTTTGAGAAAGGCATTATATCACATCCCAGTCCCAACACTGGGGATAGTTATTCAGTTTATGGCACTCCCTGAATGAATCCCTCTCTGCTTCCAAAGCCACAAGGGTCAAAGTCTTCCCTGTAACACAAGTCTGTGCTCTCTAGTGAAGTTGGGAGTGGTAAATTAGAAGGGTTTTTTTTTTTTTTTGTCGACTTCAAGTTTTTGAAATATGTCAATTTAGTTCACTGAGACTGTTTTCTACAAGGGTGCTTGTATAATTCAGATGCTTTTGTGTTTGGCCAAGGTTTGTGTTGTCCTAGAAGCTGTTTAGGTGTGGAGAACCGCTAAATCCTGCAAGGAAATCCTAGTGATTTTTAGTGATTTGTAGCTGCTGGATAGCAAAAGCTGTGGCAAAAACCAGTGCTGGAATGCAGTAGAGGTGGTGAGTGAGTGTTTGAGAGCAGCAGCACCTCAGGGCTGCCTCATCTGCTGCCCTTAACTGAATAAAAAGGGTCATCAGGTGGCAGATTCACCCCGGGCCCTTACATGTAAAGAGAGGATATTACAGTGCAAGGTTTTCCTTCTCTGGATGCCACAGGCCAAATTAATTTCTTCTCAGCCACCTCTGTACTATGTACAAGTGTGCTCAAGAATGTGATTAATTCTTGGGGCATTGAACAAGTCTGGGTGTTTGAGGAGGAAGCTTCTGGAGAGGAAAAAAACCAGCTGTGTCTACCTCCTGGTGTGCTTAGTCTTTGCCTGCCTCTGGGCACCTGCTGGATTTGAAACTGGGGGTGTTACCCATTGGTTTCCTTTGCTTTTTGAACTGGGCAGTAGGGAATGGGAAGTGGCTGCTGTGGCTCTGGGTGTTTAGAGGAATAGAGAATTACAAGGAAAAATAATGACAAGCCAGAACCTTGCAGATAAACTTGAGTTGTTCCTTAAAACCTGGTTACATGTTGTAGCTGCTTCTGAGTGTGTGCTGCTGCTGTCTGTGTCTCAGAGCACCTCATGTGAGCTGATGAAAAGAATGATGTTGCAGGAACTGCATTTGCTGTTCTTGCAGACTTCTTGCTGAAAGACAAACAACTATAATGAAGTACTTAAAGGTAGGAGTAAGTCCCATGTTTGGATAGATACATAAATTTAGGTAACTTTCTAAGGAAAAATACTGCTGTGATACTGTTGTAATAGCTTCAACAAGTTGATATTGACTTTGGCTGTTCTAACAGCCTTGTAGACAGCTCACCCAAAACCCAAACTGCAAAACTATGAGGTTGTCAAAGGAATGGGAATCCCATTGTTCTGAAAGTTCCCCATTGGACATGAGGATTTGTAAATGCAGTTCCATAACCATATTTGTCTCCTCTGGTCTAGGGCTTGAGTGGGTTTTATTCCCAAACCTTATGGGGTAGCTGAGCACTTTTCTTTTCATTAGGGTTTCACTTTTTTCTACATATCCTGAAATCTGACTAAGTTTGGGTGGAAGTTGGGGAGCCTCCCTCCCACAGGTTGAAGCTGAGAGTAGGTGAAGAAACTGTGATGACTGCATACATCAGGAGCCATGCTTGTAGCAGAAAGCATCATTTTTGTACGCATAGAAATGTTTGTGTTTGTTGTGTGCAGATGTAGGCTGGCAGGGTTGTGTTTGGGTAAGGTTTATCAGCTGCAGAGAACTTGCTTGAGACCTCCTGCCCTTTGTCCTCCAGCTCCTACCTCCTGCCTACCTCCTCATCTTTCTCAATGTTATTTCTTTTTCCCTTTGGACTTTGATTTTTCAAAAACCTTCAGGTGACTTTTTTTAACACTGCTATGAGCTTGTGACACAAAGCAGCTGAACAGTGTCCAGCTTTTGGAGGGGTTTAAGCCTAAGCATTGAACCTTGTAGCCTCAGGATAGGAGGCTGTAAGAAAGCAGCTTGTCTCAAGCAAAAACTCTTTCCCTTTGCTTTTTGATTTTTCATTCTTTCAAGAAACAGACATGGACTATCATAACAGCAGATACATTCAATCTCAACTGCCTTTTTGCCTTGCTTCAAAAAATGAGACAGCTGCTGTTGTCTTTTACTGTCTAAAAGATTATTGAGTGGGTCTGTTGCCTGCTCCATAAAAGAAGAGGTATCTGCAAAACAACATCCTCTACTCCCAAAGTAAAAAGTTTGAATGGCATGTTTTCCCACTTTTCCTGTGGTTTGGTTTTTTTTTTTTTATCTTTAATTTTTTGTGTGGTTCTCTATTCCTCCCTGCACTTTCCAGGTTTTTGCCTATAGTAGAATATAGCAGTCATGAGATTTTTATCCTTGAAAACTCAAAATATTAGGTAACAACTTAAACCTCAATAATAGCAGGGTCACTCAAAGATTTCTGACATCCAGATGCCATTTCTTTCATTAAAATCAAGGTATCACTTTATGTATTTTAGTGTTAACACTTTTCCAAATGATATTGTGGAATCATCCAGCCCCTTGGGAGTGGTGTGGGTGACCACCAGGTTTCACTGTACGTTGATCTTTGTGCTGCCAGCTCTGCTCATGTTTGCCTGTGGTATTGAGGCAATCAGGACTATGACTTCTTTGGAAGGGGGACTGTTCCTGTGCTGAGGTTTTTATACAGCAATTAGCACAGTGTGACCCAGTCTCCATGGGAGATTTGGGAAATCAAAACAAGCTACCAGCCTTATAGTGGAGAAAATAGCTCATGATTTTTTTACACCTGGGAACAAATCCATATGAGTTTTTGAGTGATACCCTCATTGGTTTTACAGTGAACACCTTGTTTCTTGTGGGGAATTTCAGCAGCTTTGTGCCAAGTTCCTGTTTCTGGATCCATTTAAGCATAATGCTCTGTGCAGTAGTGCTGAAGCCCAGAGAAAACCAGTGGTCTGTTGCTCTCTCTAAGCATGTGCTCCCTCTTTCTGCTGCCACAGATGGATCCCTGTGCAGCTCCTCACTCTGAGATTCTGTGCAAAAAAGGCTGCAGCAAAGCCAATGCTCATCAGGGAAAATCCAACTGCTTTGCACTGGGCAACTCTAACTAGTGTGATATTCTTGATCACTGCAGAAACTCGTTTAATTCCCTCCAAGGCATCCACAGTCAGTCTAGTCTCTTTGCAAAATGCTTCTTTCCCTTCAGCTTTAGATCTCTTTCCTAGTTGAGAGAGGTGTTAAGAAGAAGGATGCATCACACAAAGGAAAAATGTAACAAAGCTGCAAAAGTACTAAAACAGAGTGAATAAAGAGTAGACTTGAAGAGTATACTTTGTAGGAAGTGAGTAGAACATCAAGTGACACTGAGTTCTCAGAGAGAATTACTAAGTTAAGCCTTCTCTTCATAGATAGGTAAGAGAGGTGAGTTAGTAAGGCAGTGCAGGCATAGGAGGGAAAACTTAAGCTCTCAGCTCTACTTTTCGTGAGGAAATGCTGAATTATAACAGAAATAATTTTTTTTTGAGGAAGCACAGTGGAAAAAATAAGATGGCCACTAATGTTTGGGGTTTCTTTAAGAGATAAAATTATTACTGGTCAGTATAGAATACTGATTCATGAAGTCAGTTCATGTGTCCCCTTCATTTTGTGTTTTTCTCTAAATTATTTAAATAGGAAATGGTTAGATTATGGGTTTTGCTTAGCATATTTCAATTCAGAGTAGTAAAAATGAGAATCAGCAATCTAAGCTAGCATCTTACTGAATTGTATCAGGATGAACAGGGAAGTAGTGTTTTCTGGAGTCCTTACTCCTTAAAACCATTTTTCATTGGCTCTTGTTTCATGATGTCAAACATTCCATTATAAAATCTCTCTCTAATTAACATCAGACATTAACAACAGCTTGATTGTGGGAGTTTCCTCTTCTTCCTGGCTATTCACTAGAGAGAGTTGTCTCCTTGCAGCATTATGGCAATCGGAACTCAGGCTGGCTGGAAGCATGGGAGGAAAAAAATGTTGGTTTCCTTCACTTAGAAAAATTTTGAGATTATTTGTCCAGTGGTTCTGCAGAATACTCATCTGGGGCTGTGTGCAGCCTTTCATGAGGAGGTGGCAATCAACTGGGTCAGGTATTTGGTGGTGTGGCATCAGGGACTGTGTCCTCAGTGTTGTGATGCAGTGGCATGCATGGCATTGTGCTGCAGCACTGCACAGCCAGCCTGCCTTTTCATTTTGTGTCATATCAAGGATCCCTGCAATGCTGGAGTCTCCATGCTGCATTATTGGCAGGGTTTCTCTGTTGCTTTCTCTTCCCAAATGATGTTCTGGCAGCTCTTATTTGTCTAGGTAAAACATCTCTTACCTCTGCAGAATTTGCTGGCTCTGTGGAGATCCATTATCATTCAGTGTTGCATTCATGTACAAAAATGTTTCCTGTAAAGCCTCACTTGGCTGTGATTTAATGGTTATTCAGTGTTGCTATTTTCAAAGAGCCTTCACAATGTGGGAAATGATTTCTTCTCAGTTTGATACATAAGATAACAAGAACATTTTTGTGCTGAATGACTTGGACTTTGCCATGTTAATGAATAGCTGATCAAGGTCTGAAAGTAAAGCCTTGGAGCTGCTGCCTAACAGAAGAGGGTTACTAAGTTCTTAAAGAAGGGCTTGGCTCAGAAGATGCATTACAGTTGGGCAAGTTTGTACCCCTGTTAAATTCAAACTAACCTTTATGACATCTAGTGGTTACCTATTGTGGCATTAAAAATGAGAATTAAAAATTTACTGTGTGACACCACATGAAAGGTGAATCAGCCACATGAACAAAGAGCAAATCACAACCATAGCCTGCTGTCAGACTCAAGCAGGCAAAGAAACTCATGCATTGGAAGTATTTCAACCCAGAGGCCAGAATAAGGACTGTCTGCATGTGCTCCAAATGAGGTGGTGGGTTGCAGATGTATGAAACCCAGCTAATGCAGGAATGGAGTCAGCATGAATGAGTGTCCCCTTGGCAAGGCAACCTACACAGAATGCACTATATTGGCAATTTTGCTGCTAATGATCTTGAAAAGGCAAATTTAGAGATAGATGTGATTTAAAAGAGAACAGAAAGGTGGCATTCATGTGAGGTGCCAGACTAGAAAAAGGCCCTGATGACATCCCCAAATGTCAGCTTGGGCTGAAAGAAGCTTTGGCAATGGTATAGGAGGGGAGGAGGAGGCTGTGGGACAAGAGGATGCTGCAGCTCTGCCACTGCCAGCAACAATCCAGCAGCTCTGGGTTAGTTGTACAGGGAAAACGAGGACAGCAGCACGTCTGTTCCTTCAGACTGTGCAGGCTTGATAAAAGAAGATTTGCTATCATCCAAACCTGGTATCCAAAACTGCAGGAGGTGAAATTTGATTTTTTTTTTCCTCCCAGTATTAATTCAGTGCAGAGAAGACACTTTGTCAATGTTTTCTTTTCAATCCTGAGCCATAGACACTTTTTCCAGAGAAGCGCTGAAGGGAACATTAGCGAAGGGGATGCCATATGGTCTCCTTAGGGATATAATTCATTTACAGCATGCTTTAAGTTTAGTCTCAAAGAGTGCTGTGTATGCTGTTGGTGTACAAATTATCTTCTACACCAGAGGGGGCATGGTGGGACCCTCCTGGTCCTTCCTTGCAAGGTGTTCAAGAAACAGGTGGGATTGCAAGAGGCCAAAGAGGGAACTGTGGGCATGGATGCTGCTGCTGCAGATTGTGTTGGAGGGATGGCTTGGAGCTGGGATGGCTTTGCTTCTGTCTCTCCAAGGAAAAGGTGTTTTCCCCTGTAACTGTGATGCCACAAGCCCTCAGTGTGAGCCGTCCTGTGGTCAGTCAGTGCATCCTCTGAGCTCCTCTGTCTCTCTCCTCAGAGCTCTGTAGTAGATTATTGAGTTCTTACAATATTTCTGTTATAATGGGGAATATGGGAGGAAAGAACATGGGCTTTGGGAGACTTGTATCTGACAAGTATACTACTATAGCCTACAGTTATTATCTATGAAGAAAACTATTTCTGCTTTGTTTTACAGGAAAACATTCTGAGATATTAAACAAGTGTGACTGGACATAATAATAATCTACACTTTTTTGAAAAAGTAAGATGATGAGAAAAAACCACCTATGACTGATTACTTCTGTGACTAGGGAGGTTTTATGGTCCTGCTGATCCACATGGGAGTGTTTGCTAAAGACTGAATGTTGTAAAATCTTTTTTGCGTGTGTGTAGGCACACAAAAGCACAGAGCTGTGCTTCTTTGTGTTCCTGCAAAATTTCCCTGAAGGAGAATCTATTTCTGAGATGATAAGTTTGCCTGTGTTCTACCTTTGAACTTCTTTGGAAGGAGAAGACAACAATATTTTCCTGTTTTCTTTAATTATTTTGTTAATTTGTTTGGGTTTTTGTCATGGTGGGGCTTTCTTTTTTTGGTGTGGCTTATTTTCTTTAATGGAACTTTGGTTTGGGTGGTCGATTTCTAGAGCTGAACTATTTTGGCAAAAATCTATCTACTTCCCCACGACTTTCAAGTTTTACTAAACACTGTCGTTTCTCATGTGGGATAACAGAAATGTTTTATTTTAGTTATTATTTTTTTCTTTTACAATCTTATTTTATTAAAAATTTGGCTTAGGCTCCAAGGGATAACTCAGACAAGGAAAAACTCCCTGCGATGTCAGAAGTTTTTTCCTCCTTGGGCTGTGTCAGGAAACAATGGAGCCTTTTCCTGTCTTGCACCAGGTGGAAAAGCCCTTTCCTCTACTGAAAGGGAACACAGTGGTAGAAAGTTGGACATTGCCTCATCTACCACTGACCCCTCCTCAGTAACTGGTTTTGGATCTTAGCTGGTTTCAAGGTTGTTTTTCAGAAAGCAAATTATGCTGCACGTGTAATCAGCAGGATGCTGTGAATTAACTGGTGTACTGAAGGAAGAAAATCAGACAAAGGTAAGAATTAAATGGAGTAAAAAATATTTCTACTTTCCAAGTGCTGGATTTTTAAGTTTTGAGGTATGATGTGACTTGAAATGAAAATGTTTCATTTAGGCAAATATAGTTACTCATATTTTTAGAAATGAAAGAACATTATTTTTAATTCTCACAGTTTAAAAACCCACAATAGGGTTTCTTCTCAATTTAGTGAAATACAGAAGAATACAATTGTTCTGTGAATAATTTAAGTTGACCTGATTTCTTCAGTAAGGATTTGATCAAGTGTTTTGCTTATCAGTCTCAGTGAATCAGATCAAGTCAAATATCTTACTGAGCCTAAACATGGGCTTAGGATAGTGTTTTGCCGCATGTTTTTGGATAAAATCCTTTAAATGTTTGTCCTGTTGATATAGTGTGTTCCTCTCTATCCCAAGGAAGGAGTTCTGGGTGTTTTGAGTGGATTAATTAGTGCACCAGTAATGATTAGTTCTACCACCTCTGGAGAGTACAAAGCATTTGCTATTTTTCACATGGGGGAAAAAAAGAGAAGAAATTGCTGGAAAATAATTTCTGAAATGACTATCATAATGAATCATTAACAACTTAAATAGCAATGTCAGGGACACTTGTTCCAATTGGCTTGTAGTAAAATTCTTCTCTTCACATTTAAGAGAAGAATTAATGGTGTAAACTGCTGTTATAATGATGTTTTAATGACTGGAACAATTTTACTAGAACTATATTGCAAATGTGGTCTAAACCCAACAGGTGTCTGAATACAGCCTTTAGACTAAAAGTGTTATGCAAAGCTGTTGCATTTACTTTTTGTCTTTGAATTAACATTTAAATTTAATCAATAAATATTAGATTGAAACGCTGTTGATTAAAAATACATCATCACTTCTGGTGAGTTGCATTGCAAGTATAACCTCCACTGAGATGATCCCTCCGCTTCTGACTTTGCTCTTGAAAATATCAAGTTCCTGTTGGGTTTTTTTTCAGGATCAGTAGAACTTTGCAGAGTTCACTTTGTAGTTCTGTATGTAAGTAGTAGTTCACTTGGGGTTTTGTATGCTGCTGCTCAGCTCTACATGTTACAGAAGTGTGGCTTGCTGAGAGCCCAAGAAACAAGAAGCTGTTTAAATAAGGTGAATGATGTAATAAGTATGCCCAGTTTTTTTAGGTGCTTGCTGCGGTCTTCAGATTAAATAGTACAGATACACAATTTAGAAAGAAACTGCTGAACAAGCCCAGGAACTATTTACTGTAAAGCTTCTTGCTATTATTGTTAATCTGTAATGTGCAGCCTAATCATCTAGATCCATAACAGCAAATTTAGAGGTGAGCAGGATGTTAAATGGCAACGTACAGTTCTTCATAAGGAAACAGACTAGATATTTATTTAAGCCTTGCTGTCACCAAAGCCTTTATTTAACTGAGGGGGGGGAAAGTATTAACTAAGTACTTAAATTCTCATTAATGAGCAAGTAAACTAGATCATTTGTAGACTTTCAGTTCAATAAGCTACTTAACCTCTGCATCTCATTTACAGCGTGAGCAGCTGATAAAGTGACTTGGTGTCTCACCAGTTGTGGTTAGAAGGAGTAGGATACTATTTGGAAGCAGTTCTACCTCTTCATCCAGTCACAGAGCTATGTTGTATGCATATATGAAACTGCAAAATCCTATCACAGAAGGGTATCAGTCTGTATAAGATATAAGTATCTAAATTGTGGTAGCATTCCAGGTGCTGCTTCTTTGTGTTGCATAATGTATTGAAATAGAATAAAAATGCAATTCTTATATTTTGAGGATAGTAATAATGTCTGTAGGCAGGGCCATGAAATGTGGTTTAATATAATCATCATTGCACCTACTAAACTTGACCTGCTTTTTGAATACTATTGTGAATATAAAAGGAACAAAAAAAGGCCTAAATTTGGAGCCTGATTGTTGTTCTTCTTCAAATGATAGGAGGTTTGTGTTATTCACAGCAAACTTGGAGATCATTTTAAGCACTCCAGTGGCTTACAGTTAGAATTTTATTGCTCTGTGTTTAGTTAGAATTTTATTACCCTGTATTTAGAAGAGAGAAAGAAAAGGAGTTGAACTGCCTCTAAAAGCATTGCTACCACAAAGTGGTTAAGTAGCATTGTGTCTGACCTTATGTTGAAGTCAGTAATGTGCCAAACACATCAGCCCTGTGCAGCTGCCCTTCTGCAGGGTGTTTGCTGATGCACAGGCTGACACTGAGTGTGCTCTCGTGGCAAAGAGGCTTTGGCTTGAGGTGGGGACAAGGGGTAGCACATGCTTTAATGATGAGATGTTATGTCTCTAGTGAAAGCTCTGTGCTTTTCTGCATATGAGGAAGTAAAATGCATGTCAGTAGAAGGGATAGAATCTGTCCTGACTCCCTAATATAGAACTGACTGACTCCAGAATATAGCTGAAATAAAAAGTGTTAAGAGTTTAGGCAGCAGCTCAAGGTATGAAAGGAGATGTGAGACATGAATGTGCTCTGAGAAACCATTTGCAGAAGACAGGTCTGTGAAAGACAGAGAAATGGGAGGGGGAAGATGGGGGACAGGTTAGGGAGGAGGGAGTGAGAGGATGAGAGAAGTGTCTGATTCAACCCAAATTCTTACTTATTTCTCTTATTCAACAGGTGTATTTTCTGCTAACACACACAATGACACTATCTAGTCTATCTAGTTTGCATGTTGTTTAAGGGCTTTTTGTTTATGTATAACTAGGTCAATGAGATGATTATGATGATATTTTTTAAAAGCAAATTCAGTGCCAAGAAGGCATTCTTAAGTCCATGTAGTGATGAGTCTGGAAACAGAGTCTGTGTTTCTCTTGGCTCATATCTGCAGTAGTGGGGTCAGGTCATGAAAATAAGTTCCTCCCTATACCAGAAAGGAAGGTCAAGGCTGAAGAATAGAATTATTTAGGTTGGAAAAGACTTTTTAAGATCTAGTCCAACTGTTAACCTAGTATGCTGCCTTTATTTAATAGATTTAAGATCTCTAATAGCTCTTCTTGCTTAGTTATAGTTCTGAATAATTGAATATGGGCAAACAAGTTCTCCTTAGGTTTGCATAGTTACAATTGCCTCATGAGGGAAAGAGGTGGGGCTGGCACTGATCTCTGCTCTGTGGTGACAGTGACAGGACTCCAGGGAATGGCCTGAAGTTGTGTCAGGGGAGGTTTAGGTTGGATATCAAAAAAAGGTTCTTCCCCCAGAGGGTGCTTGGAACACAGTCCCCAAGGAAGTGGTCATGGCATCAAGCCTGACAAAGATCAAGAAATATTTGGACAATGCTGTCAATCACAGAAGTGACTCTTGGGGATGGTGCTGGGCAGGGTCAGGAGTTGGACTTGATCCTTGTGAGTCCCTTCCAATTCAGCATATTCCATGAGTGCTGGGTGAGTTACAGCTCTTAAGAAGGAGATTGCTGAGCTGATGCTCTCCTGTCCAGCCTGGCAAAGGTTCTTAGTGAGGCTTCTGCTATCAAACCAGGGAACACTTGGGTTTTCAGCCTGTGCATGTGCTGAAATTTGTGTTTCTCTGCCTCAGACTCAAGCAAAACTGTGTCCATCTGCTGATGCTGTTAATCATACATCTGAGCTGCAGTGTCAAACCCCTCCTGCACTACTCTTGCACAAAGGATAAAGCATAAAACCCTTGCCAAAAGCTGCTACTTTTCAAGAGAGGTTTAAATGGCTACCTTTCTCCCTTCCATGGTTTCATTTGTACTGTGTACTGGAATTTTCTTAGGGTGCTGTTTCTTGGTGATACTGTTTAGTGGTTTTGGAGACAACTGCAGAAATCCATAGTGGCAAAAATAGACACTGTCTTTTGTCTTCTTCCCAGAGCAGCTGCTCCTGAGTCCCTCTGTGATAAATCCCTCTTCTACTTCTTCATCACCTCCCATGTCAGATTTCAAGCCTTGCTCAGGAAGCCTAACCCCAGTACTGCCCTGGCCTTAATTCTTAAAAGTTTCACTTCTTACTTGACTCAGGTTTTCTTTGCACCAGTAGAAATAGGTTATCTCTGTCCCTATCCACAAGGACACTGAAGAGATTATTCCTTGCCTTTACGCAGCAACCTTTTTTGTAGTCTGTCCTTTTGTTCCTCTTTCATCTCCTTTTCTTGGGGCTAAGCAATGCCAAATTATTCAATCTCTACACCTATGTGATCTTTTAAACACCTCCAAAGGGAAAAAGTACATTTCAGTTGAAATATTTCAAATAATATTTCATGTATAGCTTATTAAAAAGAAAGTTCTGTACAAACTTATCTTTGCATAGTGGCATTTTTTTCAATTATACTGGCAGGGAAGATTTATCTGCAGTATTTTTGTATGTGTTTTTTATTTAGCATAAAATTGGAAAATGATTTGAAGCTTCATGGACAGGTACACTTTAAAAATGCATTATGGAAACTTATAACTCAGGTGGTATTAAATCCACTTATCCACCAGGTAGTCCAAGGAACTGGGACAGTCATCAGCTACTTCTGCAGTGCTTGCTTTATCCTGCATTTCAAATTACTTTTTAAAAAAACTGGCTTATTAACACAACCCATAAAACTTCTAAGTCTGGCAGGGGTAGTGATCTTCCTAAAAATATTTTTGCCTTGTTGTGCTGCAGGAGTAGGAACTTGCCATGAAGTTTAGAGCAGTTTGGATTAAGGATTTGGAGAGGGGGAAAGAAATTTTAGTTAGTCTTAGAGAAATAACTCAAACGCATGCAGGGAAAATGCTGAAGAGATGCTCTTGTTAGTCCCTACTGCCTTTGGTCCTCCACCTGTGTGTCACTGAGGGACTCCCACCCCTCCTGCTGTTGTGACTGTGGTCACACACCTGAATCTGCCAGTGCTGCTTCCATAAGTAATCCCTAATTAGGTAATGCTTGATTTGATTTTTTTTTTTTTTGATAATGAAGTACTTCATTCTGTCCTCATGAATGGAATTGTGTCGTGCAGTTCCATTATACAGCTTTATTCAAATAAGTTGCATTATCTGGAAGCCCAGAAATGGTGGGATTTTTCTACCTCATTTCTCAAAGCCTTTATTATCAATGCCTTAATTCTCAGACTATTCCAATGTTGATTATAAATGCATTTGGGAAGGCTAATGTTCAGAAATAATGAGATTTTCTTCATTTATAGCTGTGACCAGGAGATTGTGTAGTAATCATGCTATGCTTCCTGCTGCAATAAAACATTCTTTAGAATGTTTTGAGGGCCTTTGTAGTTGAAGGTTAAAGATGCTAAGATAAGTCAAACTATACTTAGTAGTTTTTAGCAGTATACAGAAGAGGTCCTTGCAGTTTGGGAAACCAGTTGTTTCCAAGTGTTACGTCTTTTTTTCATTAGCAGATGAGATGGACCAATTTGATTTTTATTTGTGCCTCAACATGTGTTATACATGGGGTGAAAAATTACTATAGGGGGTTCTACAGGTGATGAAGGTGTGAGAAACAACCCCTCACTTGAAAATGTCAAAGATTTATTAAACCTCAACAAAAGGGGCAGTGCTGGGAGCATGGCACAAGGAAAAAGGGGCAGTGCTGGGAGCATGGCACACTGCCAGAGCCTCCCCCACAAACTGGCTGCTCCCCCTTTTATACCCTGGGGGGTTGCATCAGCCTACCCTGGCCCCAGCCAAAATCTCCCAGCCAGCTCTCCTTGCTGTCCATTGGTGGAGGCCTTCTTGCAGCTGGATTGGAGGTGAGGTGTTCCCCATTCCCAACTGCCCCAGGCAAGGAGCAGGTGTGCACACCCTCCCTCCACCTGACCCTGACAATCCAGGCTGTCTGGTGGCAGTAATACTGGGGTGGGGAGAAATGGGACCATGGGGAGAACAGAGGGTTTCCAAACAACAAACTACAATAACAAAACTATGCATCAGAAAAACTTCTCTTAATGTACACACAGTATTCATCCCTTCATTGTGAGAGCCAATCATCGTATCACCCATCTATAACAAAGGGGAGCCCTCTGCTGCCACTGGGAAATGGCACTTGGCTGGTCATAAGAGATGTGCAGGCCCATTGCTGCTCACAGCACACCTGCTCCATCTGCAGAGCTGACACTAACAGGGCTGCTGGGATGATCTGTTACAGCAGGGATGATCTGTTGCTGTCTTCTGTTTCTCTCTTTGTCTCTTTGTTCCTCTCTCTGCTCTCTTTTCTATGCCTCTTCGGTAGGAACACTTACTCTTCTTTATCAAAAAACAGTTCTCAGATATAATATTGCCACATTTGCACTTTATTTTTGTTCAAGAAATCTATCAAAAAGAATCCTCCCTCACTCCCTCTTCTACAGGTGGACAGGACAGCTGATTAGCTTGTTAGATGAAGAACTAAAGCATTTCTAGAGACTTATGTTGTGTTTTTTGATTGGCAGAAGTAATATCTACTCATTAGGGTCAAGTTACTAATTCTGTACTTCAGTCCAAGGCCATCCTAGTATTTTTGTAGTTAGAGAACATATTGTGCTGTTACACTCCCATGCATCATAGAAGTAACAAAGTGGAGATGGACCTGGTCACTAGTGGGTGTTCCCCAGAGCTCAGTTGTGATGCAGAGCCTGTTTGGCACCTTTATTGATGATTTGGGAATGGGGATTGAGTGCACACTCCATACATTTACAGACAGCACCAAGTGGGGTGGGAGTCTGGATCTGCTCCAGGGCAGGAGGGCTCTGCAGAGAGACCTGGGCAGACTTGATTGATGGGCTGAGGACAATGGTGTGAGGGTCAGCAAGGCCCAGTGCCAGGTCCTGCAGCTCCAGGCTGAGGGAGGAGTGGCTCAGGAGCTCAGGGCAGAAAGGGCTTTGGGGGTGCTGGTCAACAGCAGCTGGACATGAGCCAAGTGTGCCCAGGAGGCCAAGAAGGCCAAGAGCATCTTGAATATCAGGAACAGTGTGGCCAGCAGGACCAGGGCAGTGACTGTCCCCCCTGTACTGGGCACTCCTGAGGCCACACCTGGAATGCTGCATCCAGTTCTGGGCTCCTCACTTAAAATAGGACGTTGGGGTTCTGGAGTGTGTCCAGTGAAACACAACAAAGCTCATGGAGGGTCTGGAAAACAAGTCTGGTGGATGGCTGAGGGAGCTGTGTGGGCTGGAGGAGAGGAGGCTCTGGGGGCCTCTCATCGCTCTCCAAACTCCCTGACAGGAGGGTGCAGTGAGGTGGGGCTGTCTCTTCTGCTGTGCCTCCAGTGAGAGGAGCAGAGGAAATGGCCTTAAGCTGAGACAGGGTGATTCAGATTAGATATTAAAAAAACCCCAATTTTCTCTGTTTGGGTTGTCAGGCATTGGAAGGGGCTGCCCAGGGAAGTGGAGTCACCACTCCTAGAGGTGTCCAAGAGGTTTCTCCATCTGTCACTCTGTCACTGGGTGAGGTGGTTTAAGGGTCCCCTGTGGAGTTCATGTAGTCTGCAGTGCTCACTGAGATGAGGATGCTGATTTGTTGTGTTTTTTTAATTTTATTTTTAAAATAAGTGCAGAGTACTTGGATGCAACCAGCCAACTCTGTATTGACTTGTGCCTGGGGGCTATCAGGAGTACAGTCTGGCCAACCAGCCAGCTATGAGCAGGTGTTCGTATGTGATCTATTGAACTGCATTGAGTTTCTGTATTACTTTTTATAGGTATTTCTTAAAATTTGAGTTCTGCCTTGACAGCAGTTTTTTTTTTTCTGTATTTGTGATAATGTTTCTGCAATATCTAGGGTGCATTGGAGAGGATTTTCAGAATAGCAGGGCATTTTTGTGTTTTTAGTCATGATAGCAAGGGTAAATGAAGACAAATCCTATATAAGGTAGCAGCTATCCAGAGAGCTTTAGAAAGGACTCTAGGTACCACTGAGTACCACATCAAGAAATATGTGCCAGTCTTTGGCTACTTGCTTATGATATTTCCTGCATTCAAGTGGATTTTAATGTTCTCTGTAAAAGAAGTCTGCACTGCATTTTGGAGAGCCAATGTCAGGACAAGTTACTAATTGCTCCTTGTGGCAATGTGTAGATATAAAAGTATGCAATGTGGTTTCCTCACAATCCACTGAAATCCAGAAGGCTGATTTACAGGTTTAGATCAAATATTTGAGCTGGGTCCTAGTATTTCTTACTTGGGAAGTTTATCAGCACACACACACACACACAAAATTGCAAATTTCTGAATGTAGTACGAAAATGAGTTCAAAATAGTCTTGTGTTTTCTTCAGCTATACTTAAATCTTACTCTATTGTATGTTCCTGTGCTCTGTGAAAAGAGCTGGGACGGGATTTCTGTGGTCCCCTCTATTCTATCCCTGTTTTCTAGAAGAGGTGTGTTACCTTGAGCTGTGTCACCTTCATGCCAGTGATACATTCTTAACCAGGGGTTGTGCTTCTATGGATTACTGCAGGGGCTTTTATATCTTCTGTGTTTCCCAGAGCGTGGAATCTGTTATGCTTATGGCTGTACCTACTGAGATGGGAAATATTTATGTATATTATCTGACTGGGGCCTTGAACTGCTAAAAATAAAAAGGTAACTGGATAACAAATGATTCTAAAAAAAATTAAAGATAAGCCCCAAAAACCCAGTCGTGCACCCATAATATTCATGAACAGCTGTCAAAAAGTACAAGTATTTATAAATGAAAAAAAAAAATTCAGCTCTTTAAAATCTGTTTTCCTGACAGTACTGTTTGAGTGCTGCTGTTTCTTTTTTTTCCTGAATTAATTTTGTGTTTCTGTAAGGTTTCAAGAATCCTGTGGAAAATAAATATATTTCTAATAATGTCTCACCATGGTTCTCTTTAAGAAATAATTATATCAAATAGTTTTTCCATAATAAATCATTTTTCCAGAAATCAAATGCGAGAGGGATGGAAAGAGAGACTTTAGTAAGGTTGTTGCTTTTCTTGCTTGGGTTTGTTGTAGGTCATTGTGTTGGGGTTTAGGATTTGTCCTTTTGTTCCTCTGTCCTGGAATTTGATCCCTTCTGTCTCTAAGGAATCATAATGACATGGTACTAATGAGAGAGGAAAAAAAGTGGAAAAGCTCAGGGGAGGAGGGCATCTGGCTGCTTTTCTCTTAGCTGAGAGTTTCTTTTGGAGGGGTGGAGATATTTTAATCAGCTCTGTAATAGTTGGCTTTTGCTCTAATGTATGTGCTTATGAACTGTAATTGCTTGTAGATTTCAATTCAAAGTTATAATGATTCAGAGGGAAGGGGGGGTCATATTCTCCATTCCAAAGGAGGTTCCTACCTTCCTTGGCAGACACCTGGCTTTCAAACCTAGAGAGTCCTAAATAAGCTGCAAACATTATGAATGCTGCCAGGCTTTGGGATGAGAGCTCTTGGATGACTTGAAGGTGTGAAGATTGGAATTCAACTTGGGTCTCCACTCAGGGGAATGGACAGAAGCTGAACCCAAATGTACATATGCCAAAGGCCAGTTTGAGAGGGCCTTGGCAGCTTGGGATCGCAGCCAAACTAGCATTCAAACACCTGCTTGGGAAAGGGAATTTTATACTTGTAGATTTGTACATTATTTCCTGGCACCAGTAATACCTGTGTCTCTGCAGCTTGAACAGCTGTGCTCAGTGTACAAATTTTCTGTGTGGGGAACAAAAGAAAAAGGAAGACACGGAGATGAAGACAAGAATTAAAATGCAGAAAGCACTGATTATCTCTCCAAATAGATAAATGTCTATTCTGTGTTGGGCTTTTCCCTGTATTTTGGGGAAATTGTCCTCTGGTGTTAAAAGCACTTCTTTTTAGCATTCACTGTCCAGATATTTATGAAACAGAAAAAACCCACACCACCTTCTTCACTTTGGTACACATTGAGCAGGTGAAACTTAATTTACTTCTAGCGTTGTTACAATATAGACAGGCTGAATAATAACTTGATCTGATACCTCTGACAATATGCTTCTTTTTTTGCTGCTTGAATTTCAGTAGTTGATTATAACACTGAAGACCACAATATTACCCTATTTTCAAGGAGCTGTTTTGAGTTTTTCAAATCCCTTAAATACCTATCAAATGTCCCCATCATGAAAACAGAATGCAATACCATCTTCAGCACAAAATGCCATTATGTGGCGTAACGTTGGAATTTTTTCCACTGAAGAAAAGCGCCGTTTTTGTGCTTTGTTACATTCTGCTAAGTAATGACTTCAGGGTCTGCCTCTGTTTTCCCTCACTGCCACTGATAGGGGTAATTAGGAGCCCTTTGCCCCGTTTGCAAGTGACTCTATGTGACAAAACCATTTTTATTAGCCACAGGGAGGGGGTAAATCCAGCTCAGGTGATGAGCACTGCTTTCCAAAACTTGCAGTTAAATTCATAACAGATGAGAATGTCTGTGTGTAGGTTTGAAAAAGGCAAGACATCATGTTTATTTTTCCTTCCTCTATTTTCTCTGTTACCAGAATATTTTTTCTTTGTTTCCCTGGTTAACCAGCTTTGTACTTTAGTAACTGAGCATTTTATGTACAACTTTTCTTTCTAAAGTCCATTGAACATAACTACAGATAAAATAGATTTGTCTCAGGTTTTATCTGCAGGTAGAGAAATTTTGTGAAAACCCAAAGAGGCAGTAGTCCGTTCTGTCATTGCAGGTGTCGGCCAGAGTCTCATCTCAGTGTCCCACTGTCCATGTGGGTTTGCAGAAGCTGTTTAAAAGAGGAGCTGCTAATATCCGAGGTGTCTTGCTGTGTCATTTATCTTAGTTGAGCCAGAGTTACCAGCAATGGGAGGAATTATACTTTTACCCTGATGAAGTAAAATTTGATGCTAAGGAAATTTTTGGGGATCTTCTGACACTAAGGTAAAATTTATGTGTCCACTTTCCACTTCCCCCTTCCCCTGCACAGTTTTTTTTTTTCTTTTTATGAACTGATTGCTGCTTGGATAATACCAAAGCTGGATTAGTGAAGATTTTAGACTGAAAGGACTTCACAGTTTCAGCTGTGACTCTCTGGATGTTCTTGTACTTTGATAATAAGGATGTATGCTTTAAACACACAAATCCCTAGGCTACATGCTGTTGCTGCTAAAGAGCTTGCAAACTAGGAACCCAATAACTTAGGAAACTGTTTGTCCCCAAGATACCAGACTCCCACACTGGGGACTTAGAAAGAATTTAATTAAAAAACCTAGGCACAGCATGGTAAGCAGATGAAGAGCAATGTGGTGTAGGTAAGCAAAGAACAGTCTGTAAGGAACTGCTTTCTCTGTCTCTGGCTGAGATTTGGCCTCTCAGTCCAAAGGAAGTTTTGGGTGATCTGTCAGTGGGAACTTAAGTGTGAAAATCAAGTCAGTTTGAAGGGGAGTCCTACGTCAGAACAGTTTTTTCTTACATCTCTATTGGACAAGTGCATTTTGTTTTTGCTAACCTCTGCTGGTAAAAGTGCTCCTTTGTGTGTCTCTGGAACTACTAGTGTTTGCACCTTAGACTTCTGCTGTGTTCTCTCCATTCTGTTTCATATTAGTCTTATGTAGCATGTCTGAAATCAAGTTGGGCACGTGCTGTTTGTAACTTCTCCAGTCAGGAGCTTCTAAGCCTTCCACTGCATTCCTTAAATAATTTACAATGTTATCTTTCTTGCAGGTCTGTAGCCCTGAACCACTGAGCCTTGGTGTGTTGACCCACATATAAATGACCTGTTAGCTGAGCTGGGTGTTTGATAACCTGAAAAAATTACTTGGAGCTTGCACTGCAGAGCCTACACTTCATAGCCATAGGCTGTAACAATTCACAGCACAGGGGATTGGCACAGCACAGAGTCTGCAGCACACATACGTGCTCAGTGAGCCTTGTATTCAGCATTAGCTTTCTGCCCTGAGCAATGCTGTGTTTTGTGTACTCACTGTCAAGTCCTACATATGTAAATGTCCTCTGTTTGGAATACAGAAATAACTTAAGGGTGACTGTGGTGGCTGAGACTGAAAGTCTGCCTAACTTCATGTCCTGCCTCTGATAATGATCAGAGGAGCTTCTGGACTTACATGATTACACAAATTTTTAGTTCTTGCTGGCAGGTGCTGCAGTTCTTTGGTGGAAGGAGAATCTTACACTTTTAAGGGAACTGAGTTATTCTCAGTATTTATTTCTGAGTCGAAAAGGAGTTGAGGATATACAAAATTATCAGACCAGGAGGGTTGCTCTTGCCTGCAAAATCCATTTCAGCTTTCTCACGAGTGCTTCCATTAATCCAACAATCTTGTCTTTGCATATGTGCCTTGCTCGGTATGACAGTTTAGATATCTTAGACTTTGAATTGTTAAAAGAAGTAAATTACCGGATATACATAAGACTGAAAGTTATGAGTCTCCTATTCCCCATGAGGTAAAAACTAAATAATGTTCCCCCTTGCCAATCTAATGCCTTTCTCAGCAGAATCTCACAAACTAGAGAGGGGAAAGAGCTGTCTTGTCAATTTGTTCTGTAGGTTTGTGTTACTGCTGGTTTACTTCTTTGAGGAGTGGACCCTGAGTGCTTTCACACCAGCACCATTGTTTCATCCTGAAGCGTGAGAAGCAGAGGAGTCTATTTATAGTCGTTTCACACCCCTCAATTTGGAGAGGATCTCATTTCCTTGATTTCAGTTGGCTTTGTGTCAGGTTGATGTGTTACTGTTGAATGGTGTACCTGTCATCAGTGCATCTGATACATAGTAGGTGCTCTATATACATATGGATTGATTTTGTGTATGTTTTAATCTTGTCTAAGCATTACAGATGTTATAAATTAATATTCCTGGGCCAAAGTTGAATCTAAGACTGACAGTCTCTAGTTGGAGCTGTGCTGGCATGAATAAGTCTACCAAACCTTTGGTCTTGGACTGTTTATAAGCCTGTGATTAATCTAGAGTTTTTGAAATGGCCATCTCTCAAAATATTATTTTATATACTACTGGAAGTGTAACAAGAATGATCATCCTTGTGCTTGTTATGGTAAACCAGAGTGTATTACAAACACAGCTCAGCCAGAATTTAGCCACCCAGGGATGTGCAATTTCTCAGTCTCCTGCAGTTTGGCCTGTCTGGTCTCTTTGAAGTGACAATTATTTCTTGGTATCCACTTCTTCAGAACTTTTCATTGCTTTCATTGTTGAAGATTGGCTGTGGGACAGTGTCTTTTGCTTGGGGAATGTAAGAGCCCTGAGCACCCTCCTCCCCTCAGGGAATGTGGGAGGACTCATTCAAGCTATGGGCTTCTTGAGTCCCAGCACAACACCTCATCCACAGGAGGTTAAACCTGTGAGCACTGCTTAATGCTGTTTTAGCACTTGCTTTGCAAACTTTCTTCTATACCTGCAGCTTCCTCAGACATCTAAATAGGGGATTTATGATTGTTTGAAGCACCTGTCTCTGGGTGTCCTAATTCAACGTCTGACTTCTGGAGTCAGCAGACATATTGGTGGTACTCACTGTGGCAGCTCCATGGCGGCTGAAAGGCTTTGAAGCTTTTAAAAAATGTATTTAATGTTGAAGATGTTTATAGCAATTGGTTCTGTGACAGCAAAAATTAAGTCCCGTTGTGGCACCAGTAATTTCAGAGAGTGTGATCCCATTATTAGTGGAAGTTTAGGCTGATTGCCTACCAGATCATCTTTGGTGGGTGTCTGCCCTTTGAAGATGGGGTGAATGCTAATGAGACCAGTTATTCTGTGCCTCACAGGCACAATTGCAATTGGACTGAATAATGTCATTATGCAACTGGATTTCCTGTGGATCATGCAAAGAGATAAATGGTGCACAAGCCGCATCGTTATTGATTCATGCACCATTTGCCTCTTAGCTCACTCAGAGAAACACAGTTACTGCTGTTACATTTCATTTAAAAGAATTGCAACTCTTCAGCAGTGCAAACAGCCATTGTGTCTGAATTTATATTCTTCCTAAGCCAAACCTTAATGCACTGGTTTATATTTTCCTGATTGTGACCAAACCTAACTTAAGAGGGTTATAAAGTTATTTATTTCTCATTATTTGTTCTCCCTCTGCTGCCCTACAAAACTACAGAGCATTTTACAAAATCAAAGCATAGCATATGCATTTCCACAATTTATATTACACATTATTTTAATAATTGTGTAAATGATTGTATTGAGTGCAGTGTTTTGCTGAATTAAAGCTAAAGATGGGATTTAGGCTCTGTGCAGACATTTGTGGTTTCCAGCACAGCAAGCAGGTAGAAATTTCTAGATGCCAACACATTTGGCATGGAAGTATAAGTTTAAGCAAACATCCCAAACTTTGTTGGGCCAGAAGAGTTTGATTAGAAAACCTGGCTGTCACACATTTTAGTGACTTTAAAGGGTAGCAAGTACTTAAACTGAGAATGCCTAGGTACAAGCATGTGGTAGTGCAGCTCTCTGGGTACATGCAAGGAGGAACACTGAGGGTAGCCCTGGAGAAGTGCCAGCATTTGTCTGAGCATTTGTCTTGCCCTGGTTTGGCTGGAGCTGAGTAAATACATGTTGTTACCTTAAATTGAAGGGAGAGGGATGCTAACAAAGATCCTGTTTGTTGCTGTTGGTCAAGATGAATAAGTAATGGTCTCTTCTGGAGTAATTTTTAAGGTTTCTGAAGTGCCATAGTATTACTTTGTGTATTAAGCATGTCATGATAATAGGTTTACTCTTAAAGTCTGTGTTTTCAAACAGTTTTCACTGACAAAATAATTCAAGGGTTATTTGTATCCTATATTGTGTGTATTAAGGTTGCATCTGTGAGGGCTTATCCTGGAAGAGCTGCTCTCATTGGGAAAGCATGCCCATGTCTTGGAGCAAGAGGAGTCCGAGCAGCAGGAGCTATGAGTGGTCTTTCTTGCCACTCTTTGCAATTCCAGGTTTTCCAAAAGTTCTGCACTGGAGATGGGTTGTTTAAGCTACCTTTTTAGTGCTCAGTCCAAATGGCACTATAGAAATTGAAAAAGAATCACTTTGGGACCAGCCACAGGAGCTTTCCTTCAGACTTGTAGCAGCATTAGCAGAGATGAGCCTCAGAGGTATCTTTTGGCATTAATGTCAGACTTAATCCTTGAGGGAACACTGGGCTGCAGATCATAGTGCACTAGATTTTGAGAGCAAGTTTTCCTCTCAGAATATGAGTCATACTTGAAAATATGTTTTCTGATCAGGGAGAGAAACAGTTTTGTTCAGAAATGTTGTTCCTCTCAAATAGCAGCCACCAGGGAGAGTTTGTTTTATGCTACAGTAATTTCTCTGCTGTATTTTGTTCTTGTTCATTTACTCTCTTGAAAGAAATTTTTAAGGTGACTCATCATAGTAATAAGGATTATGCAAGCAGGAGCTTTCTCTTCCTTGCAACTTGGCACGTTTATCATTTTTAGTGAGATTTCTCTGACATAAATGAGGAAAAAGCTGCTCTCTAGGTGAGCAGAGGAGCCAGAATAGGGCTTGGGTCACCAGGGATTTTGTCTCCTGAAGCTCTTTGGTCTTAGTGTCATTGAGAGAAAAGGGTGGATGGGTTTTCATCTTTTTATCTTATTTTATATAAATAAAGGGGGTAAAAGGCTAAAACCAACTCAGTGCACCTTTTCCGTTTTGGTTGAGAGTCCTTCCCAGTAAAATTGGGTGTAAAAGGCAGGATATACAGAGATGCTCTGCATTGGTAGAGAGCAGTGGAATTTCACCAAGGACTTTGAAAGAAGTAGAGCTGGGATTAGACCGAGTGTTTGGCTCCATTTTGACACACCCAGATGCCTCATTTTTATTATTTATAGTCAAGGAAAAAGCCATCTACAAAGCTGTTTTCTCAAAATATTTTTGCTTGACAAGATAATATTTTATGAGAAAAAAAAAACTCTGTAAAACTCGTGAAAGTTTTACAGTCTGCCAAACCTATAACCTCATTTTTGGCTTTGTTTTACCCTTGCTGATATTTTAAGACATTGAACACAGTTACAAGTCTGTATATCTTCACAGGTTTGAAAATCAAGTAAGTCCAGACCAGATTAACTGGAGCTGTTTCCCCACAGCCTTCTCCCAGCACTTGTCCTGTCAGGTGAGTCTCTGTCTGCCCTTTTCCCAGGCAGATAAAATGATCTAATTTATAAATCCAAACAGTTGCTGCTTTAGCTAAGGAATCTCCAAAGGGCTTCACTCTAGAGTATCTTGGAATACAGCTGATACATACAGAGTATTTGTATATATTAATTGTATTTATGTCTATAAGAAATATATACATGTATATATGAAATGTACAGTTCTTACTCAGTGGAAGCTGAGTAAATATTGTCTGAGCCCTATTTCCACAGAAGGGGTACAGAGATAACTGGGCAGGCTATGGGGAAAGCTGATGCAGCAGTAGAAGGGATAAGAAGAGTGATTTAGTTTTTTGGGGATGATTTTAGGAGAGGAATGAAGGCAAGAAAACTGAAAGCTGCTTTTGATTTTGGTTACGTGGCTAGCTCCTCTGAAGCAGAGTGAAGTTTCCTCAAAAGAGTGCCAAGAAAGAGCTGTTTCATTGATTAGCTGAAAAACAGAAATTACACCTGCAGTGGTGCCACTCCCCATGTTAGCTGTGGAGACAGCTAAGTGTGTGAGCTGGGAGGGGTAAGACTCATGTACAGAAGTTTTCCAGTGCCACATCCAGTGTTGAATGCAAAGGTTCATGGTGCCAGCAGAAACCTTGGGCGGAGTCTCTGAGGCACACTGTGTGCTGCCACCTGTGTGTGAGAGTTTGAGGGGTGAGCCAGGCATGTGGCACCCCTGTCCTGGTCCTCTTGTGTTACAGATTCTAAGAGAGCAGGTCCTGTGGAACTGGGCCCCTGCCTGCCCGTGGGTCCTGCCCTGCTCCCCAGGGGGGTTGCAGCAGCTGTGGTCTGTAGTGCTCAGGTGCCTGTTCCCTGTCTGACCCTGCCTGACCTTCAGTCAATGCTAGTGAAATGGCTGCAGGCATCTCTGTCCAAGTGACTTTTTAAAAATTCTGAGCTGTGAAATACTGTCTGGGCCACATTTATTTCTGTCAGCATGTTATTCTTGTGTAAAGAGTGATGACTATCCCCAAATGTCCTGCTTTCAGTGTACTAACAGGCCCTCCTATGGAACTGCAGGTAGTGCCCGGGGGGGGAGCCAAACAAATACATACATGTTTTATTTCCAAAGCTTGTTTTACAAGCTCTGGTGCTTGTTAATAAAGAGCTTTATGTTGTTCTGGAGCACTGATCCTCCTGGTGACTGACAGTATTTGCTCTTCCTTCCATTTTGTTTCTTTATGTTCATAATTGTGTCCCATTCCTGTGTGTTTGAGGAAGGTTGGGAGGCAGCAGAATGTGGTGAGCAGCAGTCACAGCCACGAGATGGCATGAGGAGCCTGCAAGGACTGAGAAGACTCTAAGCTGCTCAGCAGGTCACTTGAATTTAACTCAAGGATGGCATCACCCACCTGGCTACAGGGTTGCAGGGGTCAAGGGTTGCATATACACCTTGTTTCTGGTTTGTCTTTGCTGACTGCTTTGTGGTTTTGCTGTTTAAAAAACTATGCTGTTTTTTCATTCAAAAGAAATCATAGGTCATTGTAAGATAGTTTAAGGATAGACATCTAAAAGCCTGGAACAAGTAAGGATCCTTCCACAGTATTTTTGTCCTGTTGTATTTACAGATGGCTCTTGGGATGCACTGATCAGAGACCAATCTCAGCCTCCTGGGTAATTCTTTTATTGGCTTGGGAAAGAAATGATGATCTGTATGCAATTGGGTAGCCTGCTAGTACAAACTACAGTAATTGCACCCAAGTGTTATCTTGGAATGATGTGAAAGTGAGAGGCTGGTGTAGCATTGCAGCATGGCTGGATGCTGATGCTCAGTTAGATATGTGTGCTCCCAGTCCTGAAATTATGTAGAGCATTTAAAAAATGTATTTTCCTGGTCATTCATATAATGCAAATTTTATCTTGAATAATTGATCAGGGAAAATCACTGCAAAGGTTCTATTTTAAAACTATAGAGATAAGAGAAATTTATTTGTTGAGAGGCAGAAAAGTATCAACATGCAAAGTTAACAGACAACATTAGGTGCCTTCACTGAAGTTGGTGTTAGCATGAAAGTCTGATATCCCCCTGGGCTAACTGTTGCTGCCGCCTTACGATGCAGATCAGCTCAGGGCTATGGACTGGGAGGGCTTTTTGATCTCCTCCAATCCCATCTGTGATACAATCTCAACCCACAGAGGAGGAGGTGTCTCAAAACTGCCTCTGCTATCAGTGGAGTCACATTTCTAAATGAGGGCCTGTGATCTGAGTCACTTCCTGCACACACTATCTAAAGAAACTTTCCTCCTATCTTACAGGCAGTGCAATTGAGGGATTCTGCTGGCCTTGGCAGCAAATGCAAATGCAAACCATGTCCTGCCAAGAAATAGCCTTTGGCTGTTTATTGTTGTAGCTGGTTTTAATATTTGTATGCTGCAGATAAGTGAATGAGAATAAATAGCAGAAAAATATTTTCTGCCCCTTGAGTTTATGCAATGAAATCAACACAAATTGATGGGGGGGAATATAGTGAATTTAAAGCTGCTGTCTGGTCCAGAGATTATTTTCAGGTGACCCACAAATAGCATGTGTTTGGTGTTTGTGCCCAGTAGCCTGGCTTTGCTTCCACAGCCTGAGATGCTTGCCAAGCACATGGCCAAGGATTGATGGTTTTTATCTCATTTGCTTCACTGAATTGGTTGCATTCAATTATTTTCACTTAAATGTACGTAGGAAGAATTCATTTGCATAATGCATATGTTATATGGATACACATCCAGCCTGCAAATGCAAATTAAACATTAATGGGGATTCAAAGAGCATTTGAGATTGGAGATCTTGGTCAATCCCTCTGGCAGCAGGAGATAGATGGGTGCTGGGCATCAGCAGAGTCTGCTGGGCTCAAAGGGCCAAACTTCTTAATTCCTGGAGTGCTAAATGCAACCCCCTAGCCTTCCTGCCAAATTTGTGGGCCTGTGTAGTTCTTCCCTCTGCTCCTGCCTCCTCTGTGGGGTGGTTGTGCTGTTGAGAGCAGCCTGTGCTGGCGCTGACGCCTCTGTGCATTGATGGTATTGGCAGGTGCAGCTCACACTGCCTTTGCTGAGCAGGCACACCCCTGTGTTAAGGAAAAAGTCTGTGCAAAGGTGTACATCCCTTCTGTGCCATGCCTAAATTAGTGCAGAATTCCCCCAAAGAGGGGGTCAGCCTTGATTTGCTAAGCATGCTTGATATATATGCTATATTCTGTCTTTTGGAATGTCTGCAGTGTCTGTTGGGGAATTGCCTGTCCATTTTAGACTCCTTTGGACAGTCCCTGGAGCATTTTTGTGTGAGGAGGAGACCGTTCCTAAAGCAGATATTGTCTGGGAAATGCTGTGTGTCATTGGCTTTGTTTTTATTTACGTAAGGGGAGGAGGAGATTAATGTAGTTCCAAAATGGATTTCTAGTGTGCAGCAGTATGACACATCTCTGTGCATTAACAAGAGAAAGTCCCAAAATATTACTGTGCTTTTAACATCATCAGTCTTGCAATGTGCTTGTTAGGGCTGCATGTTCTCTTACACCTTATTTGCAGGAGCTGGTGCAAGTTCCTGGGCTCTGAAGTCTGACTTGATACTCAGAGCCCAGCTGAGGTGCCTGGGGAAGAAAAATCCAGAGCCTGTGGTACTGATGGTAGGTGCATGGAAATGGGAATCCAGCCGTGATGCATGAGCTTCTCCCAGCTGCCAGAAATGGATGCCAGGATGTTCTTGGTGGCTCAGGCTTTTCTTGGCTCCTGCTTCTTCTCCTCCTGCTATGCCAATGTATTTAGCTTGTGCCAGTGTTGGTAACTCCCAAGAATAACCACGGATTTTTGTGGGCCTCTTATGAATTTTCTCATAATAAAAATCTCCAAATGTGAAAAGAAACAAATTGATATTTTACTGAGGAATCTCTGAATAAATGACAGAGGGCTGGCATGGGGAGTTGTATGTTTGCCATCTGCTTGGTAGCATAGCGCCTAGCAAATTGTAGCACACGGTCATTCTGGTGAGTAAAAGTGGATTTGCTGCAATGGGCAGGTATTGCATTGGTCCAGCACTGAGCGTAATTGTGGAAAATGATGGACCATATAGTGTAGAGTTTTTGATGAAAGCTTCTCATATCGGGAGAGGAAGCCTAATGAAAGCAATTAATTCTTTAAAACAAAATAAATGGGCTACCATAAAAAACCCTTTGAATTCTATGTAGGTTGTCCTGGTTTTGGCCTGGACAGGGTTAATTTTTGCAGTGGCTGGGAGAGGCATGGCCAGGACCCATTCTATACCACCTAATGTCATTGCAGGCGCGGTGAAAAGGGACTCTCTTGTGAGGAGAGGGGGTTCTGGTGGAGGAAAACGTGGCACAGGAACCATCTGGTGTTGTCATGGGCATTTTTGCATGTGATTCACTCTCTTTTGTGCACTTTTGTTATTAATTTTGTTGTTCCTACTGTTCATTTTCTTATCTCATTACTGTTTCAGTAACTTTTTCTTATCTCAATCTGTGATCTTTACCTTTTTTGCCTCCTATTGGAGGGAGTGGAGGAGGGGCAGTGGGGGGTTTCTTTAGTGAGAAATGAAATGAAATTGGAGAGTATCATTCTTAAACCATGACACTGGTTTATCCTACCTCGGTTTTTTCTGTTGAGGCTGTGCGTTCTTTTCTATTCAAGATGGGCTTTTTTTATTCTGTAAGGGTCTGTACAGACCATCCTGTTGGAATGGCACCATGTACTGTTTGTATGTCCTCTGAGGATGCTCATTGGAGGCTTGTTTCTCCAGGAAACAAAATGAAATCACCATAGCTAAAAGAATTGCATATGCTTTTTATTTTATTGAGTTAAGAAGTGACTTTTCAGTTCCAGCTGAGAGCAGTTGGGAAGTTGATGTGGCTGTTGTCTCTTCTGACAAGAGGAGGGAAGTATTATGAATTGGAAGAAGAGACAATTAGATAGTTGTGAGTCTGGGCAAGAAAAGCTCAAGATGGGGATGAAAGGAGTGTGAGTAATGTGTGTATCATTTGACTGGGAGAAGTTGTGTGAGAGATTGAGGAAAAAACACCTTGATATTGTTTGGGGAGAGGTTTGCTGCCTTGGGAGCAGCAAACTGTAAGCTATATTGGCAACTCCACTTTCTCCAAAGAAAACATTGGAAAATGTTTGTTCTCATTTAGTTGTTTGACAGTACTGGCAAGACAGCCTGCAGTGTGCTAAGTGCATAGATGTGTGTGGTGAGATAAACTCTGGAAAACTCCTAATGCAATTTTACAGGACAAGGAATTGAACACATTTTAAACGTGGTAGGTAACAACTGGCAGTGGTGCTAATAATAGGAAAGGAAACAGGCTGGGGAGGGGATTGTTTTTGGAAGCTTTCCACAAAGCAACAATGATTGATTCATAAACCAGGATTTTTTGTTAGTTGTTTTGTTTTTGTTGGGTTTTTTTTTACCTCCATGAAAAAAGACAAAGTAAAGATGTTCTAATGAGCTCTCCAGTGACATTGTTAACCTGGTTGGGTTTGGTTTTTTTTTCCTTTTTCTGCTCATGAAAGGTGCTGAGTTGCTGGCAGCCAGTTTACTGAACTCGAGTCAACTTTTCCATCAGTGCACCCTCAGGTAATTTCCAGAGTATTCCTAACTGGCCAGCAGTTGCCTTGGACTATTAAAACTTGGGTTTTTTTCATTTTTTGGGGAGTTTTTCCTTCTCTGAGAAGTCTATTAACAAACATATCTGTTAGTGAGAATTGTCTGAGCTCCTGGCCTCTCAGCTGCTGATAATTTACCTTGTTTGGGATAGCTCACCACTGCCAGTACAAGTTATTGACTGATTTTCAGCTTAAGTGGGAAGTCAACTGAAACTTTTTATGTGTGTTTTTGTTTGGATATCAAACATGGTATTTACAGAAAGAAGTGTAATAACAAAGGATGGGTTAGCATTTGCTGTAGATAGCATCTGATAAGGGTACTTGTAACTTTCTGATGAACTGCTGTCTATTTGTGACACCTTTTACTGTTAATACCAAAAAATGCTTCTAGTTCTAAAGAGTTCAAAATCCCCTTTCTCATTAATAGAGGTCTTCCCTTTGAAAAATACTGCTATACTGAGGACGGAATGTTCTATGCTTTTTGAAATGAGACTTTCCTTTCAGAAGAGACTTCATCCTTTCATCTGCCATTTTACTGTCTTTAAAAATCAGTATGTCCCTTTGTGTGAAGGAGAGCAGCAGTAGAGAAAGGAAAATGGCTTGTTCAATGTCCAGCAAGATGTCTTGGACGGCAGCAGTGGGAACTAAACTCTGTACTTTGAGAACCCAAGTTTCTTTAAGTTTTTCCCTGTTTCTGTTGTAGCTGACCTTTCAGATACAGCTTTTCTGTGACTGTCAGTAAGAGTTTAGGTGGCTTCTTTGCTCTGGTTAAACTGAAAATGATGCTGAATGTCAGATGTTATTTATTCCAAAAGGGAAAATAGAATGTCTTTCTAGCAAATCCAATTTTTCTTGAATGTATCGTTTCAGAGCTTCTCTGCAGTGAGCCAGTGTTTCGTAACACACTATTGATTTATTGTTCAAATGCCACAGTCCTCCACAAAGAGGTCAAATGATGAAATTTATGGAGAATTTATGGCTTAAAATGAAGGAGAACATAGATACATCTCTAAAATGACTGAAGTTAAGTTACAGGATTTAATTATTTTTATTGAATTGGGAAAAGTGCTATTTCATCATGTACACTTGGACTGATGTCTTGCACACTCTGTCTGTTGTTTCCTAAACAGAAACTCTGAAAATGTACTAAAAACTGACACCTAACATATTTGCTGTAATATATGCAGAGATGCTTCTGAACAAAACCAGGGATTAGTTTGGGCTGAAAAATTATTTCTTTGGTAATAATGGCATTAAGTTGTTCATTGCTCACATTCATCATTTTGAGCTCTGTCATCACTAATTAATCTCTTAGACTTGGACACTGTAATTATGCAAGGACAGATGTTTTTGGCAGCCGTTCTTGTGGAGATGTATTCATGAGCTGATGTAAAGGGACTATGTACATGAGATGGCAATTTTCACAGCAAGATGGTCAGATGGGAATACCTGCCAGCTTCACTTTCTGGGGGCTTATGCAAGACACAGTTTAAAAATAAAAAAAAATTGTCCTCCAGTGATTAAGACATAGATGATAAAACACAGGTTTAATCAAAGCCCTGCAAAAGGCTAAGATTGAACTGGCTTGGGCTCAGTGGTATCACAGGTACCTCTGAGATGTCTGCAGCTTGGGTAACTTCACCAGCTTCCCTGGGTGGCTTTCTTGGTTATCCTTGGGTACTGAAATCCAAGATGATCTGCTGTTACCTCCAGGGATATCTGCTCTCAAGCCATTGTGTCTGGGGACACAGTCCTCTGTCACTTCCAGGGTATGAGGGGGAACTGGGGGCTTGCTGGTGTGCCTTAGGGTTAGAAATACAAATGAGGTTAAATGTTGGGATCCAAAGCTATAATACAACTTTATTATTTATAAAAGAGGAAGGAGCAAGAGAGAAAATAGAAAAGTAGGAAAAATATCCAGAATAATTACGACAGGCACAGGAAATGGGTTACCACTGGTATGGGCTCAGCGCTGGCTCATGAGTGTGATGAGGGAAGTCTGTGTTGAGTGCAATGGGTCTTGCCTGGGGAAGTTCCTCAGAGAGCTGCCCAGTGAGGGAGCAGGGCCATGGCAGCAGGACCAGCATGGAGGAACACAAGCAGCCAGGATGGCAAAATAGAGTACAGAAAAGATTATGGCACTGTTGTGTTGGGTTTGCATTGCCTGGTTTGGTTTGGGGGCATGGAGGTGGCTTCTGTGAGAAGCTGCTGGAAGTTTCCACCATGTCCAGCAGAGCCAATCCTTGGTGGATCTGAAGATGGACAGGCTGCTGGCTAAAGCTGGGCCAGTTAGAGATGATGGTAACACCTCTGTGATGACGTGTTTAAGAAGAAAATCAAAAAAAGTCATACAGTTTTTCTTTTAGTCAGAGAAGAGGAGGAGGTGAGAACATGTGAGGGAAACAACATGGAGACACCAAGGTCAGTGGGGAAGGAGGGGGACCAGGTGCTCCAGGTGCCTGAGCTGAGATTCCTCTGCAGTCTGTGGGGATCCATGGGGGCTGCAGAGATCCACCCACAGCCCACGGGGGAGGTGGCCATGCAGAAGCAGATGGATGCTTGGAGGAGGCTGTGATCCAGTGGGAGACCTGGTGGAGGGAGAGGCCCCTGCTCCCAGGCTGGAGCAGCCTGTTCTTGGAGGATGGCACCCCGTGGAAGAGTGACCCACACCACAGCAGTTTTGGGAGCACTGTCTGCCTGTGGGGGGAATTCATGTTACAGCAGTTTTGGAGTGGATCCATGCTGCAGAAGTTTGTGGAGGACTGTCTCCCATGGGAGGGACCCCAGAATCTCACAGGGGAAGGACTTCTCTCCCTGAGCAGCAGCAGAAAATCTCAGTGATGAACTGACCAAAACCCCACACCCACCTCCTGCACTGTCGGTGGAAGGAGGGAGGGGCTGGGGGGAAAAGGTGTTTTAAGGGCTTATTTTATTTTGCGTTATCCTCCTCTGACTCTGTTAATAATAAATTTACTTGATACCTTTACATTTGAACCTGTTTGGCCCTAAGAATATTTTCTCCCAGTCCTTATGTTGAACCCTTTGTTAATGTTTTCTCTCCTCTGCCCAGCTGTGGCAGAGGAGGGTGAGTGAGTGATGTTTCTGGGTGCCTGGTGGTTGGCTTGTGTTTGCCTGCTTGCTCACCTGGTATATCAACTATAAGCTCTCTTAATAACTTTGAGCAGGGTGCCTCATTTTCTAAAATAAGCAGTTTTTAAAGTTTTTGTTATAGGCAGTTTAAAATTTTAATTTTGAAACCTTAATCTTTGAAGAGGCAGTGGAGAAAGATCTCGTTACTTGTTTACTACCATCTCTTAAGGCAAGGAAGACCTGGAAAACAAATTCTCTAAATGATGCAGAGAAATGCTGGTTGTCTTGACTTCTGTAATGCATCTGTCAGTTCTGCTCTGTGTTACTTGTGTCCATGAAGTGGGGTTGATTAATATGTCTGCTCATGGGTTTGTCTTAGCTCATGTTTGCCATCACAGGTTATGTATTACATCTGTGCAGGATTAATTCCAATTTTTTGTTCAATCTTTGGCAGCAGGGTTGGGTCCTGCTCACTTGTCAGCTCTTAAAGTTTCAGAGGCAGTAGGGAAAGGCTGCCTCATGTCCTTGAGCTCACTGCAGGCTTTGCTCCTGATGTTTCTATTCACACACCATCAATTTGGAAATAAAAATCATTAGGAAAACCTCTCCATGGTTTTCAGAGCACAGACAAGTTTGTTTTGAATGTTTCAATCCACCTGTTGGGCCTAGCCAGGATTCTGCAGCAGGTGGATGCAGAAGATCTCACACATGAACTTGTGACACAAATCTGCAGTCAGCTGTGTTAAGCAGGCAGAGAAAGATGAGAAAATCTAGTGTTATGGCCTCCAGATTTGTTATTTGGAACTCTAAAATGTATTTGTTCATTGTGGAGGAGAGCAGAGAGTGGTCTGACTCTATCTGGGTTGGTTCTTCCAAACCCTTCTTTTAAATCCCTCTTCTTTAGCCTTTGTGAGTATTGGCTTTGGCTTGTTGCTGTCTTGTGGCAGCAGCTGTGATGGCAGTTTCCAAGGACTGAGGGGACCTTCATAGCAGCATCTTGGCAATAGCACAAATAAGTCAGGAAGGAAAATACTGACACGTTGCTGGATGTCTCTGTGCCTGTGGTTACCATTACGATGGGGAAGTGATGGTGTGAAGTAGGAAGAGGAGGTCTAAGGCTGTCCAGGTTATTGTCACTGTACTAAAGGTGATTTGTGCTGGAGGGCAGCAAGAACAGTCTGGGAGAGGAGCTGGTATTCAAGGTTTTGGTTGAGGTTAAAGGCTATTTGCACCCTTAAATTCTAAATGTCCTCGAAGCTTACTCTGCAAGCATGCTGGCAGAAAGCTAGAACATTCAGCGCATACTATGTGGGTTATTTTGGGTTTTTTTTTTCCCCTCTACTGTTACTAAGCTTTTTACTTTTATTATTCATTGTAATGTTAAATTTCCACTCACTTAGTGTTGTGGTATGAGAAATTCCACTTTTAGTTTTGCTGATGCATTTGAAGGCCCCAAAGCAGCCCCTGAGGACCTCCCTAGAAGTCTGTTAGTATTGTCAGAAATAGCAGAACCCCTGTCCTGGTGTCCCTGTGGATAGGTTGGACTAGATGATCTTAAAGGTGTTTTCCAAATTAGGATTCTGTGATAACCTGTAAGAGACCATTCTTCAGTGTTCAAACTCAGTGGTCGGTGAGAAGTTGAAAATGGTTCTGGCTTTTTGTCCCTAAGAAGCAGCGTATCACTCAACCTTGATGTGAGATCTTTGGTCTTAAAGTTTCATATAATAAAAAATTACAGAAAATTTCCTGTGAATGTTAAGTTATTTTTGAGGGAGGAAAAGCCAGCCCAGCAGATGACTGAACCAAGCTGCTCTTCGTAATAAGTCCCCCAGGAAAATGCTCAGACTGTGCTGGAAGGTTTTTTTCTGAGCTGGTGAACCACTAGGCTGTAGGAGTCAAAATTTGGGCACTGATGTGCTGATGAACCTTTCCTTTCATCTGAATAACCTTATTACTTCAGGGATAAGGGGATACAGAATAAAATAGCTCTAGAGAGGTGCTGCCCACCATCCTTGGAGAAAAAATTGCTAATCACATTCCAGTTGGTGAAAATATAACAGAAGCATATAAATGTTTAGATCTTATACCAAAATAGATTAGCAATTTTAAATGAAACACATTTAGCAAATTTTACAGAGCATTTTATGATGCAGAGATCAAAAATTAAATTAAAAGGAAGGGAATTAGTGCTGCAGTATATTGCTTTTTCCCCCCCAGTGACAGTAAGGGGAAGTTCAGATCCAACATAACTGATGAATGAAGAGAGAACAAGTTGAAATGTGATTAGTGGAGTGTCAGATGAAAAAAATGTGCCAGCAGAAACTCACTGTTTCTGACAGGCTGCAAATGCTCCGCTCTGAAAACAGAACAGCTTGATTCACAGTAACTCAGACCAGATCAGATGAAATGATGCTCTCCTTTGGAAAAATGCTGTGGGTATATAAGGAAAATCATATAAATGCCCCCACTTGTAGATGCCCATTTCAGGGGCCCTGGGTGCCTTCAGCTGAGCAAGTACAAGATCTGTAAATAGGGAAACTTGTCAGTTGTGCTGCTGCCATTGTGCCTGGAAAAGTTTTCAAGCTCAACCCTCATGGAGCCTGAATTCTGAATTAATGAGGAACTTGTCTCTCCTGTTCAAAGCAAGTGGAAAATTAATTTGTTTAACTCCATATTTAAGAGAAAAAAAAGCAAGTTAATGATCTGTTTCTGGCACTGGAGAGAGATGTGTAACTGATACTGAATATTCAGTATGTAAAGCTATATGATATAAAAGAGCCAAACTTCCTGAAGGGGGAGAACAGAATGTCTTTTGATTTTTATTTTTTTAAAGAATGACTATTATAGATTTCTATGCCTTCTCATTTTCTAATAAGATTTTCATAAAAATACTCAGAATTAGAAAACACATTTTAGCAATTTGACCGTATAGAAAGGGATATTTGTCAGGGTATTTTGGTTAAAAGTGTTCTGGCTTTAGACCGCTGACAACTTCAAAGTGTGTTTTAGAATAAGCTTACAAATATAAAATATGTTGAATGTGCCTGTGGCTGAAGATGGAGATTATTCAGGTATGTTATCAGACTGCAGCAAGTTTACTGTGTAAGATAGATGGACAGCTGTGCTTCACTAGCTGGAAGATAGGCAGCCAAGTCATTGTAAATTTAAAAATGCTGTGTGAAAGTTCAATTAATGCCTATAAGAAAAGCAAATCAGAATAAAATCCTGTCACTGGGGTATATTTTGTGGCATATCTTTAAAATAATGTTTTCCATCCAAAACCATACAGCCAAAATATCAGCAATTATATTGTGATAAATGTGGAATGTTTGGATTGGAAAATGGGATTATTCAAAAGCAAAGAAAGATGCAGTGTTGTAGCCAATAAAATGAATAAATTTGAGGTAAATTAAGGGCTGTCTTAGGGCTATCTTCTAATAAAATGAACTCTTTAATTTCCCAGGAGAGCAGACACTGCAATACAAGAAAATGAAAGAGGCATGGAAAATACTGGCAGGTAAACAAGTGCATTTTTTTCAGCTGTTGAATATTTGGGAACCCCAGAGGTCTTTTTAAACTCTCAGACTACAGAATAGGTTGAATTCTGGTGTCCTTTGTGTTGGGATTAGGACTGCCCTGGCCTGTACTCTGGGTGTCCTGTGCATTGTTCTTATTTCACTGAAAGAAGGAAATCCTCCTCATCCATGTAAGAAGCACTTTATGGATGTACTTACTGACATTTTCTTTTGCTGTTGGATCATGCTGTTCATAACTGTCCTCCAAATCTTTTTTAAGTAGGCTTCCATAATAGTTTCTCCAGAATATGTTTATTGCCTGAATATTTGGGTTTTTTCCCCCATCTGCGTTTTTTTGTTACTTGTGACAAAATATTTTGGCCGATGCTTGGTGATTTAATGCACAAATTCTCTCCATTTCAGTCATTATATTCTATTTTTATTTTTGCAAGAATTTTGCCTTTAAAAAGTGTACAGAGGATGTATATAAATGAGCCTTATAAATAAATTCTATAATATATTCTTTAAATTTATATGAGACAAATATGTACAACATGTACAACAGTTTAAAATGAGAGGCATCATGAAGATCCCTCTTTCATAACTCATTTCAATCAGAGAAAGTTTGAATCCAAGGAATGGGAAATGGAGAGGGCAGAGGTTTAAACCCTAAGTAAAAGTTTTAGCTATTAGTTTTTTTCAACAAGATTGAACTTGCAGAAGAGCAATCACAGAGCCCTTAGGACTGAACTCCAGCAGTGCCCTACTGCATCCCAATCTTGGGAAGCTCCCCCATCCCCCAAAACTCCCAGGTGGGATAAGAAAGCCAGTAGTCAAGAGTGTCTGACAGACAGTGGTTGGCATCTCTTTGCTTCCATCCTGGACCTCTGAGTGATGACATTTTGATGCAGGGGAGTCTGTAAAGTGCTCAGTCTCTGTTCTTTGAGTCTATTTAGTGCAATTGTTTAGTTGACCTTTCTTCTGGGAGTAGTTGTAAGGCAAAACCACAGCCTTTTTCCTTCTGAATAGCTTCTACCTACCTCTGTTTGCTGCAAAGGCATTTCTTGGGGATAAAATACTGGCCCTAGCCATAATTATTGTGCCTGACTACTCTGTTATTCAAAGGTTTAATTGTGAATTGCCAAGGGGATGTGTTTATAATTCACATCCTCTGGAACATTATGTGTGGACCTTCTGTAGAGAAGGGAGTTTAATTTTTGCCTGGGCTTGTGAGTGACAGTTTCTGTTGGTGAAAGGGGAGTTGGTGAGAGGGCTGTGCTGCAGCCAAGCACTGCTCCTGTGCTCACCCACCTCCTTCTTCTGGATGCTGGAGAGCTTTGTCAATACCAAAATGTTGGTAAGAGGAGGCATTCATGGGGCTTTCATACAGCTGGATGTCCTACATTGGTTCAACTTATTCCTGGTTCAGGAATGGAGACAGACATGGAGCTAAAAGAGGATTGCATGGTCCCCTGCTCTCCTTTTTTTTGCCTTCTTTTGTAGCTCCCTCAGAGAGTGCCAGTGTTATACTCCCTTTGTTCTGGACATAGAATGAGGGATGTTTAAGAAGTTCTGTTTCTTCCCAAAATGGTTAGTTAAAAAAGAAAAGTAATTGTAAAAATAACTGCTGGAGGAGGAATAATTGATTAATTCTGGGTGCCAGCTGTTACTCATTTTGTCACGAGGGACAGAAGCCCAGCTTATGCTCTGTGCACAAGTGGTTTAATTGCTCTATTTGAGCACATGCCCACTAATGTCTTCAACTGACTGCAGTGAGAGCAGAACAAGTTTGTACCCTGGTTCCATTGAGAGAGGCCATAAATCAGCCATTCTGGTGCTCTGCCTTGTGTTGAAGGGGGCATGCATGCATCATATTTCACCTAAACAGAAAGTTCTGTTAAAACTTGTTGAAAATCACAGTTTTAAACACTGCCCTTGGAGTCAGGGAATGAAAAGGGAGGTTCTTGGAAATGCTGGGAGTCAGCCTGGAAAGAGCATGGTAAATGTGGGCTGCTTCTTGCCTCTCCCTTGTACCTCAGCTGCTGTGAGCAAAGGGATACCAAGTCAGTTTTGTATTGTTTACATCCTTAAACTGATTTTGAAGCACTGACACTCCAGTGGTGGGAATGGCAGCAGCTCCAGTGCTGTTAACTGGGAGGCTTTGCGTATGAGCGAGGAGCTTTTGAAAAGCCTGGATAATCTGAAATTAGCCACAGCAATATCTGGAGGACCTAACATCTCATGTCTATGATGTATTCAATGTACCATGAAGCAGAATGGAAGCCAGCCAGTTGAATGCCCAGCTGAGCCAGTTGGAGGATATGTGGCAAAGGGAACGTATAAAGATTAGGACAATGCTGCAGGACATAAGTCCAGAAAAGGAGCTGGGCTCAGTTGATCCTGACATGATTGACATGACATGGGGGAGGTAAGATGGACAATTCAATATCTAACATTTATTCTTTTTTTTTTTTTTGTATGCCATATGGGCACCCCATTTGTCAGTAAATTGTTGGGCTTTTTTTCACTTTCATCCACTAGTATTAATTTCTTATTGACAGAAAGGGCTTGTTGGAACCCTTTTTTGAGAGGAAACACTCATTCCAAAGTGTTTTTCTCCTAAACTTATCTCTAAACTAAGACATCCCTGGCCCTTCTTACAGTTCTGCTAATCTGTTTCTTGCTGATGGGACTGTTGATAACTCCATGTAGGAAATGGGTTTTTGTGTTTGGGGAAAAATGACAGCGTGGCTTCATCTTTGACTTGCATAACCTTACAAGCATAAATTTATAACTATATATATAACAGTAGTCTTTGAGAATAGCTATAAGTTTCTGTGAAGTTTCTGCATAAATAATTGAAATGAGAATATAAATATTGTATTTCTGTGATTAACCTAGCTAACTTTAATTAGCAGTAGATTTATCCTTGTAGATTGATAGCCTGTCAAAGGCAGGTCCTTCACACCTGCCAACTCACACTTTGCTGAGAGCAAATGAGAAGGCTTTGAAGTGCATTCTACACCTCCAAATACTTATTTTTGTTGTCGTAATGTTGTTTTTTAAACAGAATTAAAATAAGAACCTCTTCACTTTTCCCCAGAATATTCCCTTGCTATCTCCTTTTTCCCTGCTTTTAGATGATGGTGAATTACACAGCATCCTAAAAGCATGGCAGTAAGTATTTTTACAGTAATTTTTTAAATTAAATAAGATAGTTACTAGAATCAAATCCTTTTAACTGGCAATTTTTCCCCTTATTTCTTTCATCTTCTTGTGTGTTATAATTAATTTACAGTGAATAAATCCAAATACTGATTCTGGGAAATTTTTTAGCATTTCAAACATCATTGCCAGCATTTGAGTGGATCTCCAATGTAACTGTCATACTAAGGTCACAGTTATCTTACATGCTGTATTCCCAAAGGTTTCCTGATGGCATTTTGCATAGACTGGCTGCCCTGTAGCCTTGTAATATTATTCACAAAGACCTGGAGATGTTTCTGGGAGTTTTTATGTGCTTTCCTCACTTGAATTTAAATGGTCTTTGTCTGGACTTGTGCTTAGAGAAGTGAGTATATCTCGACACCTTTTTGTTCATTTCTGGGCACAGATTTATTGAAACATGCCCAAATGCATAGCAGTTTCAGGCCTTCAGCACGTTGCTGCAATTTTGGCCTTGCTTTTCCATCCATTAATATTTCCAAGGAAGCCTGCACATTCCCCAGCACCACAAGCTCCATTGCCCAGTGGAAAACATGAGGGAAGAAGTATCAAACTGGTTATTTCCATCCTCCTCAAAGCAAGCACACAAAAAATTTTGTACCACCCAGGAAGTGGAAGAGGAGATGCATGTCCCTGTGCAATGTGATTGCAGAGCTCAGAGGACAGCTGAGGCTTTTAGGAACTCACCCTGGTGGACTCAGCACCCCTAATTTCTGCCACTGGAAGAGAGATGATGTTTATCCCAAACAATTGCATAAGGGTAAGCAGCACCAGGAGCTATCTTACTCCAAACACCTTTGCTGATGGGTGATAGTTTGGCATTCAAATTCTGCTCAACTTTTTGTAATCTTTGATCTGTTTTGCATAGTGAAAATAATTCACAAGTTTCCCTAGATGCTGAACTTTTGAAAATGACTTATTGACTGACCTCAAACTCTCCAAAAGGACCACTGTGGGCAAGGGGACCAAAACTACTCAAAAGTAAACAGCTGCAGTAAAGATACACTTATGCAGTAATGGTACTGATGGAAGCCATTTAGAATTTTATTTTTAAAGATATTTTTAAGGCTACTGTAACAAAAACAAAAAACCAAAACAAACAAACAAACAAAAAAGCAAACAAAAAAAGAGTCCAGTTTGCTGGGCTTTGTTGGAACAAGTGGGGCCTGATGCACCAGGCTGGGGCTGCCCCTGCTCCCTCCCTCCCCCTCACAGCATTGTGGCAGACTCTGAAAGGATATGTGGAGAATTCATGCAAAGGGGTCAAGTCACAGGTTAAACGAAGCAGTTATTAATCATGTTTGGTATTTTTCAGCATTTTTTTGTCCTCTGTGGAAAATGGAGCTGCTGCCAAATTACTTTGTGAGTTTTTATCATAGCTTTTGTCAGATGTTTGATTGTGAAGTCAAAGTCAGTTCTTTAAAAGGCAAAATGTCATGGAATATTTAACAGTACCAGCAAAGTCAGAAAGTGGATAAAAATCCCTGCAATTCAAACCTCTGTTCCTGGCACAAAAGGGCAAAGTACACCAAAAAGAAGTTGTTTAATTTCCCAAAAGAAAGAAATCTGTATCACAGGTACTTTAAAAAAAAAAAAAAATCAGCTTAGTATTGTGCAACAAGTGTATCATGGGTTGTCAGTAAGATGGTGCAGACTTGCTTAGGATTCCAAAGAAAACAATATTTTTAGCAAGACAGTTATCCAGCTGTAAAAAGGCAGTTTAATCCTGTGCCTTTGAGGAGCTAACAGTATCTTGCCTTTTCTATTTGTCTTACATTTGGACAGATCATAATATTTTTTTATGAGAATTTGTGGGAGGAAAAAAACAATGGTAGTGAAATCCCTTGTCAAATCACTTGAGATTGCTTTTCCCTTGCCTGAATAAATTTGATATCGATTTTTGTCCTTTTATAAGAATGAAAGGTTAATGAAAACAATCCCATTGCTTTCATCCCTAGGTAGAAATTATGTAATACATTGAGGACTGAGTCTTTTAGTTTTTCTGCCTAACAAAAATGTTAGTGATTAAATATTAGCCTTATGAAAGATTAGCTGTTGTGATGGGCAAAGAGTTATGGTAGAGTATCTTCAAGAGCTGTCATGCAGTGTATGACAGATTAATAACTCCAGCCTTTTCATACTTTACTCACTGGCTATTTGAGATTGGTGCCATCAGGACTGGGATCTGTACTTCCTAGATCTGCAGAGAATGTTTTATTTCTTATGACATTCAATAGAATCTAGAAGATACACTCTTGTATTTCCACAGGAGAGGAGGGCAGTGGGGCTGCTCACTAGTAATCTCTGGAATGACTTTCCTGGAGGGAGACAACATCTGTAGAAGACCTTGAAGGTGTGATTTCAAAATCAAAACTCTCTATCCCTGGCAGAAGAAACCTCATGGTGACAACTTGAAGAATCCCTTCAGTGCAGGTGGGTCAGGGGAAGCTACAGTGGAGCTCTAGGGGAGCCTGGGGCCAGGGGCTGTGACCTGCTGACCCTCTGTGTAATGAGGGGCCCAGGGACCTGTGACCCTGCCAGGGGACTGGACACTTGGAGACACAGCTGGAGCAGAGGACCCCAGAGTTTTGTGCTATCCTTATAGCAACTTGTAAAGGCCTGAGCAGATGGCTGTGGGGTGATTTGAGCATGATGCAATGCCAGAGGTGGCACCAAAGGAGCTCCCTGTGCCTTGGTAGAGGTGTTCAACCTTCATGTTCCATACCACTCTTCCCAAGCCTGCCCTCTGACCAGGAGAGAAACACTGAGTCTCCTCTGCTGGGTCCTCCAAAACGTGTGATGCCTAGCAGGGATGCCAGGCAGAAGAGCAACAGCCATTCGGGGTCAGCCTTAAATGGTTTCAAACCTACTTGTATTTATTGCTTTTTACAGTTCTTGAAAAAAGGCTCCCCTTTATGAATGAGATGAGGGAGTTTAGACAGCCCCTGCCTTTTCTCAGGTCTCTGGCAGTGGGCAGCAGCTTTATTGAGGTGGCCAGCACCCTGAAATCACTCTCACTCACAAGTTCTTAATAAATGACCAATCCAGGTCTATTATGATGTGAATTATTTATTGAAAATAAATAATTAAGGAAAAACAAATGTAAGGCTTTTATAGGCTTACTACACAGGATAAACAAAAAAGAACTATTAGTAGATTAAAAAAGAAAAGAAGTACTAGTAGGTTAAAAAAACCTAATAAAAGGTACAATAAGAGGTACCTATATTACAGCTAGTGAAGAAATAGTACAGATTAGGAGCCAGTGTCACTTACCAATGGATGATAGAGGTGCATGGAAGTCTCCTCCCTCTCAATCCTAGGGAAGTAGCTCGAGGTGGATGTCTTCACTTTCAAGGAGAACTCTCCACATTCTTAGCAAAGTATGTAAGAGATTTCTGATTTTATGAGAATTTTGGTGGTCTTTTATAGTTTGTGAAGGTGCTGTGTCTGTCAGTCATGGATTTTTCCTTATCTTTTCCCATGCATTCGAGGCAGGATGTTTATTGCCGGCTAAGGATATTTTCAGCCTGGTTAACTCACCACAAGGCAAGTTTATTCTGGCCTGGTTTGAGCCTTATGGGGTAAAGACATAAACTTCTTTGTCAGGGGGTGAAAGGTCCTGTCACACCCTTGACCTTGAATCAGTCTCAGCCCTTAACTTTTGTGCAGTTTGAGCAGCTATGAGTGGAGATCAATGAACTCTGCAGCCTGCCTTTCTCTCCTGTGCTTACCCTGGTTTCTCCATGGGTTCCCTCTTGCTAATGTTTGTATTGAGTCTGCTGCTCTGGTGTGTCTATGGACTTCTCTACACACTGCAAGCTTCTTCTCACAAAAATGCAAGCAGGGAAGCTCAATTCCTTTGCTCTTTGCCAGCCGATGGCAAAGAGCAAAGCCCCTTTGGGGCTTGAGTGAGATAAAGATTCCTTAAAGCACGCTTACACGCAAAAGTGAATTTTTATTCAAAACATGCAATCAGGTTTGATTGTTTTATAAACAGTTTCTACACCCACAATTTGTCTTAAGGTCTTATATAATCTATAGTCCATAAATAAACCTCTGAGCTGGAAAGCAATGAACTGCAAGAAAGAATTACATTTCTACACCAATGGCTAAAGTTTAATCACACCTCCCAAAGCAGACAATTTCTGACAGCATGGCAAATTCATTTTCCTGAAGACACACAGTTGATAAATATAACATGCTGTTGGCAAATGTAGTCATTTTTCAACTTCGGAAAACCTTTACAATTCAGTATAGCCAAAGAGGCTGTGTGTCAGATGCAGGATTGATAAAGAATTCCAATCTCCAATTGTACCAAAAAACCCCATCCCACACAAGAACTTGGACTGTCAACATCCTGTAAGATCAATGATGAAAAATGTGATGCAAACTGGTGTTTCTGTTCGTGTCCTTGTCCTATTTTGTTGCATTTTTTCTGTTATAAGGGGCTTAAAAACACCATCTGCCCAGTTATTACAGTATAAGTATTCAAACCAGCAATTAAAATATGAAATGTCTGTGTGTACAAACTCCTGCAATGTCTTATTTACAGATTGTTCTCCAACAGCTGTAATTCAATATTTAGTTTGTGGGTTTGGTCTTGAAATCAATGTTTAAATCTAACTCATGAGCTGCAGATGAAGGTTGCTCAGGTTGTATCTCACCTGAGCTTTGAGCCAAGCTCAGTGCTGTCCTCCATGAACACTATTATGATGCTAAAAAACAGTTGCTGATGGTGTGGGGTTTTTCTTTCTTCTCTTTGCATAGGGAGGGAAGACACCAGAGGAACTCATATTATGGTCCTACTTTCAGTTTCGGATTTTATGATTAAAACAAAGATAGGAGGGTTTAAAAAAGAGAATTAGTAAATTCACTGAATTTTCTGTTACTGTTAGTACTGTTTGCTTGTATTTCTTTGGGCAATGGGGAGGTAGATCTCCAATGTGAGGCAATTGCCATGAGTTTATTACTCTAATATTTAATTTTTGCTTTTTGCATGTTTTACAAAGAACTTACATTAAATTTTGAATATTGAAAGTTTACTTTAATACCTACAAGCCACTCTTCAGTTGCTTTTTGTTGACTTGTATTTGCATCCTACCTGCTGGTTTGGCTCTGTTGGAGATCCTTCCCTGTTCATTTTTATAAAGCCTCATTCAATAGAGGATGTTTATAAAATCATTCTGGAGCCATAATAGCTGGCTTTCTGTTTCTTCTTATTTCTCCTTTTCAAATTTGACCTCATTGTTGGTTTCATCTCTTTGAATTTTAAACTGACATTTTAAATTATTCTCCTCTTGCATTTTAAATAGATTAATTACTAGGTAGCATGCAGAATACCTTCTTAGTGTGCCAGGCTATTTCCATCTCTCTAATCCATATTAAAGTTTACCCTCTTGTGTCAGCCATGGCCTATCCACAGTGTTAGTTGTATCAGTGAGTACTTAGAAAATCTCAACCCTTCAATACAGATTTAGAGCCAGGTGGTTTCTACCCCCTGTATTTGTTCACGGGGTGAGTTTATTTGGATGTGAGGTTGTGCTCACTAAAGGAAATGAGTCTGGAAAAGAGACCAGATTAAAACTGAGTGATGGTCATTGGGTCTTTAATATTGCTCCTGACTATTGTCTGTAGGCATTGGAAAGAAATCTGATAAATTTTGCTATTCCAGTCCCACTTGTTTATGACACATTTCCAACCCTCTAACAGTGCAGCCCAGCATGCTGCCAGCAACAGCCACTGCTGGGCCTGTGAGCAAGCAGCTGAGGTTCCTGGTTTCCAGTTGCTCTGCTTGCCTTAAGCACCATCATTCTCCCATTGGGATCTGACTGCCTGCTCCTGCCTGGAGAATAGGCTCCTGCCTTTTTCACGCACTATGTTATTAAACATGTGTTGTTCCTGAGACACTGCAAGGTGAGTCAGATGTTGTCCCTATCTGGCTTTTTTAGTGAGGGGACTGAGAATAGAAGGGTTTGAGTACTTTGTCCTCATCACTTCCCTACTTTGATGAGTTACCTTTGCTGTCTAACACTTGGATTTCTCGAAACCGCTCCCCATGAATAAGTTCCTTTGCTCCTTTGACTTGCAATTCAGACACAGTTTGCATTGAAAAGAATTCAATGATTTGCTAAGAAATCAACTGGTTTTGAAACAAAAAACTTAAGAAATGAGAATATGCTTGCACAGAGACTCCCTAATACTGTGTAGTAGCTATTCTTATCCTTCTGTGCTCTTTGTCAGTATGTGTTTTGTTTGCAGTAGGTGTGAATATTTTGTGCTGGTAGCTGGTGCTAAAGCTGGTATTTGTGGTGGGTGTTGTTGCTTTAGTGCCATTTTCTTTCAGCATTATAGTGAGAAAGGAGTGCTCTGTTTTTGAACCTTGCTGAAAAAGACCCAGAACACTGGCACAGCTGATGACTCCCTTGTTGTAGGGTTTTATTAAGTGCAAGAGGTGGCTGTTCTCCTGTGCCTGGGAGAGGTCTGGAGCAATTCCTAGCATTTAGAATCCATGCAACAAATAGCTACAGGGAGAGCAACATGTGGATTAAAGGTGTGACAGATAGCTTATTTATATGTCAACATGCACAGGCCTTAAAAGTTAATTTAGCTGGTTTGGATTGGGTTTGGCTGAATTTCAGTCAAGGCCCTTTTATTAAAATTATGTCACCCTTGTAAAATAAGGTGACTTTGTCTGGACTTAGTAGTGCTAATGACTACGTAGTCAAGCAGTCAGATATCAGTGGGAATACCAATAAATACAAGACTGGTAATACCCAAGGGTTTGTGAGAATATTGGTAATATAATAGGAGTTTATGTACTCAGTGAAAAAAAAGTAATATTGATTCTGTGAACCACTAGGATTTTAGGAATGGGTAGGAAGTACTAACAAATATTTCTACGTTGATGTGATATAAAATACATGTCCTCAAAAGCTGTCACCTAATTTGATAAGAAAGATGTGTGCTAATGTCTTTACAAATAATGAGTCTTAATGTCTCTACCAACTTCAAGCCACAGGTTTGTTACAGATCCCAGACAGTTTAAATCTTGAAACAGCAAATGGGTCCACACAAGCCTGAGTTTCTGAACTTGGGGGAAAATGATATCTTTAAGGAGGAATATGTGCTAGGTGGTTCGGGAAGGCTGAACCTTCCTAGTACCTCAGCCCCTGGGGAAAGGAAGAGGACAAAGTGCAGCAGGGAGCTCCTCAGGATAAAAGGGGCTGTGTCCTCCCAAACCTTGAGAGAGAAAACCCTGTGGGTGTGTGCCCCAGTGGACTCTCTCTCTTTATTAGAATAAACTTGCAGGACTCCTCTTTCTGGACACTGGCTTTCCATTGAGTGATTTTCTGTGCAGACTGAAGTGTCTGTCTCATTCAGATAATGTCTCCATATCATCATGACCTTAGTGGTTTTGTTGCTCTGTTCTTGATATCCTGTATAGGATGGCCTTGATATAGGACAGACTAGGAATTCAGGAAATATAAAGGAGTAGCTTGGTAGAAATGTGCTGAAATGTGAAAATGCTATTCTTGTGCCTGTTAAAATAGAGCTTCTGGTTATCTCAACAGGGCCATTGTTTTTAAATATTTTCCCCCAGTGCTGTTTTTCTCTTTGGTGCCACTGTTTTATTGTAGTTGTTTAAAATAATAACCTCAAGTGAAAACGCTGATGCAGTACAGCATGCTGCACTGCCAGTGCTGAGAGATTAGACTGGGGTGTTCAATTAACCCTGCAGCTATAATTTAAAGCAGGACTTAGAGCAGATGTGCTTTATGCATAACTTGTTTCCTAATGCAGGGCTGATGTACCTATTAATGAGCAGAAATGGGAAGTGGAAGGTCTGTTTTATTAATCCTGCTAATTGGTTATTTAATATTTGTGTGACACAATGTCATGTAAATTATTAGCCACACTATCAGAAATAATGCAAAGCCAGAAACAGTCTGACTTGTACAGACTGAGCAGTGAGTAGCTACTCCTAAATTATGAAGGACCAGGAGAAAAATAATCCAAAGAACCATCTCTGTGCTAGAAGGGGATGCATGCGTTGTGCACCTGGATCCCAGTGGCCAAGGAGTGTGGTGGGAAGTCCACAGCATGGGCACAGAGTCTCTCTTTGGGCTTTTGAAGGCCTTTGGAGCTGCTTGTCTCTCTGATGGGGGGTACTCAGGCGAGCTCTGAAAGCTGCTGTCAGCAGCAGGGAAGTAATGACTGCCCAGGGCTGCAGCAGTTCCCCAGGCATTGGGACTTGTGCAGGTTTCATGTTTTAAGACAGACCTTTTCCTTATGACATTATGTGGAAGTGTGCCTCCAAAAGACCATGAAAGGTCCCCAAGGTAATCACTGCAGTGGGTCCCTCCTGTGGGGATGGCACTGCTGATTCCCAGTGCCTGGAAAGCAGCAGGACTCCTTTGGCTTTGAAGATTCAGAGGGATTTGCTCATTTTAATCTCCTGTCTTCTCTCCAGGCCACCAGACCTGTCCAGTTGAAGGACGGATTTTCCAAGCACAGTCTTTAGGCTGCAGGGTTTCCTCTGTACTTCTGGCTTTCATGTAACTTTTATTATTAATTGCTTTAACCCAAAAGAAGACATGAAAGGGAAGAAAATCAGCAACATGGTAGAGTATAATGAGAATGGAAAGCAAAAGCATTTCCAGGAGGGAAAGTGAAATACTGAAGAAAGTAATAAAAGGAAATATTATATTTTCCCCCCCAACATATCCTAAAAAGTAAATTAATAAACACAAGGCTGTGTTAAGAGTTTGGTCTGTAAAGTTCCAGTAGAAAGTCTGAGCTGCATTTCAGGCTACAGGAAGTAAGATTTTTATTGCTGGTGCTAGCAAAACCCAGGTGGTAGCATCTCACCCAGGGTGTATCAGCAAATTAAATCCTGTGTAACTTGTACTTGACCTACTCCCAGAGAAGTTCTTCTATCAAAATATGTGAGAAATTTCCTGTCCAGAGAAACTGATAACATCTCTAGCACAGTTCAGCCAGAAGGTGTAGGAGATGGCCATGGCTTCTTGAGGAGAACAGAGAGAGGTGTTAAGTAGTATTTATTTTGCACCATCATTGCCTTATTCTGCAGCGTCATTGATTCATCCAATACACATCTTCCATGGTGCTGAAGTAAATATGCTAATGTAGCAATTATCATTTAAGCTGTAGAAATTAACCCTGTTTTGTTTCAAGTTCTTGGTTTCTTTGCTTGCTTGCAATCTATATGAACTGTTTTGTGCACATGGCAAAAGATGAGTGGAGAAGAAAAGTAACTGCATGCACACACTATTTGACTTTTAAGGCTGAAGGGACCTCTGTGATTTCTACTCTAATCTAATTTCTAGTCTTCCAGGGCCTTGGACATTACTGGCGCATGGTTATTGCACTTGGGAGCCTTGCTAGCTATGTGGAGATGGGGCCACCTCATATGCAGAGGAACAGCCATGGTAAAAACCCCCCAAATATTGTTGTCATTCTGGTATCTGTTGAAACACTTTATATCTGAAATGCTGAAATGTGTACTGGATTCAATAGAAATAAATTTCAAAGCCACTTCATGTTATCCTGTATTGGAATGCAGGTGCTATAAAACATTACTTCTTCAACTGCACCTTGGTTTGCTTTTGCTTCTTTTGTAGTGATCCTGCAGAGATTCTCTTGTTTCAAATGTTTAAATACAGTGATACAGATGATGTTACGTAGTTTTAGGACTTGAGGCTTTGTCTTTATCAGATTTTGCAGGAAGAGTGTCTCCAGTATTTCAAAAAGTTGGGATAATTTCTGTGGTGTGCTTGTTACTTTGATTTATTTTTATTTGCAACACGCATCCAAGTTCTGGTTTGTAGTTAACATTAGCCAGCATAACTTTTAGACAGATTCTTGTCTTCCCAGAGACCACTGATAAATGGGCTTTTAATAAGAGAAATCTTATTTTACTTCTATTATTGAAGTATGGCCTCAGTACTTATTTCTTTACATTCACTAACTCTGCCAATGTCTCTTTATTTTTGAAGTTGTAGTCACTGGCATAGACCGGGATTCATGTTCATACCTGAGTGCCAAATCTCAGTGCCCATCAATGTTAGAAAGTGCTCACCCTCCTATCATTTGTCACCATGGTGTCTGTGAGGAGCAGTATCATTAGCCTGGGAGTTAAATGCTTTTACTACAACAAGCAAAGAAGCTTAAGATATTTAATTAGCTTGGAACCAATTAGCTTGATTTTTTAAAATATATTTTTTTCTAATTTTGTTTTTGAAAATTCTGTTACTTTGGGTAGGGGGAAGGTAATTATAATTTTTTTAAACTGATCCAGACCTGAAATTTTGTAGAGGGAGAAGGCAAAACAACTTGTGATCCTTCTTCTAATTGTAGAGGTCTTTTTGGTAGCTTTTTGGTTACCTACCCAACTTGGGGCTGCTCAGAGGCATTAAATGCTGTTTGACAATCTTGATTTGTCTATCTCATCCCTTCATTTGTGTACCAGTAGAAAAAAGCCTATAACTACACCGAAGTACAATTTGGTTATAGGTTTATTCATATTCATGGCTCTGTGTGAGGCTGAAAATGCCATCTCAATAGAGGACTGTTACTGATCACATGAAGTGACTGATTTTTAATTCGTTTAAAATTATGATAATCTTGGTTTCACTTCCCTGCAGAGGACCACTGAAGGAAAAAAAAAGTCCTATTTTGTCAGAGCCCATAAAAAACACAGTTTCTAATATTAGCTTAGAGGGACTTGGGTTCAATTACTGTAGACCAGGGTTAAGATTTTATACGAGATCAGTGCCAGTTAAGCAAGGTCTTTGGTACTTCATGATATTTAACATTATTTTTTTTGTTGTAGTAAAGAGGAGTCAATTTTCCATTAACATTTAAAAAATGCTTTTCTTTATGAAATCCTATTCCAATCATTCTTAAAATCCTTCATAATTAAACCGCTGCTGCAGTTACAAATATTGTCATCATTTCTGCTTAAACCTGCATTTCTGAAAGATGAATAGTGGTGAATATATGTTTAAGTTTCTATATAGCATACAAATTGTGGATGAGCTACAGATTTTTTGCCAATTTTGGAAACTGTTCTGATGTACAAAAGCACTTCGGTAAAATACATTACCAGCATCTTTCTGTGTATAATAAGGACGCAAGCTGGGTTTTGGTGTGCAATTGTTTAACTGCTTTTTAATGTGTATTATCCATCAGAAGTATGATTCAGCAGCTCAAGTTGCCTTAATTCCTGCTACATGTAGTTAGTTTTGAAAAGGAGTCCATTTGGAGAAGGAGAAAAAGTGGAACAAATACTAGATTTTTAAATCTTCCTCAGTCACAGTCTGAATTCTACATACGTTTTTATTTACTACAGAACATACAAAACTGATTTACTTTTTCTTGCCCTAGTAAAGGGAACTGAAATTTCTGGAACAGGGAAGTTTTGTCTGATAAATGCAATGTAAGCTCCAGGGCCAGGTTGCATCCCTCTTGGAGCTCTGGAGCTTGTTTTAGTGCTGGTCTGTTTTCCCTTCCCACAGCAATAGTCAAAAGTGGTAAGGGCCAGAGGGTTCGAGTTCATAGCCCCTACTTGGTGCTTCAGAAATAGAAGCTGGGGACTTTTAAACTTTTTATATGTTGAAATCACTTTTGTTCTTGAACTAGTGGGTTTTTTTGGATCCAGCTTACCATGGAGGGCTGCAGAGGGAAGAGTGGGGGAAAAGGCTGCATGTTCCCTTTCAAGGTAGGGTGTGAAGCAGCTTTCTCACAGTGTCTGCTGCTGAACTGCCTTCACAAGTGCCTGTGAGAATCTAATGCACTGTAAAAGAGGCCAGCGCAGCTAACACTCTGCTTGACCCACTGGTCACAAGCAGAAGACAGACAGTATTTGGCATAAAAATATGGCTCTAGGCAGTAGCCATAAGGTGGTAGCTGGATTGAGGATTTACAGTAAGGTGAAAAGCCAAGAGCTTTCAAGGAAGCAAGCTTGAGTTTTTAGGAAATTATTAGGCAAAATGAAGGGGAATGATACCCAGGAGAAATGGAAGGTAATTTTAAAAATAGCAGCTATCTTTTCATAATTCACTGTGCCTGCATTTCTTTACTAGTTTTTAGTGAAATGTTTTCTGGTTGTGCTTTAGTTGGAGTAAATGTGGGCTGTGGTGGGGAATTCTGGATGATATAGGTATCTGTCTTTGAAAAACAGATATCTGCCAAGGAATGGGGGAACCTCCCTTGGAATGGAAAGTATGAACCCCTTAGCTTTGAATCAATATAACTTTGAATTGAAGGGGCAGTCAGGCAAAGCTGTGGGAGAAGGAATGACAGTTCCTTACTGGTGTCTGTGTGTGTATAACGAGGCAAACAAAGCCCAGCAGCAGCAGCAGCAGCCGGAGCACAAACCCAGCCCCGGCCTCTCTGGGCAGCGGCGCTTTCCCTGCGCTGCAGTTCCGGGCACGGCCAGCAGGGGCGCTGCTGGCTCCCGGCCGGGCACGGCCCCCGCGCCTGCAGGGGGCGCTGTGGCGCGAGCTCAGCCGCGCTCCCCTCACGCGGTGATGGCGGCCGGGCGGGCGGGAGGGATGGAGAAGGGGCTTCCTTTGGGAACTCACTGGGCTCCGTCAGTCCCAGTGCCCTTCCAGATGGAGAAATGAGCTGTGGCAGGGACCTTGGAGCAGCTGGAATGGCAGAGGTGACCAGACCTGGGCTAACAAACCAAGTGTAGCAGAAACTTGGCAGCTGTAGCAGGAGCCCAGGGGTGTTCCGGCAGGCAGGGGGTGTGGGGTTACAGGGTAGTGAAAAACCCGGAGCAATGGCAGAAAAATGGTGGGGTTGGGCACGGCCTCCTGGTTTCTGAACGCAGCCGGGAGAGGCTCCCCTTTGCAGGGTTTGGGGTCCTGAGTAGATGGTGAGGGTTCTTTCTAGCGAGGTCGGGTGTTAATGAGGTCCTGGTGCAATGGCTGCTCTGATGAGCAGGGCCTCACTCATGGTAGGAGAGGACAGCAGGAGATGGAGCCCTGCAGTGGTGATGAATTCTCCCCACAGCGACAGCAGCTCGTCTCGCCCGTGATCCCAAGAGAAAGTGAGAGAGGAGCTGAGCGCAGCCCTCACCCCTCAGCCAAAATCTCAGGGTATCGCTGCCCTTCCAAAAGAAAGCCCCTCATCTATGAGAGTGCAGTGCACCCTCCTCCCCACCTTGGTCACTTCTTTTTTCTCTCTTAAGTACCAGTTGTTATTGTCTCTTAGGCATTGGGACCCAGAAACCAAATGTGTCTTGGCCTGCGTCAAAAATAGTGTGACCAGCACGTTGAGGGAGGTGATTCTCCCCCTCTCCTCTACCCTTGTGAGACCCCATCTGGAGTTCTGCATCTAGTTCTGGGATGTGCAGCACAAAAAGGAGGTGGAACTCTGTAGGTGTAGAAGAAGGGATTACCGCTGACCCTCTTAAGTCACAGTTGTACTAATTACTAAAGAAGAGGAACAGCCATGCCTGTTTACATGTGAAAGAGTACTGCTTCTCTGCATTTTTAGCAGTTGCTTTATAGATTTGTCTTATACCTTTGTCACATAATTAAGAGCCTCTTGAATGGTGCCCCTATTCAGCACCTATAGTGGAAATTCAACAGTGTAGGAAAAGCTATGATTTCCTGGAAGCTTTCTCTTTGATCTGCTACTAAATTTGCTATCCCTAGTTTGAGTCAGATTGATTAGCTACTCTCATGTCTAACTAAGGCATTGAGTTGTTAATGATCAGCGTTAATCATTATCTAAGTGAGTAAAATGCACATTATCCATTACTCTGGTTGTTATGAATTATGACAGCTGTCAGACAAATGAGCATGTTTCTCCTGGCAAATACAGAAATGCACCCTTTCATTAGTTTTATTTTCCCCTGACTAGAGCAAGCTGAAGCCTTTGGCAGAGGAGAATGGATAAAATACCGGGTAGATGGCCATTACTTTCAGGGAAATAGCTCAGATTGGAAACTGATGTTCCAAACCAAGGGGTGCCCTACAGAGAATAAGGAAGGAAGTTCTATTCCACCATTTGATGTCAGTATGTGCTCACTGTTGAAACAAAATAGAATTTTTTTTTCCTTTCTGGGGAGACCTCTGGGTAAAGGCCATTTGCCACCTTTGTGAGTGTTCCTTGCTGTCCACATGATATTGATGCCAATTGACTGAGGAAGCAGGTAAACATTGGTGAGGGCGGTTCGCAAGTGTCCTCACAGTGCTGCCTGCTTTCCCTTGGAGAAGAGACAACTTCTGTGTAAGAGACAAGTGATTTCTAGGCTTAGGGTGTTTGTGGGGGACTTTACAGATGGGGGTTTGTTACTTTTCAAGGAACCTGGAGTGACCTCAGACATTCATTACTTCTTTGATGCTCTGTGTTGAGAAAACTGCCTTTTCATTGAACATTCTTTCTGTAGCAGCCCCCTTTTTGAGGCCTGTTTTCACATTCCTCTCCCTGCTTCAAATTGTGGTGGAGATAGTGAAAAATTCTACTCTTGCCCGATTTGACTCCTCTTCCCTCCCTCAGCTTTCCTTTTGAGCCATTGCAATGCAGAAGTAGCCATGGAGCTGGGTTTGAGTCTTCCCTGCATCTACACCAGCAGAGGAGGCAGCTGTATCAAATATCTTGTGTCTAACCTTTGACAAAATTCCCTCTGCTTCTACTAGACTATCATTGCAATTACTAATTGCCCTATGAATACTTTTCTTCTCTAAATGCTTCCTTTATTGTTAATGTGAGCAATTTCTTTGATAATACAATCCACTGGAAAATGAAATTGAGATTTAAATAGAAATCTATTTGCTTCTAAATAGTTTAATTTTTCTCAAATCAAAAAGGCAGTTTTGGAATATCATTCAGTATTTGGTTGTGTGTGGAAGATAATTTTCCTGAGTCTGTATGTTCACAAAATTCTCTTTGCATGTCAGAATAATTGTTTTTAAATAAGTAGTACAATTTGACTTGGTGTTGACATTTAGTAGTTTTTAAACTATTCTTTAAGTCTTTTTAATCGGTTCTAATAAATCACTCATTTAAATTGGACACAATTTGAGATGGAAAACTCTGTCATTCCTTTAATGCTTGTCCCACAGAAATCAGGTGCAGGCTGCAAGGTAAAAAAAGACCCATTCTTGAATCAGGCCTATGCTTTTAAATAGCCCCATAGAGGTATCACAAGAAATATTCCATGCTGTTGTGGGGGTGTGTACCCCCACTCTAGACTTCACTGCTGAGGTTAGATGTGCATTGAACAAGAGATCCCTCATGGTTTAATGTCACACTGAGAATTCTTATGGCTTGATGACTGCATGGCAAGAACAGCAGGAATCTTTCAAAAGAGCTGCTGCTCTATATGAAGAAACCCCTCACATTTAAAATTAAAGTAAAAACTGTCTCTTCCATGTATACCTTTTGTACCCTCCACCTTGATCATGTACCTTGTACTTACAATGCCTTATTCTGCTGGTTAATGTTAGAGAAGTGTTACACATATTAGTTTTAATAGGAGTTGCAGCTCAGATTAAAAATGAATCTTTTGAGTCATTTGGTGGCATATCTTGACTTCACCAATGAGATCTTATGCCATTGGTGTCAGAAACAATTAAATCAATGACATTCAGCAATTAAAAGAAGAATGTAATATGGTGTTTATTGTTACTACTGTGTGCCAATCCTCCCTGTATCAAACTTTTAGATCCTTGCTTTGATTTTATATATAAGAACTAAACACTCATGTCTGTTAGAGAGAAATTACACTGTTTTGGGGAAGCTTTTAAAGATAGAAATTATTTCCACATGAACACAATTGTTACAGAATATCTTCACATATTCACTACCAGGTCTTTACAGCATTATGTTGCCTGTGGAGTTGTTCCAAGCCCTGTCCCATTAATATGGACTGAGCAGTTTTGGGCAGGAGATGCTGAAGGAGGCAGCAGGCCTTGCCCTTTTAGATGTAGGTTTGTGTGTGTTTATGTAATTCCTAGAGCTTTGTATGGTATAAACTTTGCTTTTTGTACATTACAAACTTTCACTTATAGCATGGAAAATACTTCCTAGAGTATGGGGCTGTTCATGAAGCTTATAGTTAATGCATGAAACAATAGGAAAGTAGTTTTGCTGAATATAGGTCTTCAGAGAGCCATCATGTCATCATCAGCTTCCATTGGAAAACAATTAGGAGGCTTTGGAAATAATTAGCATGCCAGACATTTTTCTTTGTGGCTTTGCTTACAAAAATGATAGAAATTTCAATGCAGGATTTTCCCCTAGTGTATTCTTTATCATTGAGTAAAAGCTGGAGTGAGAGGGGTAGATCATCTGAGATACAAATCAAGCAGGGAACTCTATTTGCCTAAGTTAGAAAGTATGTAACTTAATGGATGTTACTGCCACTTGGCAAGTTTGGGGCCATTCCATTCGCAGCCATTATCCTCTGCTGGTTTTTCCTGCTGCATCATCTTCTTTGTACCTCTCCAGCTGCTGGATTTCTCCAAAGGACCTTTGAAGTGTTTATTATCTCTGGTGGCATGGTTTTGTGTTCTCCCCCTGTTCTAGCAGCTCTCACAGAGCTGGAGATGATGAGGGTGATCTAGTGATTTGATAATGGGGGCTCTTATGCCAACTGAGCTTCTCTGAACTAAATGCTAGTGAATAAGACCAGTGGTCTGTGTGCTGTTTTTGAAACCGAATGTTACATTTAGTTACCAAAGAAAGGTAGCACAAGAAAAAAGTAGATATACTTTCATTTGTAGCCTTGAAGTATTTATAGGAAGGTTTTGGGAAGTTTGCATCTTCTGAAGTTTTTCAGATCTCCACAAATAGAACAATTTGAAAGCCACTGAGAAAATGCATTTCTTTTGTTTTAAACCATGCCTTTCCAGTTGCAGAAGATCCACATCAGCCCATGACCTCTTAATTCCAGCTGATTATTACCCTGTTGTTTATAAACTTGCCTTTATTCTGCATCTGGTTTGTTGAGCTACTCTCAGTCTGGTCTGCTTTATCATGCTGGATTCCAGGATTATCAAGTTTTTGTGGATGACAGGAGGCTGTGATCAAGCCACCATGCAACCTTTCATTTGATAATCCAAATGGATTAATCTATTCAGGTCTTCTACTCTAAGGCATTTTTTGCAGTTGTTTTCCTTGTCTGTGTGCTTTGACAGACTGTGGAGAACTGATTCTTTGGGGATGAGACCCTGTTTATTGAGTTTGGAATAAAAACCCCCAGATGTTGTCTGGTGTTTTTTTTTGAGCCCTTCATGTACCCACTTGTGCATAAAACAATTCTGTTGTTGTCTGTTCCAGATTGTTCTGGCTGACTGTAAAATGTCTGATTTGAAATGATTGCCAGGCTTGACTAAAATCAATAGGAGGAAGATGGAAATGTATTTCAGGATGTTTTGTTGGTCAATAAAACGTTATACCCTGTGACATCAAAAATGCTGAAATCAGCTTTGAAGAAGCAGAAAAATGTAACAGTGGCAGATGCAATTTTAGTGATTTGTGGTTGTAAATCACCTTCTCTATAGAAAGGTGAAGTGAAAGTTAAAATAACAGAAAAGAGGTGGTTTTGTTCCTCAAAATTTGAGGTAAAAGAGGAAATTTATGCTAACATGAAGCTTATTTTACCTTTTTGTAATTAAGAGATGGGAAGGACATCAGAGGCTTCATCACCACTATTTGTGACATTTAATTTTAATTTAATTAAAGCAAAAGTGCTTGTATTGGGTATTACCAGTTGAAGTTTCCTTCTTGAGTAGTTTGTCCCTGTTGTGACACAGAGAATGAAACTTCACTAAATTAAAAAAAAAAATTGCTACATCTGATACATATGTGGTTGTGAATAAATAAATTCTCAAAGAGCAGTGCTGTTGCCTGAACTAGGAACAAATGGGGTGAGGACTGAGCAACCTAATCACAGAATACCATCTCAAGAGCCCTTTGATGGTAGGTTTGGAGCAGGACATTCATTCAGGCAGGCTCTGCAAAGAAAGGGTTGTGTGCAAGTCAGAGACAAGAGGCACCAGTAGCTGTGAGGTCCAGGAACTGCTCATGTGTCCTCAGGTCTGGTCAGACACCAAAAACAGACTTGCCCAACTTCAGTGGGTACCTTCAGGAACTTTATCTTGTCCTTCATGGAGTTCTGCTTTTTGCGTTTTCTGTCAAATTTCTTCCCCTAAACCCCCATGTTATTTGAGGATCAGATACTCCAATTAGTGCCATCATTTTTCCTGTATGGAGTATTTTGCAGTATTGCATTGATAAACTTTATCCACTTGTAAGGTAACAAATTGGCAATTATTTGGGCTCACACCAATTATTGCAGAACATTAACAGGAGAATGAATGCTGTGTGGTACCCACTGCTACAGTCTAGAGCAAATAAAATCTACTAAATCTTTGAAGTGAAAGACCTTGTATTTTAAATGAGACACTAATCTAAATTCCAGTGGCCTGTGGAAATACAAAAATGTTTGTACTTACTCTTACATAATTATTTATGTTGTGGTACCGATAGGATGTGATGTCCTAACCATAATGTCTTACTGAGACTTATTATATGTGATGGGGTTTCCACATGTAGGTACTGGTATTTTGTATACATTTCAACATTATATTAACTTGTGTGAAAATTTCCATCTCCAGAGATTTGTGTTTGTTATAATTCATGATTGTAAGATTCATGCTGATAAAAAGAACAGGTTGTCATTATGTCATTAATAGAAATGGGATAGTTTGAGCTACACTCTTTCTGGATTTACTGAAGTTTTGGGAAGTATGAGCTGTGAATTTTAAATGTGTAATCCTATACAGGGAGTAGACTAAAGGGTGATAGATCCATAGGTCTGAGCTAGGACTGGAGTTGTAGCAGTGCACCTCCCATTTACAATGTACCCTGAACTTACAGGAAGAAAGTTACTCAAAATACACTTGAATTTTTACTTTTTTATTGTGTTGGCTTAGGGAAGCTTGGCATATGGCATATTATATGAGGGTGCATAAATATTAATAAAACATTTGCAACACTGAAGTTATTTATCTCTGAGAAAAGACTGCAGGGTGATGGGATCAATATGTTTGAACTCATCAAGGATGTTAGGAAATCACTGCTGATCATTTGGTCAAGGCTGTTGGGCAGAACAGAAGTAAAGCTTCAGATGATTGAACAGACAGGAGGAACATTTCAGATGCTGTGATTATACACAGAGTAGTGATTATAACCTCTAAGCAATTCTTGTAAAAAGAACTATGAAGTATCGGACAATACAAAGCAAGAAAAATAATTAGCTTGATTGCTTTATGCTTCAGTATGTGTGATAATAGGAGGGTACAAAGCCCATTACAGACATATGTAATAGCATTTAATTCTAAACACATTCTTTCTGCTTGAATGTTATTACTAGTCCTTTCTATTCCTGAAGATATTCCTCAGTCTGTTGAGGATAGATGAGAGTCTAGACTTATGTTCTGTGCCTGGCTCAGCTTGGTCTGCAATGAATCCAGCCTCTTGATGTCTCTAAAAATAATGCCCGTCCCTGGATATTTAAAAGTGTTTTCTGTCACTGAATGCAACTGCAGAGTGCCAAGGCAAAGACAGAGTCTCTTATTTCCTCCAGAAAATATTGTATTTTGAGCCATAAAGTAGCAGAAACCTGCTTTTAAGTTAGTATTATGGCTGATATATATCTAGAAGTTGTATGTACTGAGATATATTATGTGTAAATATTTGTCCTGCCTGGAATGGGAGTTACTGAGCATGGCCTATTAATGATCCAGGGCAAGCCTGAACCAAATATGGTAGGTTGTTATAGACACTTGAAGCAAATCCAGAAGAGTCGTGACTCTCTTCTTTCTACTTTGCCTTTACTGGTTTTCATTTTTCTACAGTAGCCAAAAATAAGGGTTTTCATTGCAGGAAATCTCTTTTATTCTTCTGACTTCTGCTGTAGCATGTATCCATCACTTCAAAGCACCTTTTTAATTGGAGGGCTCATTATTTCAAGAATGCTGATTTGGAGCCACCTGACCTGACCTGGAGGGGAGCTGTGCTCTCTGGCTCACAGGGGCAGCAGAGCTGGGAAGATGATTTATTCAGAAGTTTTTTGGTGGCTAGACAGGGAAGGATGCTGAATGAACACAATAGATATTAGGAAGGACAGTATGTCAGATGGCTAAATGCCAATGCAAATCTTCAGGATGTTGCAGTGTTAAATGGAATAATGAGTATTGCCACTGTGCTAAAACAATGCATCATGAAGTTATAAACAAAATTATTTGAGCAATTCTTCAGTGCTATTATTAATAGTAATCTGCTTCTCTAGATGAGGAGGAAACAAGTAGAGAAGCAGTGAAGCCTCTGACCTGGTGGGAGCATTCTTAGTCATAGTGCCATTATCATTATAGAATCAGTAAGGTTGGAAGACACCTTTAAGGTCATTGAGTGCAACTGTTAACCAGCTCTGCTGTGTTCACCACTAAGCTATGTTCCCACGTGCCACATTGACACGTTTTTGAACACTTCCATGAATGGTGACTCCACCACTGCTATCACCCTGGTATTCTATTCCAATGCTTGGCAGCCCTTCCTTACAAAAATTGGTGAAGACATTTTTTGGAATATCTAATCCAAACCTCACCTGGAGAGGGTTATCATTGCAAGGCTGCACACACAGCTTATTTCTTTACATGGAAAGTGACTCCTTGGGTTATCATTTCCAGGCAGATGTCTGATTGACTTGGAAGACAAGATTGCAATATTCCCAAAAACTTCTGTAATTACTTGTAATGCAAAGCAAGATTTTCCCAGGTGTTCTCCATTTATCCTGTGGCCTAGTCTCCATTATTCTCTTAAATCTTGACACCCTTCTTTCTTCTTATAATGCACACTCTACCTGAAGATGTGTAAATGACTTGTTAAGAAAAGATAAGAAGTAGTTGCACTTTGTGCCTTTTCAAGGACTTTTACTTTAGGTTTGGAGGTCACTCTGCTGCCATTTGGCTCACCTAATTTTTTTCCCCCATCTGTCTTTATATTTCTGCAGCCGAATGGGATATTAACACTGTTACTGAACATCCTCTTCTGTTCTGACCATGAAACACTCTATATAAGGGCTTGGTCGCTTTTGAGTAATTATTCCAGTCCTGAAGGTGCTGTGGATAAACATATCTCAGTGTCAATCCTTACCTTTATTTTTAGTGTTGAGTATAAGGCAGTTGAGGCTGATTACATTTTAAGTGGTTTAATTTCTCAGTGGGAGGAGTCTTGACCGTGTAAATATTTTATAGGAGCTAAGTACTGAGCAGGGCTGGGCAGCTACAGCTCAGTACTGAAATGAATAGATGTGGTAGTTTAATTCTCTTAAAAAAAGCATTGAAGTGGTTTTACTGAGAATACTTCACACCTTAAAAATGAAATATTTATATCTAGATAAGACATAGTATGTGGCAGCCCTCATTCAAAGCTTCTGTTATTCTCTCTTCCTGTGTTATATTTTATCTAGTGCTCTCCCTGAACATGGTTGATCATCACAGGGAGTAGGAGAAAGTTTTCATTCAATAAACCTATCTATTAAAAGGACCTCAAGAGAAAAATCTATCAAAAAAGGCTTTGAAATAATACAGCAGCAAAATGTGTTCATGCTGCTGCACAAAAGTTTTGATTACGGGTGGGCCGTGCTCCAAAATCGATCCTATCATCCTGGTCTGTGCTTCAGCCCCGTCAGCTGCCACAGCAGCATGGCCTTCAGGGTCATGAGGGAAGTTCTCAGTGCCGTGTGTCTCTGGGCTTTGTGCTTCTGGGGACTGGTGCTGGTACTGCAGGACCTGGGCACCTTGCTCTACTCCTGTCATTATCCAACACTCATCACCAGTGTGAGTTCTCTGCTGTACTTTCAGAGCACATGCGCGTGGAATTGGCTAGAGCAATGGAAGGGGAAATGGCATGAGATATTGAGCTATTCCCTTTCTGAACAGTGAAACTCTTTCATTTTCTTCTGGTTTCAGCTGGACTGAAATATCAATAGTGAAATTCAGGTAAAATATATTAACTGAAAATCACAAGTACAACTCAGCTTTAGCTGTTGCTGTTTGATTCTTACTGAAGAAGCAAGTTTCCCCAAGAGAACTGTGCTTGGACTCATAATATAATTGTAATAGTTTGAAGATCTGCCAGTTAGTATGCCAGGATATTTCACTGAGGAGTCACAGATGTGGATTTGTTTATCAGTTAAAAAGTATTATTTGTCATAAGCTGTAAGATTTCTATATTAAGTTAAACCAACTGGTTTTTTTTTTTTTTTTTTGTATGATGAGTAAAATACTGTTCAGAGAATGTAAAGGCATTTTACTGGAGATGGTCTGGGAGAGAAAAGTGCTGGCAGGAATACAACATACACTGCAAGCAGATCATCTCTAGTGCATGTACTGCTTTTATGGGAAGCACAAGGCCAGGCTTAGTGGTAGGCTTCAGATACTTTTCCATTCTTTGGAGATTCAGAGGTGCAGTAAATCCAATTTTTCTGCACAGCTGAATGAGGTTTACAATGGCATTGTGTCACTGGAGTGGAGCAAACCCACCAGACCTCAGGTGTGAGTGTGGCCTGTATATGTCAAAGAGAGAAATAGCATGGATCAATAGTAATCCCCAAATCCTTTGCTCAGCTCACCCATACCCAAGGGTACAAATGTGCATGTGTGTGCTTGCACACTCCCATGGATGGATAAATCTGTGACAGAACGTGTTAAATGCGTGGTTCCATGTTTGTCCCAGTGTGCCTGTTTTGTGGATGTTTCCTGCTTTTGGTTATTTCACCAGGCTACTGAGGCAATGGCAGCTGTTTTTAAAAACTATGAAAAATTGCAGGTTTTTTATTACAGCCCTGTAAGGCACTGTATGCAAAGAGCATGTGAGGTAGTCTAATCACTCCTTTTGTCTCTGTTAGTTGCAACAAAGTAATTTTCTGGTTTTCTCTCCTGCTTTCTCTACATTCACTTTTGCTTTATTTTCCGAATTATGACTCTCCATGTGTGGAGTATAATTTTTTTTCCTGTAATGTAACTCAAGTTTTATGGATATTAGTTACGCTATCAAACTGGCTAAGGACTGTTGGGCAATATCAGAGACTATAATAGCAGTAAATCTTTACTTCTAATATGTAGAAAACTAAACCCCATAAACTTTTTAAATGTTTGAGGTAAAAGAAGTGTTGATGTAACAGTTTTATAATGTTTATGTAAATGTTTCCATACTCATGGCAGAATAAAACCAATGAATTAGAGACTTAAGTGGGACAAATTAAGTCTGCTTATTAAATGAAATGTCCTGAAACTGTTGCAGCTGAGGACAAGGCATGTAAGATTATGGGTGCCCAAAGAATAATTTGTTGTGTTTTTTAACAGGTCCCTTGTGGCCAAATCTTTGAGGCAGATGTACTTATATGTTACTGCTAGGTGTTCAGACAAGACTCGAAAGTCTCTTGAAGTTAAAAAAAAATAATTAATTTACCCACAAGTGTAACTAGGTTTTTACCATGAGATTAGATGAAAGACTAAAATGAAGGTTTAGCACCCAACTCTCCCTTGATCCACACGTAGGTCAGTCACTGCTTCCAGTTGTGGGTTCAGTCACTTTGTTGGCTTTTGGAATCACAGCAAATTCTGCTCCCTGGCCAGCTTTTCTTCCTGCACCCACACAGTCCTGCCTCACTTGACCCCTTGTTCCTCCTTAGAATTTCTTTCCATCCTTATTGAGAATTTCTGTGCAAAAAAGGGTCACTTAATTAAAAAGGCATTTCCCCGCTCTGCTTGAAGATAAAGATTGGTTCAAAAAGCTCTTTTCAGCTCCCTTGAGATGTTGATCCTGGCCAAGCAGCCAGTCTTAGAGCCTGAAAATACATGCATTGGAGGTTAACACTTAGAACATGAAGAAATTAACAAAACCACCCCTAAATGTGTTTGTTTTTCCCATTGGCAACCTGCATCAGAGGGGATAGTTTGCATTTCCCAGTTTAGCTCAGTATTATTCCCTAGACAGAGGTGATAAAGACATTGGCCTTAATGATTACCTCTTTTCCTCTTGATGGATTATCCCCACTTTATAACCACTTTCAACTTTTTGAGTCTTCAAGAGTCTTGACAGGGTTAATTTCTTATCTCAATTATTCCTTTAAGTAGAGGAAGGCTGCATCTTATCAGAGTAGAAGTAGTTTCTGCTTCATATAGATTTAAACATGTTTTCTCTAGCAGGACTGGTTGCAAAACAACTTTCTGCTCCAGTGACATTTAAAGGTCTCTCTTCACCCTTTGCTGGCTTCAGACTCTGAGGACTGCACTGAACTTTATTTACATTTCCTTTTAATGTGTATGTTAAAACTTCAGATGAAGCCATCTAGCCCATCTAATTGGGCATAAATGCTGTTGTCTCTTTAATGAGATTAGCCATGTTCTTGTCCACCATGGCTGCCTACCACAGCTGGTTTGGGATGCTGAATTCTCAGTCTTTTCTTCCATACCACAGTATTGGAAAGTTGCTCAGGTGTGTCATCAATGAAGCACTGATAAAATGAACTGTAGCAATTCATCTCTGCTTACAGAAGCTGTTTCCTCAATTCTTTCAGAACTTGGTGACTTATATGGAAATTGATTAGGAAAAACCCCTACCAAATGACAGTTTGATCATTTGCCATGGGATATATGGCCATGATAAGGTTTGGTGCTCTCTTTTGTTCAGCGTCCCATAATGCAGTATGGGAGCTGCAGGCCAAGTTTATTAATAATGCACTGGTATGTAAACAAGAGCATATTTAAAATGCTCAGTTACAGTAGCTGCAAGTCAGGTAGTGCTTTGGGGTCCTGGTTACTAGTTAGGCTATTTATTTAATTTATTTATTTTATTTGGCACATTTTAAACTATCCAGTTCCATTTTCCAGCAAGTGCACAGAGGTAATATTACAATGCAAAGTGTTTTTAATTTTGTCCTTAGCCGATATAGATTAGTTAATTTATTTCAAAATCTTAGCAACCATGCTGAATTCTTCTGGATTGAAACCAGCACATGTGTAATGCCTAATTTTTCTGTTCTTTATATGAAGTGTCATTCTACTGCAATGTGTCGTGAAAGGTGTGCAAAAAGAACATGATGGTTGTCAGAGTTCAGATCTAAAACTGTTTTTTGAAATTGCTTCCTCTCAGAGAATGATTTATTATTTAATTTTCACAACAGCAGTTATGGTGATAGAAAGGATTATTTTGAATGACTTCTTTCATCTGACATAACCTCATTACAGCTTCAAGCTTTGCCAAATCTAGAACCATTATTAACACCTTTTTCCTGCCCTGGAGCTCTCCAGAGATCTCTAACCTGTGCTATTACAACCTTCTGCTTTCAAAATTGTATAAAACCACTGAAAGTCTAAGAACCTCCTCTAGGTGGAAGGTGTCATCTTAAACTACATTTAACTCGGCTTGCAAGAGAGAGTGATGGGAGAACTGGAACAAAAGTATCCTATAATGCTGCTGCCTTTCATCCTGGGTAGCTCAAAACTAATCTGGAAGCTACTGAAGCACATGGCAGGAAGGTAGTCACTGCCAAACATCTGCAGTCATATTGATCTGATCCCTCTGAATTTTGGCTGAAGGTCCAATGCTGTTTGGTTCACAGAATCACAGAGGTCATCCAGCCTGATCAGATCCAGGGGTCTTTACAAACCCACCTATGACTGAAATGAAGTATAAACCAACATACTGCTGATTAAGATCATACACTCATAGGTCTTACCAGTCAGGCTTGTGCCACTCTCTACAGACATGCAGTAGTTGTCTAGATGGATTTCCAAAACTTCTGAAAATTCATAGCCACCCAAGGCAATTATATTCCATTTTGTTACAAAGCATAACTTCCTTTTTATTAAGGCATCCCATTACTAATGCTTAAAACTCTTGAAAACTTAAAAAAGACAACCATTATGTTAGTTGTTTCCTGGAGGTTATTCTCACTTGTTCAGTACAAAATTATGAAAAGAAACTTAATTTCAGTCTCTCTTTTTTTTAATGCAATCAGTCAAATCCTATGGCAATAGTGCATAAGAACCTAAGAGGAGCTGCTCTGTCTTTAAAGCATTAATCCACTTTTAATATACAGGTCAAATACTGCTGTCACAGAAAATTCCTGAGGAATGATGTGAATGGAGTCAAGAAATGCTAAATTGAAAATTGTGCATATGACATGTTAATTTAGGAAGATAGTCTGGAGTAACATGAGAAAGATTGCAGTATAATTAAGGGTAAGATTGGAGGAGAATTAAGACAGTGAAGTCTGGCCTTAGTGACAATACTGCGAGAGTGTTGGAACCTAGGAGACACTTTTCTGAGGAACAAAGCTCTTGTGAGTTTGATACCCTCTTTCCAGATGGTGGGAGAGGATAGGTTGTAAATGATGTTGGAAAATGGGACTGCTCATGGAAAAGGAGATGTTCACTGTGCTGGTGCTCCTCCAGGAGCCAGCTGGGCTGCTGGAGGAGTTGGTTTCCCATTGGCTTAGCTGGATTCATTCCAACAAGTCCCAGCTCCCCATGTTCAGGGCCTGTACTGAGCCACAGCTCTGGCTCCTGGGGCTTTTGGCTCTGGCACAATCTGCTGATGAGATCAGAGTCAAGCCAAGACTCCAATTGCTCTTTGAAATACAAAGCTCTGGCCTGGAAATTGCAGATTAGTGGAACTCCCTTTTTTGACCTGAACTGTTCTGACTCAGGGTTGTGGCAGCCCTGCAGATAACTCGAGTGTTTTGCCCTTCTTCAGCACTGGCCTGGTTTCAAGTTGGCACAGGGTTGTTTAAGGCAATTACAGCAGCCAGTCTCTCTGCCTGCCCCTTTTGTAGAGGCAATGGGAAGCCAAAAGCATCTGCTGTTTGGGGAGCCTCAAGAAGCAGGTCTGGAGTGCATCCAGAGAAGTCTAGGGCTGGGATCACAAAATAGAAAAGCAGTAATTCCAGGGATTGGCATTTTGCTAGTGGAGGATCTGGGCTTTGTTGCTGCTGGCCTGAAGCCCTGTATGGTAACAAGTCTTGCTGTTCATGAGCTGCCCAGGCTGTGCAGAGCAGGACAGCGCAGTGCAGATTCAGGAACAGTTCAGGGACAGTCATCAGAAAAGAGAAGGACCAAAACCATTTATTTCATTTCCTTTTTAGCCTCCAGTGATCTTAATGGTATGCATCAATTATAATCCTGCCCAAACTACCCCCAAAGTACTTGATAGAAAGAGTGACTTTGAAAAATTCAAACCATGCAGACTATCAAAGAGCTGCTTTGATAAGGTGTTTTGGAAAATCTTCTTGTAGAAACCTAAAGCTTTTCCAACACAAATGGTGGACAGGAAACTAAGACAAAAATTTTTCTCTTTACCCCAAGAACTGGCAAGAGGAAAGAAACAGATGTTGAGATGAAAACAGCAGCTGAAAAGTTATTGCTTTACTGAGTAGCAAGGATTTATTGAGGAATGATAAGCATTTACTGTGTAGGGAAGTGACAATGCCCAGTTGAAGTCATCTGAATAGCCAAAGCAGTAAGATTTAGCACCCTGCTAACACCAAAGAGAGAGTGCTAGAATGGGGAAAATAGCTGGGTAATGGACTTCAAGGAGCTGGTATGCAGCCTCAGGAAAAGAGTCTGCTGCTTGGAATAATACAACCAATGCAGCTTCGCTGGCTGGAAAAGGGACTGCAAATTAACCTGAAGTAGTGAAGAGTAAAAATAGTCTGGGAAGTTAATGGGTTACTGCTCAATTAGAGGAAACAACTATGTAACCATTAACACTGCAAGTTGGGGGGGGACTGTAAACAACTGAGCAAAATGTGGGGACAGATAAAGAGTATTTGAGTGCAAGTAATGAGGAAATGGTTCTCAGTTTGAATAAAAATAATGGCCTTAACCAACCCAAAGTGCTCAGCTGTCTAGATGAAGCTGTTGACAAAAGGCTTCTACAGCAGGGGTTGAATTTCTGGCAGATGGCCCTCTGCGCCTCTAATAAAAGACACAAAATCACAGCCAATAAAAAATAATTGGAAGAGAAAATCCTGAGAATGAAATGTCAAATGGCAGTGGAAATGTTAACATGGGAGGGAAAATTATAAGTAAATATATAGGTGAGACAAAACCCTCTCCCTTTATGAGTGGAAAAGGCAATTATAAGTGAAGGGCAAATACTCTCATATTAGGTATCTAATTGGGATTATTTATCACTGCTCATTAGAAAAAGGGTTGTGCATATCAATCTTGTATTAAAATTATAATCCCTGAGAACAGGGATTCTGTGTAAGGAGATTCTGCAATGTGTACAGAACCCGCATGGTGGTGTGAAATTAGGAACTTTAAAAGCAATAGGGCATAAAAAGCAGCAGTTCTTGCTTTCTGTGGGGCAGCTCCTGAAAAAGAGCAGCACTGAGGCAGGTTATGCCACACTGCTGTATTCCAAAACATTGAATGCCAGCGAGGTCTGCCGCAAATGTCACTCCCTGTAAGAGAATTAGCCTTGATGGTTGTAAGGGAGGATGTTTCCAGTTTCTCCTGCTTCCAGGTGAGTGGGACGCAGTAGAGCCGGTGGGGAGAGGCTGTGTGGTGTGTCTGTCTGCAGTGGTGCAATATGCACAGGTTGTGTTCTTCAGCTGCTGGATGTTATCCACCCCTTATTCCATAGCATCCACCTCGTGCCCGGCGTGAGCAGCAGTGTGGTTCAGAGAGCCTCAGCAGGGGCACTGAACTGGGGTGTGCCATTCCTAAGCCACAGCAGTGGCTCACAGAGGGGCTGCCCTCTGTGAGTTTGCTATGTTTGGCAAGTTGGCACTGTCTGCTTGGAAACAAACTGGACTTCCTACTGCAGGTTGTGAAGGCTTGATATGTCCTTCCATGCTCTGTGTGTTCCTACCAGGGTAGAAAAAAATGTATTCCTCCTGACAAGCTGTTCCACTCTCACCATTTCAGTTTATGGGTTATTAATGCTCAGTTTCAAGGTGGAAACTCATTTTTACCTTACCCACCACAAACCATCAAACAGTGAACTTGCATCGTGGAGACCAGGAGGTTCAGTTACCTGCTTACAACCTGCAAAATGGGCCAGCACCCAGGCTGGAGACAGGATGGTGCTTGTACAGATGGGACAAGTGCTGTGATGCTAGGGAGGATGCATGGCTGTGCAATTTCCTACAAAGCTCATGGGGAATATTTCTGCAAGGAAATATTTTCCATGACAGTCCAGTACCTTTGCAGCAGCGCAGTGTTCAAGGTCCATACGAATTGTTTGAATGTAGGGTGGATGTAACTGAACTGGTTCAAGGGAAAAAAGGAAATAACCTAGTTTGTGTTGTGGAATCATAGAATGGTTTGGGTTGGAAGAGACCTTAAGGACCATCGTGTTCCACCCCCTGTCATGAGCAGGGACACCTTCCACTATCCCAGGTTGTTCCAAGCCTTGCCCAACCTGGCCTTGGACACTTCCAGGGATCCAGGGGCAGCTACAGCTTCCCTGGGCAACCTGTGCCAGGGCCCCATCACCCTCACACAGGAGAATTCCTTCCCAGTATTTCATCTAACCCTGCCCTCTGGCAGTGGGAAGCCATTCCCCCTTGTCCTGTCCCTCCATGCCTTGTCTGTGGTCCCTCTCCAGCTCTTTTGGAGCCCCTTGAGGCACCCCACAGAGCCTTCTCTTCTCCAGGCTCAACTTCCCTATCTTTCTTAGCCTATTTTCTTAGATTTCCCCGACCTCCAGCTTTAAGGGCAAAGATTGGTACTGTAATGCTAAAATAGGGGAATGTTACATGTATTGGTTCTTTGTTTTGTCTCTGTCATTGCTGTAGTGGTGTGCTATGGTGACAGTTTGCCAGCTCTCTCTTTTGGAGAGGTGATTTGTGCTTTTGACACCTTGATCCTGCAAATTATAAATGCTGGTAATCAGACTCATGAATCTTCTTTATTTTGGCAGCCAAAATGATATATTAACAAAAGGGATGAACATAGCCTGTTTAGAAATCTGTAGCAGAGGAACAGATAAATTGAGTATAATTGGCTGTGCATGCTTAAGTGTGCGAAATGTTATTAAAAACCCCAAACATTGCAAAATAGAGAAAATAGAGCCAGAGCTGGTCCTGGTTACTGTTCTTCTTTCCTCAGGGGGGTGTTTATCCTTCCCAATATATGTGCTGTCCTGGGCTTATGTGATTAGATCCTTTCAAGGGCACTGGCTGAAATAAAAGGCAACTACAGAAAAGTGCCCCTTTTGACAGCCTTAATTCGCAATAAATTTGCAATTTGTCATTTGCATATAAAAGACTCAGATATAAAAACCTGCATGAAACTACTGCTTTTTTTGTGTAGAATAGGAAGACTGGTATATTGTTCAAATGGTCACGGTCTGCTCAAATTGCTCGAATTAAAAGGTCTTAACTTGAGCCATTGACTTCTAGGCTTCAGTTCCCTATGAAAAATTTTGTATTACTTACAATGTTTCTAAGAAAGCAAATGACAAAAATTAAGTAAAAAGAAGAAGAAAGGATTAGATAAACATAAAAATAAAAATTCTCCATGGGGTTTGGGTGGAGAGTCTTTTACATGTCATACACAGATTAAAGAGGTGAGGAGTCAATCATTCACAGTGTAGTTATTATAGTGATATTGCCCTTTGCTGTGTATACAACAGTAATTTTTGGTATTGAAAAAGCAGTACAAACACTATGAAACTGTCAAATAATCTGGATTCCCTTTTACTATTAGAGGAAATATGGTTAAATTTATCCATTAAAATTTACCTAAGTAAAAATATATTAATATGTAATTTACATGGCATAGAATAAACATTATTTTTCTCCCTTTAGATGATGTGTAGAACATAGTTCCGTTGTCTAAAAAAGGCACCCTGGTCTCTGGGAGTTGTCCTGCCTGTCCTGTGGAGAGCACAGGGCTCTGGGGAGGTTCCTGTAGGTCTCACCAGCAGTTCTCCCGTCCTCTTTGCCAAAGTGTGCCCATTGCTCTGTTAGCAGAGTGTGCAGGAAATGGGCAAATGTTGGCTGCGTAAGGAGGATATTAAGGGATGATGAGAAAAATCACAATCAGTGATGCTTTGAAATGAATGGCCTTCAAATAATATTTTTAAAAATGACAAATGTGGAGCCTTGGGATGGAGGCAGAAGTTTCAGCTGATATAATTTTGAAGTATTTCAGCATATAAATAGAAAGGGTATGAACCACTGTACAAGATTTGAAGTAATATTTTGCATTTGATTATTCACTGTATTATTTACAGTTCATCTCAGTGTTCTGGGGTCAGCTGTTTTTTATTTGGCATTCAGGATGCAAAGCATGGTAGGGTTTTGCAATCAAACCTGTGTTTGAGCCTTGTAATGGAGATTGTTTCTTTGCCCAGAAATATACCCATTTAAAATTGTTTCCATCTATATGACTGCAAAATATTAAATATTAGAAAGGTAAATATTCTTTCTTTTCTCTGGGTATATTTAGAAACATTCATTATACAGATGAAAAATACACATCCATTAAAGTGGAGCTGTTTGGGATTTGGAATATCTAAACTCATGTAGTAGTTTAATGTTCACTGTTCATTTATTTGCTTTACAGAGTAAATAAAAAAGAATTTTCTTTGCTCTTATATAAACATTAATAAAGTTAAAAAATCTTCATTTCAGTATGAGGTTTGCTTGAGCAAAAAGGCAATGTTAGGTCTTGAAATAATATTTTTGCAGCAGTTAAGTGAAAAATTAACTTTGTGTATGTTACTGCACAAAGCCCAGAAGGAGAGACAAGGTGAGTAAAAACCATCACTCAGTTTGGTTTACATCAGGTGAATTGTTTTTTGTATATGTGCATCTCAGGGGTAAAGAGGGCAGAGAATCACTTCCTTCAGGCTTGTAGTGCAGAGTTATTGTAGCCCTGTGAGTCTGGCCAGGTTCAGTGGGAGCAAGCACAGGGGTGAGCATTTCCCACTTGGGATGAACGCAGGAGCTCAAGCCTAAACTTTGGTACCTGGCTGGATGGATGAAGGGTTTGGTCTTACTTTTCGGGATTGTTTCTTCTTCTTTCTTCTCAGTAACAGAATGTTTGTTTAGAGAGGAAAAATGAATTTTTAATATGAGCATAAGGAAAGACAATGGTTGTTTCTTTTTCTGAGAATGTAGATGCTGTTCAAGAGTACTGGATGAATGTTGTGAAACAATCTGTCCTTTTTCCGCTTTGTAAGACACCAAATTCAGACAGATCTTTGTGCTACTTTACTTGAAGGTCTAACCCCTTTTTAAATTATATTACATTTCATGTTCTCCCACCTTAGTTGCTGCCCTGCTATTTTTATGTGCAGCTAAAGCCTAGGTAATGTTTAAAGGACAATATAGCTATGAAAAAACTGTCAATGACATTTTGGCTGAGCACCGCTTCAGCTTTGACAGCCAGATGGAAACATTTAATTTGTAGCCACAGGACAAATGCTATGGCTGAATGTTTGTTGGCTGGAGAAGAAGGCTGGATGTTCTCTGTTCTCTCAGGAGAAAGTGGCCACTCTTACTCACAGCTTGGTGCCCAAAACAAAGATGGAAATGTACCACCATCTTCTAATATTGCAGTCTCTTGATTTGTCTCTGGCACCTCTAGAGTTATGTAATTTGGTATAGCAATTTCTGAATATGTATAAAATGAGATATCTGAGGGATGAAATCATTGAAGCAGAGGGCTGCAATATGCCTGGGATCTAAGTCTGTGAAACTCATGGGTTGTATCCTGTGAACTGTGATAACCTTTGCATTCTACCTGTGGAGAACAAGTAAGGGGGAAAAAGCCTTACACGAACAAAAAGTCTAACTTTGTCACCAGGCTCTTCCCCCTCCATATGTGCCCCTGGGGTCTCTCTCCAGCAGATTATACTGAGGGATAAGAGCATAACCAGCTCCAAGTATCCTCACCTTGTGCTGCTGGAGCTGGGGTGTGATTTTACATGCTGCTGTCAGTCCTGCCCCTCTCACACCCACTGCAAGTGCAGATGTGTGTGAGTGCATTAGATGGACAAAGAATTTCTTCTCCACTATATGATGCCTTTAAACTAAATGGATGTTTATCCTTCCTGCTTATCAGTGTGTAGGAAGTTGGGATTATGTTGCACAAAAGAAGTAAAAAGTGGAATTTCTTTCTGCCAACCGGGAACATAAGCCAAATTTTGTTCCACTGGAGCTAAGGAACTCAGCTATACTGATTTTGGGATGAACAGGATGTGGTACAGTATATGCAGGTTACACCCTGAAACAAATGTACATGAAAAACAAAAATCTCGTGTAGAGAACATAATTTTGCCCAAGCCTGGGGCGTTTTAGTAATTATATTTTCATCATGCAAATCACAGCTTAAAAATATAAATGTGTGCACTTAGAGTTTGGTCTTCCTAGGAGTTTTGCCAGCTGGTTTTCTGGCACTGCTAGAAGTCTACTTGAATCTATAAAAGAATTAATGCATTGGAAATTTGTCTTATGTAAAATATAACTGAAAGACATGTTTATATTAATTTAAAGAATATTAACATTAAAGTATTGCCTTGTAAAGCAATTTAATTCAATGGTCTGGAGCCAATTGTATGCAACATTAGTGTAACTCCTGGGAAAACACAAGAACAATTGACTTACTCCAGATTTATGCTTGCCTATCTGAGAGCAAGATCTGGCTGAAATGTAGAACTTTGTTCTGTGTTATTGTAAGTTAGTGTCATTGTAGAAATATAAAAGCCTAATGCCAATACTGTGTAATCAGCAATTCAGAATACAAGAGGGATGAAATAGGTTATTTATAGAAATCATACTTCAGAATTCCCTGGGGTTTGTGCACAGGAATGAATCACCAACTGTGTTGCATTTGCATGGCCTGGTTTTTGGTAGTGTGGGCCACAGAGGTGGCTCCTGTGAGAAGCTGCTGGAAGCTTCCACCACATCCAGCAGAGCCAATCCTTGATGGCTCTGAAGATGGACAGGCTGCTGGCCAAAGCTGGGCCAGTTAGAGATGATGGTAACACCTCTGTGATGACATATTTAAGAAGAAAATCAAAACAAAGTGGGGGCACAGTTTTTTCAAGCCAGAGAAGAAGAGATGATTCAAACCCGATCCAAGCTTGCTTTATATAATTTTATGCAGCTGGTGTGCCACCAAGAGTCCAGAAGGAAAAAGGGTTATGTGAAATGTGCTCCAACCTCACCAACCTGGATTTCTTTACTTTCAGAAAGCTGGATTCAGAGGTGATGCTTAGGAGTGAGAAAGTGAAACCAGAGAACGGTAAATTATTGTTCAGTGATGAATGACAGTTGAGATATGTTATGCAACTAAATGTAAGAAACCTGGAAAAGTGTAATCAAAATGGGCCTTTTGTAGTGATTAAAAAAAAATAATGCTTTGGGTAGCTACATGTAAGTTGAAAGAATTTGATATTTCTTCCTTTCATAGTTTGCTTATCACAACACAGGCTATTAGCAATCTTGTTCTCTAAAAAGTGTTTTTATGGCCCTCATTACCATGTTGGAAGTTCAGAAATATTACTGTTGGGGAGTGGAAGAAATAACTCCAGGGCGAGTTTATCCCATTGTAAGTCTGCTATGTTAGACAAAGTGAATTATCAGCACTAATTATGGGTATCTCTTTCTTAGACTGCAGAAAGAACTGGGTTGGTTCTTAGAATTTAGGCTAGGACCAGAAGCTAGAGATGGCTGTGCTGGGATGGAGTGAAATCTGTATGGGCAAATAAGGCTATTTTCTGTGCTGCACCCAAAATTGTTCTTCACTAACGTGGAAAACCTGAACATGGTCACTTGACCAATGTGGGCAGAAAAGGGTAATGGAAAATGCATGTTGAAGGGAGAGAAATTCTACCAGTAATTGTCACTGGGCAGACATTCCTGTTTTGCCTCTGCTGCATTACCCGGTCTAGCATTTTTGGGGAGTGTGATGTGGCTGTCATGCTGTGAATACTGACTGGACTTCCAGTTTGGTGGTGAAAAATTGCTTGGCAGAAGAAAAAGATGTTTGGTATGATGAACCAATTCAGAGGCAGATAATATCTTTCTGAGATTTCTGCTGCTTTTTCTTGCAGCTGTGGTCAGGCGTTGTTGGAATTTGCAGACTATCTTCTTTCTCTGTGATGCTTTTAAGTGTATCTGAAGTGTGCTGCTGCTGAGGGGGCAGTTCCCTGCAGACCCATATATTCTGGTTCCAGCCAGAACAGGGTTAATTTTTTGCAGTAGCCAGGAGGGGGATGGCCAGGACCTGAAGGTTATTCACTACTACCTCATGTCATTGCCAGGGGCAGGGGAAAGGGAGTCTGTTCTGAGGAGAAGGGGTTCCTCCTGGTCTAGGAAACATGGTGTAGGGAGAGGTCAAGTGCCTTTTGTCAGAGCCCATGTGAATATTTTCTTTCTTGCACCCTCTATCATTAGTATTGTTGCTGTTACTGTTTCCTCAAATTGTTCTGTGGTCTTTACTTTTTGTGCATCCAATTCCCCTCTCCAGCCACCACAAGGGTTGGGGAGGGGGAAAGTGGGGGAGCGAGAGTGGTGGGAGGTTTGAAGAGTCTCGCTGGGAAGCTGAATTGAGGAGCACCATTCCCAAAGCACAACACCCATCTAAACCAGTCAAGGCTCCCTGATATTTAAAAAGGTGATAAACACAGGAGTCTGCAGCCTGTGTCTAGTGGAACTATTGACCAAGAGATATGGTTTCTCATATTGAGATACCATGGGTATAATCTGGTTTGGAGCCTCTTCCTCCAGTGGCAAGCCATGAAAAATTGTTACTGAAATACATTGGTAAATTATTCCTTTTTTCTCTCTCTTTGGGTTATTAAATATGGCATGATAGATTAGGAAAACTCACTTGATTTGCAAAAGATAAAAAGAAATTACCTAAATGACATGCTTTACCTTTTTGAGTGACATCCACCAGTAGTAAAGAGTAAATTAATATGCCACCATTAGCAATTACGCAAGAGGAAAGACAGCTTTGTAGGCCTCTCCTTTATGTGTTACATTTGTAAAATTAGTTTGGTGTAATTTCCCCTGTGTACTCTTTTTCAACCCACAAGAATGTAAGAAGCTTAGGAGCAACATCAACAAAAGAAAAATCAGGATACCTTTGTACAAATAGAAATATAACTGATAGAAATATATCAAAGAGACAAATACTTAAAGGATTAATTTTATCATTAGCTGAATCTTTTAGGGTAATTTTGCCATCACCAAAGCAACATTAATAAGCAACTGTACAGTAAGACCCAGCAGAGCTGTGATTAAAGAGGGGGATGTTTAACTAATAGACTTTGGAATGTGCTTCTCACCTGCATGGTTTGGCTTACTCAGAGAAGACCCAGCTGAGGGCTGTGCATGTAAGGGGCAAGAAGAGAGGTTTCTGAAAGCACAAAACTTAGAACTGGCACATAATGACAGGATGAAATTACTACCTCTTCTGGCAGGAGTCCTCCCTCAGAAGCCAGGACTATAATTTAAGGCAAATCAAAGACAAGTGTGCAATCTCCCACTTTCTCCCTTTGATTTTTTAAACATATTAGGAAGGGAAAGAGAAGATGCCATAACTGAATGGCAACAGAGCTTCTTGTTCCATCGCTGCCATGTGGAAGGAGTGCTGGAAATCTGTTGCTGTGTTTTTTATGAAGGTGAGTTAGGTATGTTTGTATGAGAAATAGGCATGGAAGCCTTTGGTATCTGCTTTCAACTCTGAAGCTTTAGCTGGCAGTGGTGGAAGGACAGTATCTATGAAAACCTGTAATCTTAATTAATAAAGACATGGATCTCTACATCAGAAATTACCATATGCAGATCTTCAGGGACATTCTGTTTGTTATTCTACAGTTTACAAATCAGTACTTTGTATAAAGCCAAGTCTTGGAGTTAATTTATGAACTAGGACAAAATGTGACTGAAGTTGATCTTTCTCTAGTGGCCTTTGGATGAGCTTCTTAATTATTATTCTTTATTTATTTAGGACAACTTTTACACATTGTGTTCATTTACATGTAAATTCTGAAAAAAACCTGGTGAGACTGTTAGTAGTATCACTAGTATGATGCACAAAATTAAGTGCTTTCTCTTCTTGTTGGGACTTTTGAAAATGTATAGCAGAATACTAGATACTAAGATTAGGTACTGAATATTGATAAGTCTGATTTGAAATTTGCAGTGAAATTTCAAATTTTAATGAATTTTCCATGACTTAAAGTTTTGAAATGGATATTTAAAAAAATTACAATGGTACATTAAGTCAGAAGGTCCATCTTGGCCACTCACATTGCTAACTTGGTATAAGGAGCTCAGACTGCAAAAATCTGAATGACAGTTGACAACAAATTGCTCCTAAATTCTCTATAATAGTGCGTGACCTCTGAGTTTGTTTTATGATCGTTACAGATTCATATTCAAAGTATTATTTGGTGTTAGGCTAATTCTTCTTATTTATTTAGTAGTAAATAATAGTAATTCAATAAAGAAAGTTAATCAATCAGAAATAATTAGTAGTGATAGTAGAAAGAAGATTGATGGTACATCAGATAGATGTGTCTGAAAGACTCAGTGGAATCTTAACTAGTGCAAACACCTAAGACATTTGAGTATCATAATAACCTTAATAGCTTTTTGTTCCAGTAAAACTTCAACGATTTTGCAGTGAACAGTAGGGGCAAGCTGAAGTTCCTATGTTATCACCAAGCAGCAAGGAGTGAACTGCCTTTGGGGAAGATGGTTGTGTCAGTTCACAGGGATTATTCTGTTCTTAATTGTGAGTGAAGGAAGGAAAGAGGTTTTTGAGTTAAGAGAAATGCAGCCTCCTGTTCACACGTACATATTTTAGAGGGAGTTTGTTAAGCAGGAGGGCAAAGCTGAGCGCTATAATCCTTGCACATGAATGCTGCACATCTCACTTACAGGATTTGGCTTTGCTATCCATGGTTGACCTGCTTTGGCTTTTATTTCATGTCTTTCTGTTCTTGAACTTCCAAATTCATCCCACTAAGTATTTGCCTTCTGATCTACACTCAAATGGCAATCCCAGGAAAGTGGTGAGGGTCCCTACCAAATACTCAGCCCTTGCCCAGAAGGCTGATGAAGAAAAATTCCATGGTGTTGCAGGTCTCATGAAAACCTCTGCACAAAGGGCTGAGGAGCTACAAAGAACTTAGAGTTGAAAGTTCTTAAAAGACAGAGTTAAAGGCCAGCCCATGTATTGACTCTAACCTTTGTCTCTCTGTACATAGGCCACACGAGGTGAAGAGTTAACTGGTTGTAACTGGGCATGGCCACTTCCGTGTGTTTGTGGCTTATTGATCATTTTTTCTTTAGTCCTGGTCGCTGAAAGATGGGATGGCAGTAGCACAGCGGGGTGATAGGCAGCTTATACATGTTGGGGTGATACAAGGGTTCTTTGTTAGAAGAAATTCTTGAAATTCTTTTCCGAAAGAAGTGAGGGGACCGGGTTTGTATCATCAATTTAGGATTAGTAGTTGTAGCTTGTGATGTGTAGTACCTAAAAGCTCTGGGTGGAAACCACATGCACAGTGCTGTCAGAGATGGGGCATAAAGTGGTTTTGTGGCTCTGAGGACTTGGAGTCTGAAGCAAGTCTTAACTCAATGGAGAAAAGCAGAGAAAAGGCTGAAAAACTCTCAGTGCTGTTTGCTGGGATCCTATGAGAACAGGCGGCAGAACACAGAACATGGAGAGGATTGGGTGCTGGAAGACACCACTTAGAACTATTTGGTTAACTCAGGTCACAAACCCCACCCTGTTTGTGTGTGCAAACACTTCAGGCAGAAGAGTAAGAGAGGGAACTAGCAGAAAGGCCTGGCTGTATCACTGGGTGAGCTACAAGAGCAGAAAGAGAGGGAAGCAAGAACCAAGCAGCTGTGAGAGGGCTGTATGATCTCCTGAGCTGGGTGAATCTGATAAAGTGCAAGTCCTCTCACTCCATGTCCTTCAGCTGCAGAAAGGAAGAAGAAATAGCATTCTGCTTTTCATCCTCCTTTTCACTCTTTTCTCCCTAGGAGGACTGTGCATTGTCTCCCAAGTTGCCATCCTCTGAAAGGGCTGTTTTTAAGACCTTTGCTTATCTGCCCAGGGTCTCAGGGAGGGAATCTGAACTGCATTGCTACACTGGCCGGTTTTTTGTGCCTTGTGTACCTTCTTTCATTTGTTTTTTAGTCAATGCAGGCAGTAATTATTCCTTGTAGAAATGCCTTTTAAATACAATTGCGAGTCTACAAAATTACAAGGAAAACTACAGTATAATGAAGTACATAAACTCAGTGCTGATGCTGAAATAACTGTTGGTTTTCAACAGAGGAGACTCACAAGTCTTGATAGTGATGGCCTAGTAGCATGTTTTAATATGGGAGTTCTAAAAATATTAAAATTTTTCCAGCAAGTTTTATATTACATGACATTTCAATAATTGTGCAATATCATTAGAAAAGGAGAGGGGAAGGATTTGTCTGACAAATGATGACAATGTAAGTAATAATTTACATACTGTGCACTTGAATGCTAATTCTGTTATGACTTGGAACATCAGACGTGATTAATTTAGAAGGTTTTCATGTGATAGACAAGGATACAGAAATTAGCCCACGGCAGTTCCCTGTTTGGAAAGTAGCTCCTTCTTTTACAAGAGGTGATAGAATGTCTGTTTGAAAGGCATTTGTTCTTCATTGTGCCATGCTGGGCTTCAGTAAGTAAAAACAGATCCACAAACAGGGATTGTGTCCTCCAGCAGTGTGTCAAGAGCAGTGCATGTCCCACTCCTGGGTGTGTGGGGACACGACACAAAGCTCTCTGTCATCATGAGCTGGGGACACAAGCTGTGATAAGAACATCTGGCTTATGAGAGTGCTTGCAGTGCTCACAGCTGTTCCCAGAGCCTCATCCCATGCAGGGGTTCCCACAAGGATGTACCTGAGCTGATCTCTGCTTCCAAGCCATGCCAAAACATCCCTGTCCTCTGTTCTGGAGTGGGAGACTGGAGCTCCAGATGTCCATCAGCTTAGCAGAGCATGGTGGCATGTTTGAAAGGGGAGGGGGAAGTCCTGCATGAGATCAAAGTGAAAGATGAAGAAATAGCAGTATGTTTTTCCTCTATCCAGTTTGCATGCAATTTTGGAGGCTGTGGGTACTGCCCTAACTTGAGCAAAGCCAAAAAACACAGTCCAACTGGAACTTGGAGTGGGCTCATCTATCAATTGGCTTCACAAGACATTTCAATGAAAGAAAATTGTGGCTGTAAAGCAATAGACATAATTGGCCAGCTGATGTCTGAGATGAAACTGGAGCTCCTTACATCATTCAGAGCCCTTGGAGACACCCTAATTTTGCATTTCCTGAGGTATTTGTGCATGGATAGAACTCAATGTGTAAAGTGGCTTTACACTGCAGTGTTCCTACTCCTGCATAATATCCTATAATTTCATAAATGATGTTAACTTTAATGATTTAGCAAGAAATATAATTATGGTTTCTACAGCAACCATGACTTTAAATATCCTGAATTATGTACATGTATAATCTCAAATATAATGAAAGACTAATATGGTTCATTGCATGTAAATTATATTCAAAGTTAAAACTTTCAGGAGAGAACTGCTTTTGAATGATCAGGATGCAAGAATAAGAAACTCCTCCTTAGCATCAAAATTTATGGTGGTTCATGCTCAGATTGTTAAAAGTAAAATAAAGTATACTTTGGACTTTCCAAACCAATTTCTTCCTTGACTGAAAATAAACAGGTGGGTATAGTTTGTCAGTGTTTCTTACACTGCATAGAAGTTTATGAACACACGTTCTGATGCAGAATTATTGTGTTGCTCCCAGAAAATGTTGACACCACTTGTGATTTGGGACAGTAACACTGCCAGCAAATTTCTGATGGCTCTTTGCTTTGTTCCTCTGAGGCCTTGCTGAGGGTCTTGTCTGAGGGTGTCGTGTTCTGATCAGCAACAAACCACCACAGAGGCGTTTGCCTTTGAGAACAAGTACATTTGTGTGAGGCCAGTTTTAGCTCTCACAGAAGTTTGCTGTGCTTTAGTCTAAGCAAGGGAAAGGAAGGAGTTTGGAAAAGGTGCCAGCACTGCTGTGAGCAGGGAGGCAGTTCAGAGTGGGGGTCAGTGCTTGGCCTGAGAAAACAGATGCCCCTAAAGCAGCTGGGAAAGTTGTCAAAGGGCTGGGAATCCCAAAGGGGTGGTAGCACAGGGCCTCCCTCCCCACCCAAACCAGAGAGGAGCAATCCTCCTTCCAGACAGCAGAAATGGAAAATTTCACTATTTCTTTTGCTTTAAAACTCTTCAAATTCATATTATAGAGTGGGCCTGGGAGGATTTTTTTCTTCTGCAGTCATGTCTCTTATGTGTTAGGTATGGAAGATAAGGTCAAATAATTTTTTTCCCCTAAATTTGAAGAGATGTTTTCTCCTGGAGTGGATTTGTTCTTTTGAATTTTTGTCAGTGTCTGAGATCAGCATTTGATTTGATGTCTCCAAACAAGTAGTTCTGTGCTTTGTATCTCAGTAGATCTGTGGGAATAAGGAGGAGGTTCAAATACAGCACCAAATACTTTTAATAAGAATTTAGAATTCAAGTCCTTATAAATCACTCTTCTGATAATAATGTATATTATTAATGCATAGAAAATAAGTATGGCTATTTTATTTATGGTACATGTCCTTGTGGTTTGAACCTAAGAAGTTAAGAATGTGACTTAATTTCTGAGTTTATATTTCTAGCTTCTAGCTTTAGGCAAGCAGTGCAGTAAAAAATATGCTGGAGATTCAGTGAAGTATCAAACAAAACCAAAATAAAAGCACACCAGGAGTTAGAAAAAAGTCATGCTAACAAGATGCTGGTAGAGATAATGATTTTTGTCTAGCAGGAGGATTTAAAATATTCAGTATCCACTCTCCTGCCCCTGTTATTCTCTGACTAAGCTGTGCTAAGTTTTAATACTACTGAAAGACACGTACATTCGTTTACCTTGAAAAATCTTTTTCCTCTTTTGTTCTAATGTGACCAAAGCTGTCAAGTTGCCATAAACAAGGCTGGGTCTTGTGTCAAATTATCTGCTGCAGTTTGCAGACAGTGAATAAGCTAATGTCTTTTTCTCTTTACAGGATACTTTTTTTGAAAAAGTATGTTTAATGCTTTCACTGTTGATTTCTCTCCTTAGGATTATATAACCACCAGATGTCTCTAAAACCATGCTCTCTCATAAACACTTTATAGTCTTTGAAGATGTTGAAAATCTGTGATTTATAGGACTATTGCATCCATCTACCCAGGGATCAAAAGCTCTATTACAATTACCCCAAGTGCAAAGTCAGAAAATTTATTTAGCTGAGCAGATAAGTTTGAGAATTTTCAGAAGTCCTCATTTAATCTGTACACAGTAAAATCTAATATACTAACCTCCTTTTGAGATATAAAATTAAAATCCCTGTAGGATACAATACTTTTATCAAAAATGTGAGTAGGGGAAGATTTATTAAGCAGAATAGCAATCCCATGAATCTGAATATGCCATATGGTATTTTATTTCCTTTTGCTTAACTTGAAGTTCATTCACTTTGATACAAATAGATTTTTTTTTAATTCATATAAAGAGTCCTCAGTGCAGCAGAAGTTTTGATGAACTGGAGAAAAATATCAACCTCATGTTCTGAAGGATCCCCATTGCAAATATGCAATCCTTGATCTTCCTCTATTAAATCTTGAGGCTGGTAATTTGGTTACATGAGATGACAGCCAATATATGATCTTGTAAATATTCAGAGCAGGAATACACAAGCTGAGGATACTGCTTGGTACAAATTGGGACATGATAGGAAAAGTTGCATCCACTTGGAAAGGTGAACTTGACCCTTGAAATTCTGGCTTGCATCAAAAAAAGGTGTCCCCAGCAGGTTGAGGGAAGCGGTTCTCCATCTCTACTCTGGAGGCCCCACTGGAGTTCTGCATCCAGCTCAGGGTCCTGGCCCAGGAAGGATGTGGAGTGTTGGAGCAAGTCCAGAGAAGGCCATGGAGATGCTCTGAGGGCTGGAGCCCCTCTGCTCTGGAGCCAGGCTGGGAGAGCTGGGGGTGCTCACCTGGAGGAGAAGCTCCAGGGAGAGCTCAGAGCCCCTGCCAGGGCCTGAAGGGCTCCAGGAGAGCTGGAGAGGGACTGGGGACAAGGGATGGAGGGACAGGACAATGGCTTCCCACTGCCAGAGGGCAGAGTTAGATAGAGTATTGGGAAAAACACACAGATGATATTATTCCTTTTCCTTGCCTGCTTGGAGGCATAACCAGTGTAAGTGGCTACATTATGAAATGTTCACTGTCTCAAAGTGGGCCCAGGAGCCTTTTGCCTGATTAGGCTATTTATTGTCTTGTTCTGTAGTGAACACAATAGAATTAGCACAGTGACCTGTGTTTATGTGGTCCCTGCATTGTATCAGGCAGAACAAGGTTAAGAGTTGCATGTGCAAATTTTGCAGCAGTTGAAATGATTTATCATATTATTATCCATCTTTTGTAGGAATCATTAATGAGTTAATGTAGTGTGTGAATCTCAGGCAAGGGGTGTAAAGAATGTGTATGCTGATCAATAATTTGTGTGAGCTTGAAAAACATGTTATTGAAATCAGTCATAATTAGCTGTAGATAAAATCCTAATAAATCATTAGTAGTGGAGTAGTTCTCTTTAAGTTGAAAAAATAATTGGAAAGACTAAGGAAGGGTCAGGCCAGTGAGCTATGAAATTATTCAGGAAAGGAAATGATGACATGAACTGATATTCATACAAAGATAACCTGTATGGGAACATTTTAGTGAAGAAAATCTCAATTTTCCTGGAGAATGAGGAGAAATTGGGAGAATAGATTATTTATTCACAGGAAGCACCAGCCTCCCTGTATAACTGAGTTAGTGTGATACCACCCTCTGAAATGTGTGCTGCAATTTCACCATTCTGAATTTTGAATGTTTTTAATGGGAATAGTTAATTTCAATCAAAATATTTCATCTTTCAGATAAGATGAAGAGCCCTTAGTTTTTTTAGAAGTAAATTAATTTTCTGTCCTAAGCACAGGATTGCAGAGGATCTTGAGGAAGAGGGGGAAAAGTCTCTAGTCATAGCTTACTGTGTATGTGGAAAGGAGCAGAATGGAAGTTCAAGCCTGGCATTGCAGTTACTGATGTCAATAACATAACTAGCATTTTACATGGAAGCCAACATGCTGCAAATAAACTGGAACATAAAATACTCACAGCCATTCACAGAAATCCCCTGCTTTCAAAGTTATTGTTCTGAATGAACATAAGTATGCAATTAATATTTGCAAGCATGGGGATACCTCAAAGTTATAAAAGTCAAATCCTGTCATTGTCATGGCAATCAAACTAGGTAACATTTAACTCCTTGGTTTGCTGCATAAGCAGCAGCAAATGTGTTTAAAGATACTGGTTTGGGTCAAGAAGGGAAAACTGCCCTCTCCAAGGAGTTGTGTTAATACCATATGAAGTGCTTTTTGAGTTTGTTTGGAGCACAGGGTCAAGGTTTGGTTATTTCATTAAAAAAAAAATAAGCTGGTAAAAAAGAATTATGAAGTGAATAGCCAGGATAACAGATGGAATTTCTATACAGGGAAACACTGAAAAATTGATTTTTTTTTTTTTTTTTTTTTTTTTTTTTTTTTTTTTTTTTGCCTGGAACACAATTAAGTGAAATTATTGAAGGATTTAAACTAGTTAGGAAGTTAGGAACATTTATAGCACCAAGTCTTAAGGTATGCTTAAGGGTATTAAGAGAAAATGCATTAGAGCACACAGGGCAGAGAATAGGGAACATCTGTCTAAAAGGCATGAAGGGTCCTTTATGGCCATCACAGAGCCTTTGGGAGAGAGGCTTGTTGGATTCCTTCCACATCTCTTTTGTCCTTATATATAAGGACTTCTCTGTGCAGGTGAATTTACCTTTGCACACATGTTGGCTTTTTCAAGCCAAAAGGAATGACAAGGTTGCAGCTCAGCAGCCCCTGTGGGTGCAGGAGGAGTGGGGACCAGGGACCAGGGACCAGCTGCATGGCTGTGCTCTTCCCAGCCCACAGGTGTTTCTGCAGCTCCCCATCCAACAGGGCCGTGCATGGCACCAGCTAAATAGGACCTGGCTGTGTTTGGGAGCCTCATCTCCCAGAGAAGCAGTGTCTTTGACCTATTTGGAGTTTTCTAGTGGAGCTTTTCACTTGTCAGTGCCCTGCCTGAAGCCCAAGCAGATGAGTTTTAACTATTTTTTAAAATTTTCTGTCCCCAAACCCTACATGAATAGTGTGACAAGCCTGTTTTGGGGGCTGTAACTCCCTTGTGTTGCCAGTTTAATTTGCAGTATCTTTATCCATCACCTCAAGGACAAGGTTTCCTCCTCCAGCTGTGTGATAAAATGTCTGTTCACTTTTGAGTTGATACTGGAACAAGGATCTAATTGCAGATACTTGATTGAGATCAGCTTTGCAGCATCTCACTCTTCAGTGAAAGCTGTACACCACCAAGGAGGGTAGAAATGAGGCCTGTGCTTAGTGACTGCATAGGTGTGAAAATTCTGTGACCACACAAGATCATTTTGTTAAGCTAGTTTCCAATGTGAGTATCTTGTAATAAGAATCTCTCCACAAATAGCATTCAAATTGTTTTCCAATCAGCCTGCAAAAAGCACTTAATGACATTGCTGTGACATTTTCATGCACTTCCCAAACTATTCCTTATTACATTCTTGCAGTATGATGAAAACACTGTGGGCTCTCTGCAGGTCGGCGCTGTGCTAATATTGCTGCTGTACTCACACCCATGGACCATGTAATGATGTTGTAATGTTTTAGTGCTACATGTAGGAACATTGCAAGAAGGGAATTAAAAGAAGGGATTTTTCTGTGTTGTGAAATAGAGGCTGGTCAAAAGAGTTTATCCTGTCACAGACGAAAGGGCTTGAACTTGATGTCAGATGCCCTTTGTTTCTATGGAAACCATGAAATCATGCCTCTTTTTAATAGACTGCATTTAAGATATCTTTAGAGCTGTTTTACTTAGGCCTCTGGAGCCAGAGACAGGTAATAAGAAAATATTTATTTTCTTTTCCAGTGGCTTCTACTTGCCTAAACATAACATGAAGCATTAGAAAAAGCACCTTTCTATTTTGGTTTGGTTTCAGGACATGCAGTTTTCAATAGAATAACATTTTTATTTGCTACACTGATAATTGAAACAAAATATTATACCTCTGTTCCCATGAGCTGCAGCTCATGTATAGCCCAGCACTCTGGTGAAACTTGCTTTAGAATCATTCCCTGGGGAATTGTTTCGCAAGGCTTGTAGCAGACAGAGCTGTTGCAGTTTAAGTGCATTATGGAGTTCTTCCTTTCACTTCATCAGACTCTGGATAACAATGCCCTATGTTGCCAAATTGTTTCTTCCTTATCTGCCACTTCTATGAAACCATTTTTAGCACTGCAGCATTGGAATAGATCAGGCTAACATAAGAGATTAGAAGTCCAAATAGAGAAATGTATCAACATTTTCCCTGGAAGGACGAGGGTGATACACAAGCCTCGTCAGCTGGATGATTCACAGAGTAGAAAGTAGCATAATTCTAAAAATCTTTCTTTGGTTGTGTTTATTCTAAAATGAAGCAGTTTTAAATTTGCTGCTCTGGAGATCCAGATTTTTCTTGTTGTATTGTTTTTTTTTTCTTTTCTGTGTTGTGATCCCTGTTCACTGAATCAAATCTCTATGGCTTTTCAAAGCTAAACTTTTACAGCACCAGTAATAATATCGTTGCCATTATATTATCCTTTTACATAGGTTTAAAGGCCAGTTCAAGACTGAAAGGGAATATCTGCAACCAGTAGGGTCCTGATTCTAATTTGCATGTAAATTAAACATTTCAGAATATGACTGTGATTTCTGAATACACACAAAGTATGCTGTTTTGATTCCTGGAAAATAAAAATGCATAACATTAATAAGAAGAATATGATTTATATACTGGCTCTTTTATCGTAACAATTTCTGTTCATTTGAGTTTTTTTTTGGTTTTTTTGAAAGCTTCTGTGGCAGTGGCTGATTATTCCTGCTGTAAAGTGGAACAGCATGTGACAAAAACTGACTTAATTGTATCCACATTAATAGAGAACTCTCAGGTTAAATTCTGGCCGAAGCCCAGCACTGTAGGCTGTTAGTATCTAGTGTTATGCTGTCATAGTTGGATGGTGAAGGTATGAGAACAAATGGAGGGGAGGGAATTTTGATATTATGGATTTTTTTTTAATAATTTCTGGTATATCAGATTGTATTTAACATTATCCCCTTATTCTTTGTTTGAGGTGAACAATACAAAAGATGAAGAAAGGGTGGCTGAGAGAAGCTAAAAAACAATCAATCAACTAAATAAAGATAAGGGAATGGAAGAGGGAGAAAAAAAGAACAAGATACATCTTATCTTTTATTAAAACTGTGTTTATGGATCCTCTAAGATTCACTAAAACTGCTGAAATTTAAACTGGTTTTTTTCAATAGAGTTGCTCATGTTTACTACTGCATTGTTAAGTTTGTTAGAGTTACTCAAACTGCTTGGTTATTGGAAATATCCAGGCTCACCAGCACAGCTGAAAGTAAATAAAGCACCAGAAAGAGTTGGGGAATATGGATTTATTTTATTTTTTAATGAGAATGTCTTCTTTCATGATGACAGACATTCCCACTGCTGGAGCTGCTCTTGCCAAGTACTAATGAAGACTTGATGCAGGGAATGAGCCACAGGACCACTGATGTCTGGAAGGCAAACATCAGCCTGGGTGATATGGAAGCTATCAAATACCAGAAAGAATTTGGAAAAAAGAGGTTTTGGGGTGTGTATATGGGAAGAACTTTCCAAAGAGCATGTTTACAGCAGCAAGGGATCAAGCCCTTTGCTTTTGGGCTGGGCATTGATCCCAGTGGTTGCCCTGGAAATTGTACATGCTTGGGATGGAGGCTGGGTTCGTTTTCCTGATCAGTCGGTGAACTCTGAGCTCCTTGAGTGGGAAAGAAAAACCCCACACTCTTCTTCTCTTAACTCTCCTACCCTGTAATAATTGGCCCCAGGACAGGTCACAGGCATAGCCTCATCCTGATCCTCCCATGGCAGCCAAGCTTTGACTGCTTTGCTTATGGCTGTGGTTTTACTTCACCAGAGAAGCAGGCTGGCTTTTCAGGAGCAAAGTTGCTGTGTGTGTACTGAGTGGCCAATTTGTGTAACAAAGAAAAATAACCAAGTGCCTTTGGTGGAGGCCATGAAAAAATCTAGATGTGAATTGCTACCCTTTATTTCAAGGCCATTCTGGACACTAGTCTGGAGAAGAGGCACACCCACACAGGCTTGCTAAGCTGCATGAATAAAAAAAGGATTTTATAGAAAAGAACAGAGAAGCAGCAGAGATGAGGTATGTCCTTTAAACCCAGATGACTTTCTGCTGCCCTCCCCACAGTTCTCTCTTTGTCTCCCAGGTTTACCCGCTAACTTCCCCTTTGCCTTTGAAGTGTGTGTGTGGAATGATCCAGCTGTGCCATGCAATAAACTGGCCAGGACAGTGCCAGTGCTGGCTTGCAGATGGGACTTTCACTGATAAGTGATGAGTATTTTGAGGAATGGAGTTTCATTGGGAAACTAGATGCACCTGGGCAATAGACTGGTGGTAATGCAGTGCTGGGATCCACAGGGTGATCAGGCACTTGTGTAAGCTTGCCATGGGTGCAGGTGCCAGATGTGAGCCTGAACCCTGCTGCTTCTCTGTGTAGACATGGGACTGCTCTCAGCCCAGGTGAAACCCATCAGCTTCTCCTGGGGTTGTGTATAGGCCTTGAATGACATGCAGTAAGTACACTATGTGCTATCAGTGATGAGTCCTACAGGTATGGAAATTCTGACACTGACTTCCTGAATGTGTTATTTTCTCTTCCATCCTTGTTTGAATTGTTTCTGCTGTCAAGGTTTGCCATTCCTCAGCCAGATTGTGTATCCATTGTTGGGTTTTGTATCAAGGAGGTGATGTTTACCAAGATTGCTGCTGTTATGATAGTTAATTGAAACAGCTCCAAACAAGTGCTCCCAGTACCAAACTGATCTGTAGCAGTCTGGCACAGTTTGGGGACTGTTAATTTTGACTTCACCTCATTGGGTACAGTGTCCATTGAATGGCTGCCCTGGCCTAATTGCTTGACCTCCTCTGATAGCTGTTTGCTTCACTGCTTCATGCAGAAAGGTGTTCAAATCCCTGTACAGTGCTGCAGCAGGGAAGATAAAAAACCATAGGTACTGCTCAGCTGGGCTGGAGGATAAAAAAGCCCTTTCTACAGGAAGCCAATAGGAACCACCTTGTTCTTGTTTATTTAGGAGGTTTATTCATCCTCCTATGGAAACTCCTGGTTCCAAAATTTAGTTGTTGTATGGAAGAATCTTTGTTGAGGCTTTCATTTTTGCAGGGATGCCTTCTGAAGGAACTCTAAGGATTCCTGATGAATCTGGCATCATTATCAGCGTGCAGCCAAGGTATCAGGGCACCTGAGTGAGTGGCTGGGGGAGAACCAGAGGGGTCACAATTTGGCTGAGGACGGATGGCGGTCTTGTCTGAGGGGAGATGGAGGGAGCTGGACATAATATAAAGCCTAGATAGGATGTAGAGCATTAACTGTAGTGCTAGTACTGGTCTGGCTGGTATATTTGCATGTGCTTAGACTACAGATCAAGCAGCTAGTGGTGAAAGCAAAGTAATATGAAATGGAATATGTATAGTTATATATGACATGGTAGCTGACAGGAGAAACCATGAGACAGTCTATTGGGAGCTGTTTTAGTCTATGTGAAGTGGTATCAGAGCTGTGTTTGGGCTGGTGCAGCCACTGACCAGCAGTACCATCTCTTGCAATACACTGCATGGCTGGGCAAAGCAGTTCCTAGTTTTTTTGGGAGCCCTCATGCCCTTTAAACCACTGGCATTCAGACACAAGTTTTTTAAAATAACTTGCTCTGCTCTGTTCCTTTTTTCTTCCTAGGACAATGCCAGCTGCCTAGCACATATGTTAGAGTTGGGTCCATTTTAATCAGCATGTGCAAACTCATGAAGTTAATGAGCTCCAATTCACTTTGATTTAAAAAGATCAAAACAAGAGAACATCCCACCCCTCGCACCTTTCAATTGAAATTTACACTTTTAATTTGATAAGGGCAAAGAAAGTCGCCTCTGCTGGCAACCAATGTAATAGATTTCACACCTAAAGAAACTTCTATATCAAAGGTATATATATACTTAAGAGTTTCCTCCTCTGAAGGAATTTCCTCTGAAATAATTGTTTGAGGAACAACTCTCAGGCTTTGTTTCTGCTACCAGCAGGGTGCTTTTAGACCCTGCTAGAGCCCTGGGGATATTACAATGCAAAGCCTTGCTATTAAAAAAAAGGTGATATTGAAGTTAGGAGCACAATGAAATATCTACAGAGATGGAAAACCGGTTGAAAGGATGCTATTACAGTCCTTTCTGGAAGTTATCAGTACAGAAGGGCTGTTTTCAGTATACAGCACTAGTCTTGGAGAGCATCAGATTGCTGACACTGTTATTAGTCACACCAGGCTCACTCAGAGGGTAATACTTCATTTTCCTACTGCACACTCAGAGACTTTTTTATTTCCAGTTTCATCACTCAGTATCAACAATCAATATGGTGCTGATCAAATATCAGGATCTCAAAGGAGTTTGGAAAATTAACAAATAGAACCTCCCAAGTGACAGGTAATGTGTGTGTTTATGTGATAGGAAAACTCCCAGACATTACAAACAGAGCTGTCTTTGCAGAAGTCATGGGCATGTCTCCACCACAGTCCAGATTTTCCCAGGGCTCCTTTTGCTGGACTCTGCATTATCTCAGCCCCTTTCCTAGGGCTGGTCTTTTGTGTGTAGTAATGGCTACAGCAGCTACACAAACCCATTGTAAATGTGAACTGAAAGGAAAATGAGTCCTTTTTAGGTGTTTTGGTGGTTAATGGTCACATCTCCAGAATTTCTTATTCTCACTTACATATGTCTCGTCAGCTCTTAGGAGAAGGAAGAGCTAATTCACTGCCAGCCCAGCTTTCTGGAGATAACACCCTATTTCCATGTGAGGACAGATACACAGTCTACGTGGAGCTTTCATTCTTGCTAAAATCAAAGATATGCTGGTATAAAATTATTCCTACTAGTAATGTACTGTGGTCCAATTTTCAGTAGAGATGTAGCAGCCTGGAGGGTATTGTCACCTTTTGGCCAACAAAAATCAATGTCACTCTTTAAAAGGTATATTTCATAACATCAAACTGAAGGAATTAAACTGAATGTGGACATCTGTTGTCACTAAAGGTGTTTTTCATTCACTCACTCATCTAACATAGACAACTGTGGTTTTTCCATGGTGATTGCATAATATGTCATGCAGCTCAGAGAATTAATAGGGTTGTAAAAGCTTGTGCTTTGGGTGATGATGTGCTCTCTTTTTTCTTAACTCCTGTGACAGTCCAGAGCACAGGGCGTTCAGCACAGGGATATCTGGTGTGAGTATCAAAATTGTCAATGATCTGAGCACTGGCAGGGTGGAAGCTGTGATGGCAATGTGGGACAGAGTCCTGGAGACATGAAGCCTTGCTGTGGTGCAGGATCTAGAGATTTGAGGGTTCATGAACCAGAAAAAATACATCAGTGACATAAGAAAGAAGTTTGGTTTTTTGTATTGGCCCTTTGGAAACAGGATGCAGGGTAGCACAAGGCAGGGAAAGAGTTCAGTTGATGAGGAAACCCCCAGGCTGCATTTTGACAAGGCTGATGGACATCTGGGCATGGAGCATCCTGGAGTGACAGCAGCCATCATGGTCTGCACAGCCAGAGAGCTGTGTTGCCTGTCAGCAGCTGCTCAGTGCATTGCAAGCTGTTTCTCCATCATTGCCTTTGACTTCCATGGAAATAAAATTTTTATCATGCTATAAATGAGATAACTGAGGGGAACCTGCTACTGGCAATTTGCATGTCAGTTTGTATCTAATTACTGGAATATCGGTACTGAGGCTAAAAGCCTGAAACAGTAATATGAAAAACATACACATAAAACCTGGGCTAAAGGGCAGGAGCTATTTTTAGGTGGGTAGCTTTTCCTTTTAAAAGGGAAGGAAAACCATGTCAGCTTTATTGTTAGTGATAGCATATATGCTGAGTAGTGCAGTTTTTCAATTAAAAAGGCAAGTCTTGAATTTAAAGGTAATTCACTGCATCACTTGATGAAATAGCAGGCAGAAGAATGAACAGATGCAGCTAACAGGTTAGACCTGTGCCTTCCAATGGTCCTGTTATCAGGATGGAGCCAAGATATGCATGGTGACCTACTCCAGGTGCCAGGGCCATGGTGGCTCAAGGAAAGGTGTGAGGAGGAAGGAATGGCAGAGTGGGGCTGTTAGGGACTGTCACCTGCGTTCCTCCACTCCCTGTACTGCTTGGTGGTGAGAAGAGTCAGGAATGAAGGTGTGACGCTGCACCAGAGAAGAAGCAGGAGGGGGATGTTAATTTTTGGTTTTGCTTCTCACTGTCCAACTCTATTCTAACTAAATAAAAATTGATCTAATTTTCCACAACTTGAGTCGGTTTTGCCAGTGGCAGGGATTGGTAAGTGGTCTTCCTGTATCAATCTCCACCTACAAAATTTTCCTGGTTATTTTCTCTCCATCTTGCTTAGGAGAGGGAGGGAGATGATGGCTGGGTGGGTGACTGGCAGCTGGCCATGGCCAGTCCATTACACAGAAAATCTTAGAAGATGAAACACTCTGCATGTGGTTCATTCAGCTTGTTTAATTTTCAACAGGAGGAAGTTTGTGGCTCTTTGAGGGGAGAAGAAGTATCTTCAAAGGCTCTGGAGCTTGAGGTTTGTGTCTGCAAGAGCAAGTCCTGACTGAAGAAGCATGAAACAATCCCAGGTATGTTCCCACTCATTCTGCTGTTAACCATTACTTTTCCTGCATGGCATCCCAGCTCCTAGTCTGTCAGGTGCCATCATGGGGGCAGACCATCTCTAATCATAGATGAGAGCTGCGCCCTGGCCAGCTGCAGGGGCTCCAGGTGGGCTGGAACCTCATAATCTCTCCTCCCTGTCCTCTTTCTTTCTCTGCCACCCCAGGCCACCTGGCAGGGCTGGTGGCTCACCCCTCTCTTGGCACAATGAGAGGTGTTCTACCTCATCCTGGAGCCCTCAAAGCCTTCTCAGTCTTCCCATCCCTGTACTTGACTGTCCTCAAACCCCCAAAGCTATTTGTGTGGAGTGTCCCTACAAAAACTTGCTAAAGCCAAGGATGAACTGGCATTCCCATAATCTCTGAAAAACTTTTCTGTCCTTCTGCATATCTGCTGCTCCAGGGATTCCTGTGTCTCTGGTTGTAGTAACAATACAGGGCACCTGATATAATTTCTCTCCATGTTTTGCACCTGTGTTACAACTAGTTTTAGCCATGAGCTGTTCAGGGTATCACTGACAAGATGCTTACACACACATATATCTGGGGACTTTTTTCAAGGTTTTCAAAAGAACAAGAAAGTACTTTAATGGGTAAATGATTTAAAGTTCTGGGAAAAATCCGTTTCTTGACCTAATAGTCAGACATCTACTTAGATAAGAGACATATAATTCCACTGGCATTCAGCAGTGAAACAAGTGCAAATGTCTTCAGTATAAAATTGCTGAATCTCAGTCCCATATTAGCAACATAAACACAGGGATCCACATCAGCAAACTTACTGCTAATGGCACTGAATGACTAAAATATATCTGTGACATAGGTAGAGTAACACAATAAGAAGAGAAATCTCAGTGTATGAAGAGTTCTACTTTGAGGCTTGTGGCTTTGTGGACAGATCAATACACATCAGTTTTGCTTTGTTGTATTTTAAAAGCAAAATGTTGTCTGTGGTATTTGACTGCAATTACATAATTTTGTAAGAATGAAAAATACAGGGCTTTGGACAGCAATCAGATGTCCTCCAGAAGATGCCTTTACAATCCAGAAAATAACAGGCCCATGTTACAGAACTTCCTGCAGAATTGCTTGTGCTATCACCCAAATACTTTGTTAATTTTCATCTGCCTTTCCTTGAGACAAGCTGTATGTTACTCAGCCTTGCATGTTACTAAGGGCTGTGCTCACAGCCTTAGCTTTTTTGGGTTAGTCAATCCACTAATCAATCCCAAGCTATTTAAAGCTTTCTGTGGCCAGCATATAGGGAGAGAAGTGCAGCAGTTCTGTTTTGTTTTTATCAGGAGGTGAGAATTTTGCAGGGAAACTGGGAAAGATGTACTGAAAATTTTGTGTCCTTAGTGTTGTCAATAGAGAATGCAAGTACCAAGAAAATAGGTATGTTTTTTTGAGCATTATTTCTATATAACTTTTTCACCTTCCAAGTGTCCCATAGTATTATGTCTGTAACACACTGAGGTAAAGTTTCCAGGGAGAAAGTCTGGTAGAAGACAGGGGAAAGGAGTTTGATTTGAGCTTCAAACTGTTTCCCCAAAAGGGATGAACATAAGGTGAAACTTTAGGTGTTGTTCTGACTTGCTGCCAAAATCTTGTGCTCAGGCAGTTTGAATATTCATTGATTGTGTCTGCCTCCCTTCTCCCATTTCCTAGGTTTCTAAGTGTTATAACTGGGAATGACTCATTTCTGTTCTACCCTTTTAATACTGCTTTTCCTTCTATTGAAGTGGCTTCTGTTGCACAATGTGAGGAAATGGTGTGATGCTCTGTATCTCACATGGTTATAGGGCACCATGTATGACTTGAAGTGACTTTGCACCATCCTCTTTCTTTCTTGCTTGTGAATATTTCAGAATCAAATATCTGGTAAGACCATTAATAGCCCTCAGATCTGACCTGTCAAATGTGGTGGGTCAGTTGGTGGAAAAAGTCTTGGAAATTCAGCTGGAGCAGTGTCTCAGTGTCTCACTATGGATAAGTCACTAACAATTAGAGCTGAAAAGAAATTAATGTCATTATAACATACTCAGAAATAAATAATAGAGCTTCATGTGTGGTTTTGGTCAGGTTCTGACATCTGGGTTTGGTGAGGATGTTTTTGTTCTCAAAGGCATGTTCATGTAGCTAACCCACGATAGGGAATCTGGCTGTATTATTTCAGGGAAAGGGGAGAATTCATGCTTTTATAACAGAGCATAAGAAGATGTATCTAAACCATATTCAGAAGCAGAACTAGATGCTTTCTGGAAACGAGCAGAACAAAATCATATTGCTTAGTTGTGCTTCTTGCAGGATGAGTTTCCCAAGTGGATGGAAACAGCAAGCTGGGTGAGGTCTGGGCATTTGGGCCACATAGCTCTGAGAACTCCACTCCTTGTCAGGAACAACACATATTGCCTGGCAGTGTGTTACTCAACTCAGCTCTTGGTAGGGGACTTCAGAGCTGGGTGCTGCTTGCCTGAACCTTGCAAATCTGCATTTAATTCCAAGATGGAAGATCTGAATAGTGTGTATATTTGCATATGACTGCAGACAAAGTTCAGGACATTTAGGAGAAGAAATGGAGGCAAATGTCATAATTCCATCAATATCCAAGATTAATAATGCTTCTTAAAGTGCAGGCTAAAAACATGGGAACCTAGAATTCCAGAATAGTTTGAGTTGGAAGGGACCTTAAAGACCATCCCGTCCCACCCCTTGCCAAGGGCAGGGACACCTTCCACTATCCCAGGTTGCTCCAAGCCTCACCCAACCTGGCCTGAGACGCTTCCAGGGATGGGGCAGTCACACCTTCTCTGGGCACCCTGTGCCAGGGCCTCACCACCCTCACAGGGAAGAGTTTCTTCCCAATATCCCATCCAAACCTGCCTCCTTTCAGTTTAGGACCCCATTGTCCTGTCATTACATGCTCTTGTAGAAAGTCTCCCTTGATCTTTCTTGTCCAGGTCCCCCTGGTGGGCATCATGTCCTTCAGGTCTAACCTCTGCATGAGCATAGTCTGCAAACTGCATGTTCCTGCTTGTTGTTTTTTAGAATCACTTCTTAACAACCAAGCTTTTCAAGGGAGAGATATGCCCTTCCTCCCCTTGATTTTTATCATGATAATCAGCTCTTTTTCTATCTTTTTTCTTTTTTTTTTTTTTTTTTGCAATACATGATCAACATACTTTCTAAAGTGATGTAGAGACCAAATGGATCTATCTGTGCCAGGTAAGTTTATAACCTGTATGTAGTGTTTGTAAAGGCTTTCTTTTCTTAAGCCCAACTAATTTTTTCCCCCCGTAGGTCTCTAGGAAATAAAGAACTAAAGGTATTTTATGCTAGATGCATAAATGTGTTATTAATTATGTTAATATGTTAATATGCCTAAATGTCAGATAAATGGTTTGACTAGTCTTTTTCAGAGGCAACTGTGTTGATTGGTCTTTATCTTTCTCTTCTCTGGTAAAAATGATATCATTTTATTTAATGAAGGTGACCTTCTAAGAGATTAATCTGAGATTTGTCATGACATCCTTTACAAAGTCTCTGCTGATCTTTGAAATTAAGACATCATTGATGTAAATAGAGGGAAGGAAAACACACACCCCATTTTTAAATTATTTTTTTCCTCCAGGTAGGTATATATGACTAAGTTAAAGAAAGGGCAATACTTTTTACTGTGAAGGATCTTTGTAATGTAAATACATATAAACACAAGAATTTTTTTTTAATATCAAAGCCTTGATCTTGAGGGAAATAGCAAAAAAAGTAGAGAAAAATGCAAAATTTGCAAAATACACACATTTTTATATTTGTTACTTTCTGATGTCATTGAAACAGTTAAATATGAAGAATACTTGATGTAAAGCTAGCAAGAGCACTAATATCTTATTTACTGCCTGTGCAGTGTTTCCTTGCTTTGAAGGAAGCAGATTCCTGACTGTTCAAGACATCACCTGTTTTCAATACTGTCAGATAACATGTTAAATTTTTGCCCCTGATATTCAAAGTTTTGTGAAGAAAAGAGGCTGAAGGAGTATCAGAGAAGGCTTTAGTCTGGGCTGTTTTTGTTGTACTCATTTACTGTTTTTTTAAAGTTTGCCTTTTTCAAGTCAGAGTTCCTAATTTCTTTGCCCAAGCTCTTTCTATTACATCCTCATCCATAATTTTTTATGGAACTACCACTGTCCTCATGATCAAGGTGACTGATCAAATCATCTTCATCTCCAGTGTTTTTCTTTCCTCAGAGCTGAGTCATGCAGGAGAATAAGCAGTGCCAGAACCCACAGCTGTCTGTGCTATGATAATGTTGGCAAGGACTCTCCCTTGGTTTTTGTCCCTTGAGTTGGCCTAGCCCAGGGAGTGGTCCCAGCCAACAGACTGATGTGACCTTGCTGCTTGGGGTAGTGAGAATTCAGCTGTTGGGACGCAGCCACTGTGGCAAGGTGGCAGGGAAAGCCATGCAATGGCAGGTGGCAAAAGTGGGCTTTTCTCTTTATCAGTCCAGGATGTAATGTGCATCCCAAACTATAACAATATGCTGAATAAAATAAATTTGCATTCTTCAGTCAAATTTCTTAACTGGGATCCAATCAATTCCTGTCCCAGCTATTCTATGTTTTTCCGTGTTAGCGATGGTAAAGCTATGCTTTAACCAAACTCTGACAGCAAAGTATTTTTACTTGCCCTTATCTTCAAGAGTTGTCTGTTACACTGTCTTTACATTTGAACCCTGTGTATTTTTGAGCCCTTTTGGAGTAATAATTAATGGACTGATTTTCCCTTTTTCAAGGTGAGGTCACAGTCTTACAGTCTAATTTCACTGTGGTGACTGGAGCCATAAACCAAAGGTCATGTTCAAAGTTAATACAGAGTAAAAATCTTTGCACAATAAAAGATAATGTTCCAGCTTGAACAAATATATCCAGTTTACTGCAGTTTCCCCTCAAGGATTTCTCAAAGTTTCTCAGATGGATATAAAATGATAAATAAACTTTGCAACAGCATGCAAATAAAATAGTTTTGAGTGGGGAAGCTGATATGCAGGAGGAAACAAGCTAAAGATTTTTGATTTCCAGTCACTTATGTGCAACTCGAATAAATTATCCTCTGATAAATGGAGGTGCATATTGACTGATAAGCTCTAAGTGGTTTTTATGACTTGGGCAGCATAAAGCAGCCATTGATACTTAAACTGGGTTTATGACTGTTGTGCTTTGCTAGTGCAGAAAAAAGAATCCCAAATAAAGGTCCTGTTACCTCATCTACTTGTGCAGTTATGCCCCAGATAAAGCACTGCAAATTAGGTATATCTAACTTAATTTGCTGAATGTAGTAAAAAAAGATAAGATTATGGCTTCTTTTCCTTTCAGTGGTGTTTCATATCAGATGCTTCTTGGTTAACATATACACACTGTTGCTTGGAGAAAAAAATACATGTAATTATTTTTATAAAGAATTACTGCAGTTCTACATAAATGTGAGATCCTCCATCACCCTTACAGTAAGATCTGGGAGGGAAGATGTGTGCTGGTGTCTTTACAAACAATTTGATGGGTGTTAATGTCTTTGAAATGGGTCTCAGTGTTTCTGCTGACTTTGGGGAGTGGGTTCCTTATCAGGCCAGACAGCTTGGGCCTAAAACCAGCAAGGGTCTGCACAAGCTGGAGTTTCTGAACTTTGGGGTAAAGTGACAGGTTCAAGGGGGGTTATCAATAGGTGGTTTGGGAAGGCTGTATCTTCCTAGTACCTCAGCTGATGGGGAAAGGAAAAGGACAATGTGCAGCTGGGAGTTCAGGATAAAAGGGAGGCTGCACCCCCTAATACCTCGAGAGAGAAAACCCTGCGGGTGCGTGCCCCAGTGACTCTCTCCCTTTGAATCATCCCTCATGTACAGCAGTGCAGAACACTACTTGGCATAGCTGTGTTGCAAGAAGCTGCTTTTGACTCTGGAAAACTTGTCAGGAGGATGCAAAAGTTTTCTTCCCTTCTGTGGCAAGCAGCTATGGTCTATGGTTTAGGATAAATCATATTGTGACAGTGCAGAACCAGGAGAAAAAGACTCCTAACTCTTTTTGGCCCAGTGGCCATTGAAGTAGTGAGGAGAACTTAGAAAATTAGATTATGAGGAGAAATCAGAGTAGCATTTTTTGCCATAATGTATGTTGACTCACAGAAAACTCCAAGAAACTCAAAATCACATCATGGGCAAGGGACCGTGGAGGAGTAGACTCTTCTGAGAAGGTCAGAGTTTGGAGATAGAGTCATACAAAGGATCTTCATGTGAATTCTGGGTTTGCTCCTCATCTACTTCCAAACTTCTAGTTTTTTTCACCTTGAAAGTGCTGTAAAGAAGATTAACTGTGTGTTAAGAGGTTGGAGAGTAATAAATGGTTTTCCAAGTGGGCAGTTAGTTGCCTAAGGTGTGTAGACATTCAAGTGATTATCTATAAGAAGAAGTTTGCAAAAATCCTCTTCTCATTCCAGACAAATAAAGGTGGTATTTTCTGTAGTGGTGCATTCACTAGGTAGAATCAAATTTTGTGACAGTGGATTAGGAGAAACAAAAGACTTCCTGTAATATTGTCAAAAGGCTTATTGAGATTCAGAAGAAAGTTTTACATGTCACCGTGGCTTATGGCATACTATTGTCTTTTCCTTTTGGTGAAATGCAGCTGTGGAATGTAATTATTGCATTCGTAATGTACCTGGTCCTGTAATTGTCTTTTTACCTTGAAATATCTTAGGTGTGCTAAAATGTCCCATTGTAATAATGACCCATTGCAGTAATCAAGTTGTCAGGCCAGGTACATGACTGACCCCTTTGTATTGTTGTACACATCCTTTTCATATCATGTAAGTCTGACTTTATTACTGTTATGCATCATGTTTATGGGGACACCATAAAATTTGGAGGCAGTCACAGCATATTTACCTTCCCCCATTCATCAGTGGGAGCTGTTTTTCCTTCCTCTTCCAACATAATTTGTTGAGCAAGAAGTTCTTTTATTATTATTTTATTGCTATTTGAACAGAGATAATATTCAGTAAAAAAGACAGACCTAACATTTTTGAAATACGTTTTTAGACTCTGTGCCCAGTTTCTTTTAAAGGGATGTTGGGACTGGTTGACTAGAGAAGGTGTGGATGACCTCTCCCTGGAAGCTGTTCTGCTGTTTTGGAAAAGACAAGTCATCCACAACCTCTCTAAGTGTGCTCACCAGTGAATGGAAGGGGCTAAAGCACCTGCTGCTTCCACTTCAGTCAAAGTACTGGGCCAAGTTTAACACAGATTTTCATATAGCTTTGTGATGATAAACCCCATGTTTGTGGCAGACTATTCCTGCAAAAGGTTCACATGGGTCTAATCTATAGGACATGAGGCCGTGCAGAGAAGCCCACAGGCAACTGAAGGGCTGGAAACCAAAATTTAGGATTGATAATGAAAATGCCATCTGTTTGGTGCTCTTTTATTAGAGATTGGCAAGTCAATAAATTAATTGTTTGTTAGTGACTATATTGCATTATATCACTTTACAGTCATCAAGTTAAAGAGCAGCTTAGTTTTGAGCTCTGGTTTTGAGATCTGTGTCGGATGCTCTTTTTGTTTTCAGATTGCATGATGTATTTGAAAGCTGCTTGGCTGCTCTTTGGGAACTGATTGCACTCCTCTGTCACATGGGAAAGTTCAAAATTGCTGGTAATAAATAAAATCTATATAGTATAAAGCTCAGTAACAGCATGAAGAGAGAGCAGCAGCATCCCCACTGTCCTTCCCAGGACTGGGTTTCTGGTGGGTTCATTTCCTCAGGCACATTGATACCCTTTGACAGCCCAGCAAACACTATTTGTGTCCATAACTAGGATTCATTATCCAAGGGGATGTGCTCCCTTGCTTTTATGTATGAATATATACTTTCTGTTTCCAAATGTATTCCCAAATGCTTCAGGGGGCTCTAGCTCTGTCCCCAGGAAAAGACTATGTACAAAATCAATTGTTTTGGATAATTACTGTCATTTATTGGATTTGGGATCAATGGTAAAATAAAATGGGAGAAAGAGCAAAAAAGGAAGTAGGAGGTGGTGTACCTTATGAGAAAAACATATTTGTTTAATTGAAAGTGTGCCTTAAATCTAAGAAGCTCTGAATGTTGTTAGAGGCCAGAATATGACTTGAGATTTGGAAAATTCAGCTGGTAGCATAAGTTGGCATTCGTAAATCTGCTATACTGGAACTATTTTTGCAAGTAAATCAAAGGAATGTAGTTCCTACATCTGATTTTAATGGGCATAGCAACTTCCTGCAGTTTTCTAAGTGGAGTTTTGTTGAAGATGACTGTAATTTTCCTCCTTCCCCCTACCAAGTCTTTGTTACAGCCCTTTGTGGAGTCCTGATATCTGTGGGAAGCTCTGCCTGAGTGCAACAGCTTTCTGTATATTGTATTCTTTTGTGCTCTGGCTCTTCCCTATGGTTTTAGTCTTATGCACTGAAATGCTTTTTGAAGAGCTACAGGTCCTTTTTTATGTCAGTGTCAGCTTTAAAGAGCTTTCCAAGTTTATTTTAAAAAAATAAGTATTTGGTACATTTTCTCCTCAGTTTGCTCTTGTGCTTCTTGGGTTGTTTCCCCTGAGGGAAAAAGAGTAACCCTTCCTTCCTATCACCACTGGGATCTAGGATAGATAATCTGGGTCTCCAGCCCTGAGTGGTTAAGGAGTGCATAAATGAAGATTTTCAACACCCTGAAAAGACTGTAAAAAGAAAAAAAAAAACCCAAACTGTAAGTCCTGGGAAGGAATTTTCCCTGTGGTGGCTCATGAAAGAGCAGGTTTCCACAAGCAAGATATCCTGTGGATTTGCATCTCCTGCCTATTTCTGTGGGGTCTTGGTAGCACTGTTGGAGAAGGAATCTCTGTTGGTTGCTGCCTGATGGTGACTCCAATGGAGACAGAGAGCTGTGTTAGCAGAAATCCTCCTTTCCCTGCAAATGAAAGAAACTGGTTTTAGGGACTGTATTGATTTGGCTGTGGAAGATGATTCAAGTTCAGGAAGGGAAATATCCTCTGGTTTCTTAAGGTTCTCTTCTTTGGCAGTGAAACCCACTTCCCTGTAAATCTCGGTAAGAAGAAAGGAAGGGGAAAATCCAAAAAATAGATTATCTGTATCACTTCTGGTAGGTTTTTATAAGAGAAATGATAAGCAATCTTGAATGTAGATTTGTCAGCCTCCAGAAGTTAATTAACTCCTTATAGCTAGGCAGCAATTTATTAGGGGAAGTAAGGCAGTAATTTTAATAAAAGTGTTAACCAACATCAGTAGCACATTAGGAGGAATTTTCCAGGTACTACAATCTCTAACCATTAAAACTATTTTTAAAATTCCTCTAAGTCATTAATGTGATTTGTTCTTTATTATCAGAGCCTGATTGGCAAATTTAGATTGTCAGAGCTAGCTGAGATTTTTCAAACAGTAACAGTATAGGTTTCTCACATTACCTTGTTAAAGTTGAAAAAGCAAAGATGACTTAGACCATTTTGAGGGCTATCAGAAGGAAAATGAGTAATTTAAATTCAGTTTAGTTCAAACCATCGCTACATGTTATCTTTACACAATTAGTTTGTTGTCAGTTCATTCTATTTTGATAGTGATGTATTTAGTTGCCGCTCTGGAGATAAAGTTGCAGGAATGACTTTTAGGAAGTGGATTTCTTTTGATGGAATTTCAGAATAATGGAATAATTTAGGTTGGAGGGAAACTTGGGTTTCTATCTTGTCAGTCAAGGCTGTCTTTAGCATTAGATTAGATAGTTCATGGCCATGCCTTGTTGAGTTTGGAGCATTTCCCAAGCAGGGGGATCCCTCAGCCTGTCTGGGCACTTTGACACAGTTGGAGCAATCTGTGCAGAACCATATTTTCTAATACCTGATCAGATCACAATTTTCCTCATTTGAGTTTGCTTTTTGTCCTTTCTGAAAAAAGCCCATGTCCTCCCTTCCTGCTGCCCACCCTAAGGAAGCAGGGCCTCCCACCTGCACCTTCAGGAAAGCATAAGCAGGGCATTGTGCTTCTCAGCTCTAGAACTTTCCAGTGCTGACAGCTCTACATCATGCAACTTCAGCCATCTGCACTGGCCCATCTGAATGAGATTTGAACTCCTAGCAGTTTCAAAACAGAAAGGAAGAGAAACCTGAGACCACCTTCGGTCATCCTTTTTCTATTACATGTCTGATGTCTAGAGCAGGGTAACTGGCTGGGTACCTTGCCTCTAACCATGCTGGGTGCTACAGCTACCAGAAAAAAGTAAAATTCTGTGGTACAGAGAAAGAAATCTCCTATTTTTTGGGCAAGCTGCCTTTCAATCTTGTTCTCTCCACATTTAAAAAAATGGGTGCAAGCCCTTCAAGTTTCTGGATTAAAAATAAGAAGCTGCAGAAAAAAGGAGAGGAGGGTGATATGATAATAATGAAATGATGAAGATAATTTGAGAAAAATATTGAGGAAAGCTTTAAAGGAATAATGAAGGTAGAAAGTCAGTCAAGAATAATGTGTCCTGCCTGCTCTTGCTCTGTGGGATGTGACCAGGACTATAAGGTTAAGTAGAGTACTCAGGGCCACAGCACCTGCAATGAGAATGGTAAAGGAGGCTTCCTTCCTCTCCTCCCACCTCTCTCACTCTTGTTCTCTCTCTTCTCTTAATTATTTTCTTACTGAGACACTGAACAATCATTATGAATGTATGATTTCTAGACTTGACTAGAGTTCGAGCCATCTGTGATCCCATCAGGTGAGTAATGACCAGAAGAGTACTATTTTATTGTCCATATACAATTTAAAAATTCAAAGCCTGAGAGAAATATATATTTTCTTACAGTTCCATCTTGGCAGAGGCAGGCTATGGTTTTTTGCATGTTCTACAGTAGATTTTTCTTTAGAAGACTATAGCAAGGAGAGAGGAACACTTAAAAAAAATTTTTTTTGGCAGAAATCCTTTTCCATTCATGAGCGGCAATCACTCACAATCCTGTGTATGTGTGATAATAAAATGCTGCAACCAGGCTTGAAGTAGATTTGGGAAGTTATGAAGGCAGAGAACGCCTCTGATCTTCGGTACAATGCAAATATATTGACATCTGAACAAAAAGTTATGCCACCAGTGGCACCAGTATCACTGCTTCTCCAAGTCCTGGGTGTGTTGGCAGCTGTGGAAATGGGGGGATCTGGTGAGAAGAGGGGGCTTTATGTTATCTCTGTCCTGCCCTCATCTGTGTTTTCTAATTCTAACAAGTGTTTATGCATGTGGCATGACTGACAGTGCTTCCATATAAACAAACTTGCTTTTCTGGGTTTGTACGATTTTGAGCAACTCATCCTGGGAAAGATTGATGTTGGCACACAGCAATCCAGAGGAGACCTGGAGCAGGCACCAGAGGACTGATAAACTGTTTGGGCTTTCTGTCCTGCGCTCAGTTTTCTGAACACTGGAGTCCAGAAATAGATGAGCTTGAAAGGACTTTTCTCACTAAATTTCTTTCAACAGAGGCCCCAGAAACTTCCTAGGCTTCTTCAATTTGGAGAATGTTTTTGCACATGACCTCATCTTTTATTTTTTTAATCTCTTTTCTTAATGTAGCCATAGTCTGTGATAGAAACTACCCAACCTCTCTGCAGCAGCTGAGGCTGGGGAAATAGGAATGAACATGTCACTTTGTTTGAGTGTAGGCTTTGTGGTGCTCTTGGTGGATATCTGTCATGCTCCCAAAGGCACTGCACCTAAGGTTTCTGTATTGGCATACCTTACTCAAGACTTGGAACTTTTGAATTTGGGCTCTCTCCTTGTACCTCATTTGGCAAAAATGTCAGAGTGCTAAACCCTTCCTTGCTCAAACCTATTACAGTTTTATGTTTAATAAGAGTAGTATTTCTTGTTTATAACCTGACATTTTTAAAATTAACTTTTTTGTCTCTTTTCAGTTTACACTGGATTATAGTAGTAATAACTCACCTTACTGTGCTTGTTGTGCCAAGCCCTTCAACTAGCTACTCCTAATCTTAAAGAATTTGATGTACTGTATGTTGTACTGATCCATTTAGAGATTCATTTAGTATGATGGCAAAGGACTTGCAGAATTTATGCAGAATCCTGTACTTGAACTGAGTATAAAATGTAAATTAGTGCTGTTCCCTTTCCCCATACACAGAGTCTATCTTCACTGAACAACTGAATTTAGGCAAAACATCTTCATATTTTTCAGCATGGATTGTGTGTAACTGTAGTTGCAGAAATGTGACTGTAAAAACCCATTCCCTTTTTGCCTACAGTAACTGATTTAGCATTCATGGATCAGCATGTATTTAGACACTGAGGTGTCATGTTATATCATTTTTTACTGCTTAAAGAAGTGAACACTGTTACCTCTATGCTCCAGAAGACACTCTGTTGATGTAAGTGGGCATTTGAGATTGAAGGCTTCTCTTTGAGAGAATGTTGCTCCAGCTTCCCCAGCGAGTCTGCAGGGGAGAGGAGAGTTTGTTTTATTCTTTCTGCATCTCTCCTCTTCTCTGCATCCATGTTTAGATGGAGTCTAAAGCCAGAACTGTGTGCTGCAGCCAGCTGCCCGTTCAGGCTGTGACACATGTTCTGCAGTGACTCCCTGTCCCTGCAGAAGGGCTGATTGACATCCCAGGGTGGGTGCCACGTGAGCCCAGCTCAGACTGCAGGACAGGCTGATGGATTTGGCCACCAAACTCTCTTATTATCAGGGTCACTTTTTGCCAGGATTCCTCAGCAATCAGTAGGTTCACAGTTGGGGCAAAATTCTTTCGTTTTGGCAGTGTGTGAAATCAGTCTCTGCATCTCATTTTCTCTCTGACTCCTGGACTTGGTGGCAGCCTGACTCAGTCCAGGCTGATGATTAATAGCAGTAGAGAAGAGGTGGTCAACAGCTGAATACCCAGCCCTGTGCTGCAGGAGAGGCTGTTCCATTGTAAGCATTTCCAGTCTCAAAATGTGAAAGGCACTGGGTGAGCTGGGAAAGACTTGCCTGCCTGCTGAGTCTCTAGGTGCAACTATGCTTCAGTCACATTGTACCTGTTGAACTACTTTCTTAGATAAATGACTTAAGCAAAAATGTCTATCTTTTTAAACTCTATCCAGAAGGTGGGAATACAGCTTTCCTCTTGCAGCATGTGGCTGTCCAGTCCAAAGGGAAATGACACAGAAATCATACAAAAGTGAGTAGAGTGACACAAAACTAGTCAATACCAGGTACTACTGCTACTTGCTCTTACTGAAACTTGTGGCTGGCTGTGTTATTTGTAGCCTCTGGATGTTTTTAAGTTGGCAGTTTAACTGCTGCTCACAGCAAATGGCTGCATGGTCTGATTGCTACCAACAGGGAATTTCCCAACCTTTCTCAGTTCTTGGAGCACTCCGTGGCCTGTTGTTTTATTTAGCCGTGTTTTTAAAGAATAATTCTGACCAAACTGCCCTTAATATTGTCTTCAGCATCACAGTATTTCTGTCTGACTCCTGGTCTTGTGGGACTAACCACTAATTTCTGAAATATATTTAAAATTAGTGAAGCTGTCAAATTGGCACTGTGCCCTTCCACTAAATTGCTCATGTTCTCTGGCTGCCAGCTCTTCAGCACCTATATGTATGTATTAATATACATACAACAATTCTGAATAAAGCTTGAGGCTTATTCAGGTGGATGAAAAATTCATTCAGAAAGGTGACAATGCAGTTGCTCAACTCACTTATTTAAACATTGATCCTGCTTACTGAAGCAGTTGGAAATCTGCACCTTCTCTGTTCTCCAGCAGCGCTGTAAGTCTGTGCGGTCTCAGTGGGATGGCACTGGATATATGGTTATAATCTATAGGTAATGTTCTTTGAATTAGATTACCCATAAAGCTCTTGCTTTCTGCTATGCTCTGGTGGGTTTTGCCAAAACACACATTTTTTTTAAAGATAAACCCCCCAAATAGCAGCTGAGATAGAAGGCTTGGTAACTGCTGACTTCAAATTAAGCTTTCCAGAGTTCCCATGCTTGGGCTGTGATGCTTGATAGTTTCAATTAAAGCAGCTAAGATATCTTGTTAAATACATGAGAAAACACAAATATTGGGATTTCCATAGCAAAGTGCAACAGAGAGAGGGCAGAGAGAGCACCAGACTTATTACTCAGGGAGCCCTATGACTGACTAAAAACACATAGTGTAGTAGGGAAGGAGAGGAAAGGGACAGTGCCTCTGAGATGGAATTGCAGCAGAAATACCTGTGTGAGGGGCAGGACTCAGCACAAGCCTTTTGGGCTTTGTGAGGAGGTGCTGAGCAGGGACACACACCTGTCCATTATTTGTGCATCTCAGCAGGGGATTCACTGTCTCCAGTTAGAGTAGTTTGCTGCGTGTGTTTTCTTAAGATTTTTTTAATTCTGTCTTTTTAAACTAAGTTTTTCCTGTAGTTGATACAGCTAAGTCTGCATGGGCAGGAATTTAAGTGCTTTTGGCACAGGCAAACATACTGATCCAGAAGAGCCTCTGAGCCTCAGGAACCAAACATGATACTGCAATAACTAGACAGACTCAAACCTTTATTTCCATCAACCTCCATGGAGTGTTCTTGTGGGCAGACAGCCTGGGTAGCTAGTCCAAGCATCCTCTAAGAACTGAGGAGATCACACTGTGATGGTTTAGAAGTGTCTCTTGGAAACAGTCTTATGGGCTGATCAGCAGAGGTCTAAAGTGTGTGCTGTGAGTCAAATCTGCGTGTCCCTACCTGGGGTGAAAGGCAAAGCTTTGCCAGATCTGCTTTCCAGAGCTGACCTCTAGAATGACAATGTCCTGGCTACTGCAGGAGTTTTATGGGCCTACTGTGGCACCTAAAAGAGCAGTAACTGTTCCCTATAGAGAATGCACAGGGATACAGGAGATTTACTTATTTGTTGTATCTCTATGAAAATATTTCCATCCTTTCTTATGAACTGCACCAGAGTAGGGAAAGATGGGAAGCCAGCAAAGAAAACTCCAGAGCAGGTGGACTCTGGTAATTTTGTTCAGTGTAGTACTAGAAATGCTATTTACAGTATTCCTCCATGCAGCAAATACTGAAAGTGCTATAAATCCAAAGAAAAAATGTTATAACTTTTTTCTGTTTTGAAAACTGTCTGGGAACTGTTTTTCTTTATTCTGTTATTACATAGGAAATGGAGCTTTAATTCTGTGGAATACTTCTCTGAGTCTCTTGAGAAGAGAACTCTAAGCCATACTTCAGTAAAGAATTAGCTCAGGTGCAGAAAGAAGTGTTTAACTATGATTTTCTAGCCTGCTGCGCTATCCCAGAGAATTTTGGGCAGAAACAGTTCACCTGGTGTTCTCAAGATATGTATCCAAGGGGACTTTGAGTTCTGCTTCTTTTAACCACAGCAGAAAAGCAGAAGTAATTGTCATTTTGAGTCACCAGAAGCCTTTGGTGCTCATGCATGCACATGTTAGGATGTCCTCCCCAAATGGACTAATATGGGAAGGAAATCACATTTTTTGTCCTGCTCAAGTATAATTCTTTCAGTATTGAATATGAAACACTGAATTTCCTAACACCAGAAAATAAAATGCAAGACTAGGAACAGGTGCACTGCACTGCATTCTAGGGTGAATACACAAGAAAGAAAGAAAGGGGCCCATTTTGCTTTATTTTCTATGTAAGGCAGAGGGAGAAATTGCAGGTAAAGGGAAAAGCAGAAGCTGATCTGTGTTTGGAAAGCAGAAATTGGCTGTGCAGCATTTTGCTAATAAGATACACCTATTAAAAATAAATTTACAAGTATGTGGTTGTCTCATTATGCAACTTTCAGTGTACAAAACACTTTTTCAGGAGATACTCTGCCACTTGCTTGAGGTGTTGCAAAGAGTTTTGCCGTGCTGGGCCCCAGCTGCTGTGTGAGATGTTCGTGCCTCCTGGATGTGGCAGCCTTGCAAAACTGCCTTTTTTTTTGCTTCTGACTGGTGAGCATTAATCAGCTTTAATTATCACTGCTGGATGTACTAACAGCTTACAAAAGTTGCCCTCTCCATTCTGCTGTAAATGAAGCCTCAAATAGTTGTAGTTGCCTACGGCTGTGTGCTGGAAAACCTGTTTTGTTCTGTGGCTCACGCTCTCACCCTTTAATCAGCACTTGTTCTGAAAATGGCAGTGCCATGTCTCTGAGGGTGATCTCATTTTTGAGGGCAGTAGCCAAGGGGGATATTGTCATCTGTTTCAACCTGTTCAGAAAATGAGACTGCGAAAAATACATTTTGAACTTCAAGAAAAAGCATTATTCTGGTTTTCAGGCAGCTCATCTGGGAGTCTGAACAAAGAAGTTTGGGTTTTGCTTTTGCTGTTCTGCTTCTCAGGGATGGGTCAGGACCACTCTCCACGCTGACTCAAGGGGCTGACCCCAGGAACACCACAGATGTCACAGTAAGTGTCTGCTTGGGACTCAAGTGTCTCAGCTCCCATTAGAGAGAGCAGATCTGAAAAGCAGATGGGCTCATCCTAAAACAGGTGCCAAAGGGGGGTTTGGTTGTGGCAGCACAGCTGTTTGATGCTGGCTGGGATGCCCTGCAGGAGCCACAACATCTGCACACACAGACAGGTGTGGGCCATTCAGGGAGGACCTGTGTCTTTTTGTACCTTCAGCTGGAGGCTCAGGGGCACCTAAAATGTTGCTGGGTACAGCAGAGGGGCAACTGGAGGCCACTGTGACAGACTTGTCATGTTTAGATGGTCTCTGGGGGTTACAGCGAGACCCTAAAACATGGAGTGCATGTGAACACCTAAGTTCAAGTACCTGAGCTAAACTAAGCCTTAGTCCCAGTCCGACTTCAGAAGTATCTGTAACTTGTTAGAGTTTAAATTAGTTTTGTACTTAAAAGCAGAGGCAGATGTTGTTGAGTGCATGTACTGGGAAAGTAAATGATAAATCTAAAAATCATAACCACAAAGTAAAAGTGCAATGATACCATTCTGCCTTATTTTCAGTTAACTTACAGAGTGTAATTGTGTTGTGATGAAGGGGAGCGAGGGAGGGGAACCATGTGTTGTTACTGGAGAGGGGCTGTACTTCAGTTGCTTACCTATATTTTTCCCAGTAAATCTGTACTGGGTAAAAATGTCTGTTTATTCCTGATATTCAGAATCTATTTCAGCCTTGAATGCAAATATGATGTGGCATTTATTTATCATAAGCAGCCCTAGAACCACTCAGCTCTGTAGATTTTTGATCAATGTTATGTCTATGTCAGTGTGCTGGGAGAATTTTGCTATCATTACAAGACTTAAAATATAAATGTGGCTTTTACCTACTTTTATTGCCCTTGTAAATTGATCCTCTGTTTTTTATCAATTTTGAAGATAATTAAAATGTCATCAGAGAACTTATATTGCTTTATTTAAACTACAAGGTGAAATGCTAAGTTGGTTTGAATCAGTGAGGTTCAAAAAATGTGTTATTTTTGGGAAATGCCTCAAGTATATTCACTACTAGGAGCTTTTATTTGATACAGTGCATATTTGGCAGATCACACCACTTTGGGCAGGCAGCACTGAGATGCTTTTGAAATGCATTAAGTTTACTTTGATAAATCTCAAGATATAATCTCTTGCCATTAGCATATGGATATCATTATGTAGGGAAATACTGCATTCCATTTCCATTTAGTTTGTGGTTGACAGAAGTGACCACTTTAAATTCACAGTGAGCTATATTATGTTTTTTGCAGGCAGAATTACATCACATTCTAAATGTCAAGGTGCTGTCAGCCAGCCTGGTGAGAGGCACTGCAGGCATGAGGAAGGTGCAAAGGCAAGTGTGGCACTTCCCAGCACACCCAGAGGTGCTGCTGTGCTCACTGGGAAAGCTGTCTGACAGGAGACAGGAGCTGCTGCCAGTGCCTGCTCACAAGCAGAATAATGGCACTAAATGCCATAGACTGGAGTGGAAGCATTGCAGTGCAGGTACTGAGGGCTAGAGAGACTGGAACTGGTTTGTGGGAAAGGAAAAGAAGATACTCCATCAGGGTGAAGGTCAGATGGTCAGCACATGTGGCCAAAGCCAACAGTTTTTTTCAGGCACAAATCACCAGGGCATCATATAATCCTAATTAAATATGCAAATTAGACTGCTGAATTAATCTTGTTTTGTTGAATACTCTTGGGTCTGGGAGGCATCATGTGCCCTGGGGAATTGCAGCAGGCAATCGGCCGCTCCGTGCCACAGGCCCCTGAACAGCAATGCCAGCGTTTTCCCTGGGAAACAAAACTCACCAGCCTCGGTTCCTGATGGCAGTGAGCCCTGAACATCAAGGCTGGCCTTTTCCCTGGGATAAAAGCTTACCAGGCCCAGGTTCCTGGTGTCAGTTTGCAGGAGGCACTTGGCACTCTAAAAGCAGCCCAAGTGGGAGGTGGTGTCAGCTTGGCTCTGGGAGGCATCCTGCACAATGTGGAATTTCAGAGACACTCAGCCACTCCGGGCCACAGGTCCCTGAACACCAATGCTGGCCTTTTCCTCAATAACACAATAACAATGCTCTTTTAGAAACCTTTTTAGTTCTGTGACGTAGGTGGTAGCAGTTCTGAAACTAGCTGGTAGATCGCACCCAGGAAAGTAGAGCTTCTAGAACCCAGACACATGAAAGCAGGGGATCAGTATGGCCTTTGAAGAGTTTTATCCTAGTGTACTTTTTTAAGCAGGGTAAACAGATCTGAGGCCAGATAGACAGTGAATAATCTGGAAGACTGCTCAAGAGCTTTAAATATGCTTTATTTTCAGCTTGAATCTTCAGATGTGGCTGAAGTTTCTGCAAGCTCTGAGGGCTGTAAGCTGTTCCAGCACTTCCATGAGGCATGCACTTTCCATTCACTGCTGCATGGAGCTCTTGGATTCTTCCTTTTGTCCAGGTAATTTAATATAAGGAAAGCTTGTGCTATTAACAGACAAGAACTGTAGAATTTGGAAGGTGGTGGTTATAGTGTACCTGCAGTGAAGGAATAAAAAATTTTGGTGTAATTAATGCAGAATTGATGTCTTGAGGGAAAGAGACTATTTGAGGAAACAGTTGCTTTCCTGTGTATGGTATATATTCAGTTTTCAACCACTGTTGAAAACTGAAACAGCACCTACTAAACCATGGACTGCATATGTGACTAGCACTTGCTAAGCCGTAATTACCAGGAGAAAAAATCATTATACCACCAGGACTTTGTGCCTGTGTGAGCTTCCTTTATGTCACATTTTTGGTCACATTTCATGTCTGTTCTTCATTGCCATCCTACCTCATTTAAGTTCTCCTCCCTATCACAGAGTCCTATGTTGCCATGTGGCAGCTCTAATTTTAGCAAGGATTCTTTTTATCAGATACCCGAAAACTGTTAATGAAATGTACTCTGCTCAAGAGTTGAGTAATTGTGTAAACTAAAATGGTATAAAATGAATCTTTACAGTTACTTTACTCTTTTCAGTCAACTGTGAAGAGACATCTAAGCTGTGGAGTGTAGAACCAAGTCAAGGCTTTGATCACTGCATGTCTTGGGAGCATTGGAGTGCTTGTTAACTCTGGCTTGTCTCCTGTGTGTAGTTGTAATATTTCCTGTCTTCTTGGGTACAGATTTGTAGTCTGCATCTGTGAGGTGAGGTGTTTAGACATCTATGTCTTTGTGTCTCTATGGATTTGATTCTCTTTATTTTTTCTGATCCAATGCAGGAGGTGTGGGTGGTATCTGTTCCAAACATCAGTGCACCTTCCATCAACATTTCTGGGAATGCTGGCTGCTGGAAGTGGCAGTAGAGGCAGTTAAGAAGGGAACAAGGTGTTATGAGCTTATTTCCTTATGTTCAAGTCCTAGAACTGATTCTACAAAATCATGCTAATTTCTCAATAAATTCAGTCACAAAGGGATGTCAGAGGAACAGGCCTGCATTTGGCTGTTAATGCTGAAGTTAGTGTTATGCATTTTATCTGATTCAGATTCGTATGCATGTAGGGAAAAATAGGCATAATAAGGTGTGTAGAAATAAAGAAGAAATTATGTTTCAAATGCTGCTGTAGTTTGCAATCAGCTGCAATACATTTAAATACAGCAGCTAAAGAGAGGTGTTAAGAAGTGTTTTTCCCCCTCTGCCTTGACAGCCTTGACAGCACAAGGCTCATAAGTGCTTTGTGCTCATAGTTCTGGGAGTAGGATGCTCGCTAATGTATCCTCTGCCTGCTGGAGTAATGGGAAGCATGTGTTCCCTTAGTGCTCTGCCAGATGTTGGCAACCACTTGGGGACCATAACCTTGTCCCTGCTGCCTGGGCATGCTGCCACTACTGCATGTTACCTACTTGTACAGTTTTTGGCTGACTGAGGATAGTAATTAGGTTTTGAATATTTTTAGTTGGCTCCCAGTTTCACTTGACCAAGGCTGCCTAAACAAGTGGCATCACACCAGGACAGATGGTCTTATCTTGATGGCACTGCTTTGCATGGTAGAACTTCTTTTCCCTTATACCTTCTTAAACGGATGCTGAAATTGCTAACAGTGTTCATCTGACAGGTTCCCTGAAGAAGCAACAGCTCTTTTTGAGATACCATTCTGCTCAGACCTTCCTGCAAGCATTTGTGGGCTAATGAGACATTGAAGAAGCTCCAGGCTACATTGATCCTCTATATCCTAAATGACATGTTATTATCTTCAAGCCAGTATGATGAGTTCATTTGTTTCTACTTCCTAAAACTTAGAAGGAAGGAGAAAAGTTCTCTCACTGTTCTCCTCCCCGCAGGCTGATGTTGGAGTTGCAAGATTCCTGCTGCCATCCTCCCTCTCCTCCGTTACCTTGCCACTTTTTCACAATGACTGAATATGCTTATTCCATGTCTTTGATCTCCCAGAAATTCCCTTGAAATGCTCCTCGAGTTTTGTGAATGGAGAAGGTAGGGAGCTGAATTCCACATTTGTTACCTGTGATTGGAGCTAACAAGAACTGAGTATCACAGGAGAGATGATGACAGTCTTGGTCTGTGCTCTCAGTTACAAGCCTGACCTTTTCTGAGGGCTTTTGTAAAGCAGTTGTCCATTTTCATTGGGAGCTGTGTATAGCAACAATAGCTGTAGCTCAGTCATGCAGATGGTTAGAAAAGCATCAGCTGAAAAAAAATTCTTTCTCCCTCAGAAAAATTTCTTCAATACACCAGGATTTAGGTTTCCTTCTAGACGGTAAGGTTTGTAATACATATAAGTTTTCAATTGCACCTCAGCCACCTGTGTTGATTTATTGGCAGGGAGAAAGGAAAAGCTGCTCTGCGAATTCTAGCATTTGTTTCATGCAGCTAAATACTTAATTTGGGATGTATGACTACTTTCACAGTATATTTATACTTTGATAAGACATTATGAAATGCAAAAGAACATTTCTTTAAAGAAATGTGTTTCAAATCAGATTTCCTTATGTGATAATCCATAGTTGATGTCTTAATTTTACCAATCTAACTCTGAAATTGAGCTTCTGTGTAGTACAGTGAAATCATGGTCTTTCTAGGATTGTTCCAAGGCATCCAGCTGGATATTAGGGAAAATCAAACAAGGCTTTTATTTTCTGCTCATCAGATAAAATCATTTGCTCTTGTCTATAATTACTGGGAAATTGTTAATCATGAGGGTTTTATGCTTTGGGGGTGGGAGAATGACTAAGGATAAAAAAGAGGGAGGTAACTCAAAATATTTAGTTTTGTCTTTGTAAAGAAAGCCTACTTGTCTGCTGTAGGACTTGGGGTTTGGTTGCTCTCCTACAAGTGTGCTTGCTGCTCCTTGATTTAAGAGCTCTTAGGGCTACTTAGTGATACAAGTGAATTCAAGATGATTTTTAAAAAGATGAACATAATATTTGCATGTAATGAAAGCCAGCTGATAGCAATTAAACATTCTTTCACCCTGATGAGGGGTATGGGCTTTTGAGGTAAATATTGAGAATTATGTGACTCCACGCCTTAAGGCACTTTCCACCTTAGTTTGGCCTTGAGGGCGTAATTATTTTCCCTTCCAGTGCAGGCATTGCTGTCATTCTCTTATGTTTTACACCCTCATAACTTGATTATTGCTTGTGGCTGTATCTTAAATCAATCTAGAAACTTTGCCTGGTGCAGAATGCTTAGTAGTGTACTGAATAATGAAGCTGGAGCACAGCAGAATTTAATGTTCTCTGTTCTATTCTAAGGGAGTTCCATGTATTTCTACAAGGTACCACGTGAGCATTACTGGTGACAAATGCTTCTCTTGTCACCTGCCATGGTTGGTAGCACATCAGGCTTCCCTACACAGCCCTGCACTCTGATTTACAGAGATCTTATGGGTGGGCAAAATACCCTTGTAGTTGTGCACAAACCCCTTGTCTCTCCTGTGCTGGCAAGTCTTGTCAGCAGAGGCAGGAAATGAGCTGGGCACATGTGTCTCATAGTCACTGGACTAAAGTTCTTTAATGTCCATATTAAGAATGGAACAGGCTTCACCCTTTATGGTCTAGGTGGAAATTCCACATTGGCAAACAGCAGGAGATGCAATTTCTCCGCTTTCAACATGAAAGATTGGTTTGTGTCTGGCTTCAGTTTGAAGTTAAAACTCCAGGGAGATGAAATATTTTAGTCTTCACCCTGTTAATCGATTCCCTACAGTAATACCAGAAAGCTCTACTGTACCTTATTTTGTTTTTCTTTCCCTAGAAGATGTGTCTGTGCAACATTATTTCCTTATCAGCATATATCCTGGGAATACTGTCTCTCAAATGGAAAGCAAGAGAGTTTGCGTGTCTTGGTTTGAGACGATTTAAAGAGGTGGGCACTCTGAAATGGGCAACCTCCCCCTTGATTCCAACTAATGCCAGCTATTAAAGAATGAGGTACAAGTAGATTTAAGTGAAGAAACCAACAGTTTATTAACAAACAGAACACCAACAGGCAGGGAGGAAAAAGTAAATAAATGTTAGATACCAAAGTGCTGAATTTCAACCCCAGGGGAACACGATGGAGGCGGGACTGGCCTGTTGGCACTGGTTGCTCCAAGGCCTGACCATCTTGGCCTTGCACACTTCCAGGGATCCAGGGGCAGTCACAGCTCCTCTGGGCAACCTATGTCAGGGCCTCACCACCCTCACAGGGAAAAAATTCCTTCCTAATATCCAATTTAAACTTAGTCTCAGTTTAAAGCCATTCCCCCTTGCTCTGTTACTCCATGCCCTTGTGAGCTGTTCATCTCCAGCTCTCTCAGAGCCTCTTTGCTATTGGAAGGCTGCAGTTAGGTCACCCCAGAGCCTCCTCTTCTGCAGGCTCAATGTGGGGCTTGCTGTTCTGTGGACAGGTTTTCTTCTTATCAGGGGACCTAGATAGGAGCAACAGCTCTGTTCAAATAGCGATATCCTACTGATGTGCTTCTACTGTTACTTCAGCAGAAGGGAATCCCTAAACAGGATGCTGCTTGTATGCAGAATTCCCAAAGTAAACTATGGAGAGGGTTTAGCACAGTACAAAATCCACTGCACACTCTAGCCGGTTGGGGAGCAGGCTGCACTGCATCTTGCAGAACCAGAATTCTGTAAAAGCCCCCTGCCATTCAGAATTAAAAAAAAAAAAATCCCCCAAAAAAACCCAACAAACCCAAAACAACTTCTAGAAGATGTTAAAAAGACTGGAGAGTAAATTAAAGACTAATCTCCTTAGTGTGAGCTTGCTAGTTTTAATGGTGCCCTCTGGCTAGCTGTGGTCATGCTATTAGCCTGTAATTTTGGAAGATGAGAGCTGCTGTGTTCTTGTTCTGTTTCTGTAGCTGCCTTTGGTTTTTTTTTTTCCTTCTTTCAGCCAGAAGATAAGAATTCATTGACTCCCTCTCATCTCAGCATCTACCTTTCAGGCTTTGTTCTTAATAATCTTTAATAGTTTTGGGAGCAGTTGTTCTTTTCATTTGTTTGTTTTCCTTTTTTTTCCCACTGCAGTAAGTGTGCCAGGTCATGCCCAAATAATACTGATCAATTTACCACATGGTGACTTATTATTGGAAAAATCTCACCCTTTTAATTGAGGAAATGAGATCCATGATTGATCTAAGTACAATTCGGGAAGTTAGCCTTGCAAATCCATTAGTGACCTTTGTGCATCATTGAATTTTGAACAGTGGGATATAATCCAGCAATATAATCCTGGCATGTCACCTGCCAGCACCAGTAGACATTAGTTACAGAATTAGGAACAAACAGGTTGTTTGGGTTGGACTGGTGGGTTTGGTTACCAGTGATATGATGCTTGTGCAACCTGAAGGAAACTTTCTGGTTTTGCTGTGTAAGGCTTCGTTCAGACCAACCTACTTTGTTTTCCTGTTTCCCATTTCTTGCTTTTTGAAAATATTTTATTAACTTCCTTTTTCTTCTTTTTAATTTTTAAAAAAATTCTTATTTGTCATTTGCCACAACCACTGATCATCCCCTGGCAGGTCTTAGTTTTATCTCATAGCAGGGATCTACAGAAAGGAAATGCTTCTGTAACATGTCTGCATAAGTAACTCCTGTCATCCCTTTGTATTCTCTACTGGAGTTCTTGTGAGTGGCTGTCAGTCTGTCCAGGTCTCTACCATCTGACTTCCTGATGGGCAGTACTTAGAGGCCACTCAACTTGCATTAATAGTTAGCCTTGTACTCAGTAAGGTTGTCTCTGGTTTTGAAAAGGTGGGTGAGCTATGCAGAGCCAGGCTGGAAGTTTTCCGTTCAGTCCTCCTCTTGCTCTCAGCAGGGATTGGACATTTCACAAGGAAGGGAAAAACCCAGCAGTGCAGTGGTCTCATGGCACAGCTTTGGACCTCCAAAGTAAGGTCTGAGAGTCCTGGGGGGCTCTTGGGGATTAAAAAAAAAAAGTGTTGAAAGAACTTGATTCTTCTTTCATCTGTCCTCCTTCTCTGAGAGTAGGTTTTTATCCTGCTCTCTTGCGTCTGGAAACAAGGCCTGAGTTTGTTCTTTTTATTCACTGAGTTGATACTCCAGATGGATTAAAAAAGGGCAGGTACCTTTCAGAAGTTAATGCAAAATGCTGGACTAATTCCCTGCAGATTTATCTGGCTGGAGGGATGCTCAGCAGATGCATGTCTGAGAGCCCTCCCCACGAGCTGGTAACGTCTGCTTCTAAGTACATCTTCTGGATCAGCTTTCTGCTCTCACAGTAAGCCAGGTCCCCTGTGAAGGCCTGAGAGAGCAGAGTAATTGGCTACTTTGTAAGAAATAGAGGCTGTGGAGCAAAGGAGCACATCATGGATGCTTTGGGCTCCTGACTTCTCCTTTGGTCCTGAAACAGTGATGCCAGAGGCTCCCAGTAGGGCAGTTTTATAAGAAATGTGAAAATGAGGCTTTGACTATAGAGATTCCTGTTTGGGTAGATTTTGTGACAGCAGATGTTATAACTAATTTAAATTCCCCTTTCTAAATAAGAATGCAGTAAAGAATCATTATTGAGTCGTGCTAATTGGTTTGAGAGACAGGTATCTGTGGTGTTGTTCACAAAGGTTCCAGAATGAGGGAAGAGACAAGAATCTTGACTCCATGTTTCAGAAGGCTGATTTATTATTTAATGATATATATTATATTAAAACAAAAGGATACGTTAAAACTATAATAAAAGAATAGAGGAAAGGATTTCATCAGAAGGCTAGCAAGGAATAGAAAAGAATGGAATGACAGTAAAATCTTGTGACTGACCAGAGAGTCTGAGATACCTGGACTGTGATTGGCCATTAATTAAAACAATCACATGAGATCAATCAAAGATGCACCTGTTGCATTCCAGCAGCAGATAATTATTGTTTACATTTAGTTTCTGAGGCCTCTCAGCTTCTCAGGAGCAAAAATCCTAGCAAAAGGATTTTTCATAAAATATGTCCGTGCCAGGAAGGAGGGAACCTCCCTTGGAATGGAAGGTTTGAGCCCCTTAGATTTGAATTACTGTAACTTTGAATTGAAGGGGCAGTCAGGCAAAGCTGTGGGAGAAGGAATGACAGTTCCTTACTGGTGTGTGTGTGTGTATAACGAGGCAAACAAAGCCCAGCAGCAGCAGCAGCCAGAGCACAAACCCAGCCCCGGCCTCTCTGGGCAGCGGTGCTTTCCCTGCGCTGCAGTTCCGGGCACGGCCAGCAGGGGCGCTGCTGGCTCCCGGCCGGGCACGGCCCCCGCGCCTGCAGGGGGCGCTGTGGCGCGAGCTCAGCCGCGCTCCCCTCACGCGGTGATGGCGGCCGGGCGGGAGGGATGGAGAAGGGGCTTCCTTTGGGAACTCACTGCGGTCTGTCAGTCCCGGTGCCCCTCTGGATGGAGAAATGAGCTGTGGCAGGGACCTTGGAGCAGCTGGAATGGCAGAGGTGACCAGACCTGGGCTAACAAACCAAGTGTAGCAGAAACTTGGCAGCTGTAGCAGGAGCCCAGGGGTGTTCCGGCAGGCAGGGAGTGTGGGGTTACAGGGTAGTGAAAAACCTGGAGCAGTGGCGGAAAAATGGTGGGGTTGGGCACAGCCTCCTGGCTTCTGAATGCAGCCAGGAGAGGCTCCCTCAGACAGGCTTGAGGCCCTGGGATTCCCCCTGAGGCCCTGAGTAGATGGTGAGGGTTCTTTCTAGCGAGGTCGGGTGTTAATGAGGTCCCGGTGCAATGGCCGCTCTGATGAGCAGGGCCTCACTCATGGTAGGAGAGGACAGCAGGAGATGGAGCCCTGCAGTGGTGATGAATTTTCCCCACAGTGACAGCAGCTTGTCTTGCCTGTGATCCCAAGAGAAAGTGAGAGAGAAGCTGAGCGCAGCCCCTCACTCTTCAGCCAAAATCTCAGGGTATCGCTGCCCTTCCAGAAGAAAGCCCCTCAGCTATGGGAGTGCAGCTGCAGCCTCCTCCCCACCTTGGTCACTTCTTTTTTCTCTCTTAAGTACCAGTTGTTATTGTCCCTTAGGCAACAGATGGGAGAAAATTCCCTGAGAGAAAAAGGAAAAACCTAACCTCCAACAGTAATGCCCTTCAGAGAGTTTAAATAGGGTTTCTTATCCTTTTAAGATTAGCAGTGCTATGCAGGGGCCAGGACAATCACTTTCATAAAACCAGTATTTAAGTAGGGGTTTAAATGACCTTACCAAAAGGAGATAGAATGGAAAAATTCTGCATCTATTTTTCTATACTACAAAGCTTATAATAAAAGGTATGCTTTGCTGCCTTTAATTGACTGCCTGTATAGTTCTGTCAGAAGTCTCAAACTGCTCTAGGCTTTTGGAGTCTGACATGCCGAGATTTTAGGAATTTTGCAGCCTGACCACAATGATCTGTCTATCTTCTAGCAATTGTTGTTGATTTCTGAATTACTCTTTGCTGTCTAATTGAAGTTGAACATGACCTGTTATGATCCCATTATATATAAAGAACTAATCTTGTAGACAATTGTAGTAGACAATTCTACTCTTCCCATTCTGTCACTGGTTTTCAAGGTGACATTTTGGCCATCTGCTGCTTCATCCCCTTCCTAGGTAGTTTTATCTGCATAAACTCCTACTTTGTCATTGGCTTGAATTTGAGAAGGTACCTTGGATCTTGTAAATATTCAATTATTATGCTGAACTGCATGTAGTTAAAACTGAGTCTGAGTCTCCTCCTTTTCCCCTTCCTTATCCCAAGAATAACATTAGGTAGTTATTTTGCATATTCCAGTTGTTTCTAAATCTTACTGACTTCCCAGAGATTTATCCATTCAGACAAAAAGTCCCCTTGTACCCTCTTGTCTGGTTTTGACTCTGTCTGTGTTTTTAATGCAAACTGAACCAAATTTGCTTGCTCTCATTCACCTGGAAAGGTGAATGGAACAGAAGAGTCAAAGTTCTGTCACTGACTTTCTTTCAAATGACAATCTAACCTTCCTTGTCTTTGTTTGAAAGCCTTCTGTAACACAACCCTGAACTAGCTAAGATAAATATTGCATTAACGTTTTACTGTATCTGCCAGTTCCTTCTTTCCTTCAGTTTCTCTGTTTGTTTCTTTTCATTCCCTTTGTTGTCCTTTGTTTCCAATTCAGAGCTTAACATTTTTTTCCCTGGTCATTCATGTAGACTGTCTTAATTAGTTTATAATTAAGGGAAGAATCATATTTAAGGGGTATGGTGGGCACATAGGTGTATGTTTTTTCTGTGTTAAAACTCTTGTGGGTGTAGGTACACGGTTTGTGGTAACTGGGAGTGGGGCTGCAGCTGAGCCTGATCCCCAGTGGGCCACAGCTGTGAGCAGCAGGTGAGCAGCATTGAAGGTAATGAGCCATGGAGTGCCCAGGGGCACTGACCAACCACCAAAGGGAGCAGAGGGCACACAGGTGCAGTGCATTAACCATGAGGGCATAAAACATTGGGCTGAAGAACAATAAGGGCAGATCCTTGCAGCCTTCTGAAGTGGTATGGTGTCTGTATATCATGGCCATCCCAACTGAAACATGTGCTGGTGACACATGGTGACCTCAACATGACTCAGGACTGGGCTGTGGGGTGAGGTACAGCCAGAGACAGAGCCCAGCACAGCACTGAGAGAGCGAGGAGAGGCTGCCTGCTCTGGACCAGATTGATTTGGTACCTGGACTACAGGTAAGTCACTGGGGATGTAATGGGGAATAACTTATTAAGCGAAGAACAGATTGTATTTATCTACATGGCCGTCTCAGCTGCGATGTGTGCTGTGACGTGTGGGTATTTTGGATGATGAAAGCCCACATTTTGCTTAGGTTGGCTTCTGATGCCCATTTTGGTACTTGGATAAGAATGCAGTTGTGCTGACTCTCATGCCCATATTCTAGGCAGTGTAGATAATCTAGACATTTTCAGTGTTCTGTTCATTTTTTGCATTGCCACCTTTTCTTATTCTCTACCATTTGGTTTTGTGCAGTCTTCTCCGGTGTGTTACTTTATTTACGTGCCTTTCACATTGTTTAAAGCATTGTTTCCTTGGAATTAATACAAATTGTAGTGTCTTAAAGGTACTGATTGAGAAGTGATCTAGAATGTGTGGTTTCAATGGGCTTTCTGCTGTGTTTGGTGATGTCACAATATGTGTAATTTCCATGTTTCAAAATGCCTCAAAATATTTTTTTGATTTGTAAAACACATTGTTAAAGCTGTGATTTTTCTTCCTGTTTGATTTGAGTACTTTCGTAAGCTCTCTCCTTTGGGAAAGCTGCTTTTTAAAATTTGAGGTTTGTATGCTGAAATTTTCTGCTTTGGTTAATTTTCTTATTAAATAGTTGAATATTTAAAATATTCTTTTATGTGTTTTGATTGGCCTGGTTGTTAAAATCCATTTGTAGGAATGCAGCTAAATACTTATGATTTATTATAATAATGATAGACACCTAGAGAGAAAATGTAATGTCTGCAAAATTCTGAATGTTGATGTCTTCAGTGAGCAAGAGGGTTTGAGTTCAGCTTGACTGGGGTCACAAATATAGTTTTATATATATGTATTCATACATATATAAAAATTGTTCATGCGTTTATATATATTTTTATATATATGTGTTCTTACAATCACTGACCTGCAACTTGTAATTTGAGGCCATGTAATGAAATTAATTTGAATGTGACAGTATGTAAAACTTGTTTTCATGATTTCTTTGAAACAGTAATCCACATATATATGGTACAGTTGCTTGTTTTCTTGTAACTTTTATCATGAGAAAAAGGACAGCTGGACTTCATCTATACCTTGTATTATTGGACAGAATTGCTGTATCTGACCTGCTTTTTCATAGTAGTTTTCTTTCACAGAGAAATGAGAATATTGGTATTCAAAAGAGGCTTGCACAGATGCATTAAAATTTTTTGGTAATTAAGGCAAAGCAGATGGTCGGTTGCTACATTTATAATATTGCTTGGATTTTTATTTTGATTCATTAATGCAGACTGTAAAATCACAGACATGCCAAAAATGGAAAACAGACTATTAGAAGCACTTATTTTACCAAACCAATAAAAATTAACAAGTAAACATAATTGTCACATTATATATATAGCTTTCCTTTAGCATAAATACTGTTGACTATACTGGGAAGTATTGCCAGTAATGCTGGATGAATCAAAGAATTTCCTAATAAATTGAATTTGGATGACTTTTACCAAAAGTTTCTAGGAAAATATGCCTTCTGTGGGGGTTTGCATAGGTTGGGAGTCTCAGCCAGCTCTTCCCAAAGGCTTTAGGCTAAGTTTTAGAGCTTTTGGAGTTTTTCAAATGTCAGGGTGTAAAAATGCTGGAAAACGCTGTTTGGCTTTGATAGAATCTCACTCTTCTCCATATGAAGAGTGGGCTTCCTCTTGTCCTTTGGGCCCCTGTTGGTGACAGGTTTTTCTTGGTATCTCTCACCCAAAACTTCTTTGGAGCCACCCCAAGTTTATGTCAGGGACTGCCTCAAGCTGCATAGGCTCATTTGCAGCCCCAGAAGAGCTTTTCAAATAGTTTCTGTTGAGTCCATTTAAGCCAGAGGTGGGGATGGAACAAGCAGTCCTTCCTTAGCAGCCAACAGCAAATGATTGTGCGTTTTCTACTCTGATTTTCTGAATAAGACTGTACATGGCTTTTGTATAATAATAATAATAAATTTTCATGATGGTAAATACATTGCATTTTATAGAAAAAATATATTAGGGTTTATTTGGGTTTTTTGGTTTTATTTTTGGTGGGTTTTTTTTTGCAGTATTGCTCCTCTCTAATCATATTCTCATTATTTTTGCGCCTCCCTTTAATGCTTCTAAGTGGCTTAAGTAACTCTGTAGAGGATGAAATTATGACACAATAATTTCTTTTTTATTGTTCCATTATCTTGTCTTTCCAAGTTGAGCACGAGGCTCTTTGTCCTCTCCCATTTTGCTGTGAATTCCAGTTGTTGGCAGTAGGTTATTGCAGGCTTGATGTGAAGCACATTGCTCTTACTGTGACTCTAACACAATGGACTGGTGTGTGTAAGACTTATTTCTGCAGCATTGCTGTTTCTGAAAGCAAGTTGGTATACCATGACTCAAACTAGGCAGCTAAATTGTGTTTAATTTCTACTTCTGTGTCTTTGCAGTAATTGTGGCTACCAGAGTTAAGCACTGTGGAATTCAGGCACTGGGCAGTACTTCCAGCTCCAATGCCATCTGCATTCCCAAGCGTGCTGTTGTTCTCTAGATTGCCTGCTGCTTTCTGGGTTCTGCAGGTCAACTCTGGGCTCAGCAGAAGCCCTGTGTGTTTGACCAGGATGCCCCATAACACACACTCTTGTAGGATTTTGGAGGAATACAGGGTCACACGTTCACCCTGTGATGTGGGCATTTCCTGTAGACCCTTTCCAAGCCCAGGCTTGGAAAGCAGCGTGTACCTGGGACTGTGCCAGGTCCCCAGGCACGTGTGAGATGCTGTTCTCCAGGTGCTGTGTTTATACATCCCTGCAGGGAATTCTCTCTTCCATGCCATCCTTTTGACATGCATGTCCAGAAGCAGCTGTGGATGGGGCAGTTTCCCGCTGAAGAGGGGGAGAGAGCATGGATCTTGTCTTTGTATACTGACTTCAGCAAAACCTTTATGGAATTCAACTTTTGCCAGCTGTTGTCCTCTGAGTAAGGGCATCTGGGTGCAAACCCAGTGTTTGCTTGTTGCCACTGCATATTGACAAAAAAAAAGGGGATTTATTGAGACTATTTTTTGTAATTGTTGGGATATAAACAAAAAAATAAAAGTATTGAATATTTTATTTTTCAAAGGTAGGCAATGATGCCATAGTACAGGAACAGCTGTGGGTCTAATGAGGGAAGATCTATGCTGTATACAAAAATCAATCTATATGTGTTGTTTATACAGTGACAGCAATAAAATGCATAGAAGCTGCCAGTCAAAATGCTGACAACATGCAAAACTATAAAATAATAAAGCAAGTGCTTCTGAAGTTTAGTGATGAAATAAATGTTTGTTATCTCTTTTAGTTTAATGCAACTCCACAAAGAGGAGGAAAAGGGGATGCATTATGAATATCCATCCATCCCTGCTGCTTTGTAGTAGTCCATGTATTTCTCCTCTTTGATAGAATCCCAGGCCGAAAACCCTCCCCTCTAGCTATGCGTTATGACATTGTCTTGTCAGTAAATTAAATCTTTGAGGACAAGGGTTCATGCAGTTTAAAAATTAAGGATCAAAGGGATGTAGTTCCAGACCCCTTTTATTTAAAGGACTGAGGATCCTGACAGTTTCTGCTTCCATCTCCACTACTTAAGTCTTCAGCAGATCTCTTATTTTTATTGTTCCTGAGCTTTATGTTGCTAAATGGAGCGTTTGCTGTATCAAATATTGTAACTCATCTGGAAGCTTTCCTGTTCTTCCTCATTCTTTGTTTCTTAGCTCTTTTCTATCAGCTATCTTTAATATTTTTGTGTTTGTCACAGTAATAGATGAAATAATTTCTAAGTGGTCTACAGCCATGTGAATACCCTGCAGCATCCACACCATTCCTGCCATCTTGATCTGCAGTACAGTTCCTGGAGTTCCCTTCTCAGTCTCATTTGTGTGTGATAAATTCCCTGCAGCCTGAAGGCAGTACAGGGTAGCACTTTGTGTAGGATCTGAAGGATGAATAATGGAACCACTGAGCTAAAGAATATCTTTACAGAGACTGAAATTAACAGGCAAAGCAGGAAATGAGTTTTAGCTTAAACAGGGTATAGATTGATAAAGCAAAGCAGCTTTAGACAGCCATCCTTCCACTTGGGTCTGGCTGGGTCATTCAGCATGAGCTGTGGTTACAACAACTGAAATGCTGCTCAAGCTTTTTATTCACATCTTTTAGAAACCTGACCAGGTGGTTACAGCATTGTGTGAACTATAACACAGCCAGAATGCTAACCTTACTCAGGCTGTTCGTCCAGCTTTGCTTTCACCAGTGTTTATCCCTAAGATACATGATTTTAATGTAACTTCTGATTTTTGGCATATTTGGAAAGCATGAAAACTGGAATTTACCTTCCTGTTTGTTCTCTCCCCCCTCCTTCAGGAAGGGAAGATGATTAATAAGGAGAATGGATAAGGGGGTGGGGGAAAAAAATTGAGATCAAAACTTATGTTGGTAAGCAAACTTCAAACTCTTTAGTGAGTTGATAGCTTGTGTTACACAGGGCCTTCAAGGTGAAGGTGAGAAGACTGCATTAAAGTGGAGCTTAGAAGTAATTGAAATGAAGACTCACTTCATCTTACAGCCAAGAATGTAGTGCTATTTGCAGACTTGGCAATCACACCCATATTTGGGAGCATTTTTCTGGGAAGTAGCAGGATTGTTGTTCCATGGCTACTGCTGTGATCCACTTCAGTTTTTGTTCAGCATGGGGTGCAAGAAGGTCTCATACAGGATGCAGTGTTATTGTAGGTGTGCTGCTCTCTGGAATATTAGTGTGTTCACCTGATGCTTAGTTTTTATCATGCTTTTATTGCTACAATACAGTTCCCAGCAAGGTGCACTAAAAATAAGAGAATTTAACAGCTTCCCAACTAAAACTATCCGTCCTGGTAAATAAGATCTAATGCTCAGGGAATTTTCCTACCTGGTAGACTGGTGGTAGCACATGAAAGCTGATCCCTTCTCTTTGCTCATCCTGCATGAAACTGGACTGTTTCCTGGTAAAGCAGTGAAAGTTATTTCAAAAGAGGATGAGTGATGTTCATGTGACCAGGGATGCATAAACATAGCTGTAGCAAGGCAAGGCTATGAAAGCAGGTTTTCTCTGCAAAGTTGTCAGAGGTAGGGAGGAAGGGATTTTTTTTTTTTTTTTTTAGATCTCATCCTTCATCAACTGTGAAAGACATTAGAAGTGGAATGGAAGAGCTTGTTGTGAGTCTTTGAGGCAGAACTCTGATTTAAAATGCTAAACTGTGAGCCCTGTGGGTTTGAATATCAGATCCTTTATACTGTGATTGATAATGCAAAGAGGTTATTTATTTATACAACAGAAGCATTCATGCAGCAGGGAGCTTAAGTATCTTTCCCTTCAAGCGGCTGATGCTAAAATACAAAGGAAACAAAATATGCCTTGAACTGAATCTCTTTGTCTGCTAAATTAAGCTGTTACATAGCAAGGAAAAACTCTTCCCTTAGAGCTGAGGTTGAACTTGTTTGGGATTTTTCTTTGTTTTCTGATTACAGCTAGTGAAGATATATTCTCTGAATAACCACAAGAGTCTAATAAATGACCCCTAAAACTCAGGTGCTTGGGTTGTATTAAAACAAAGGGAAGGTTGGTGTCATATTGGGATGTTCTTTTAACTGAAATACTGAAACATTGTCTCAAGTCACATGCAGAAAACTGTGCAGTTACTGATTTTGTGAAACACAGGTGCAGGACCGTTCTTTTGGGGGAGGGTAGACTGGGAGTTTTGCATTTTTAAAAAGATGCAGTCTCTTTTTAAATATACAAAGCTTCCTGAAATATATTACTAGGGTAGAAAACTTCAATGCAAATGTACAGCTTGACTGAATAATTCATTCTGAGAAATGCTAAGTGATGCTATAATCCTAGTCACCTGAAATTAAAGAAATACATGTACAGACATTACTCCTGACACTTTGAAAACTTCAACAAGCAAATTTTTTTTGCGGACTTTAATGAGATTTTCTGAAGGTCTGGATGAGATCAACTCTTATGTGGCAGAGCTGCAGCTGAAGCTCCCATTCCTGAGTTTCCCAGTCCTCTGGAAAGAAACATTTTAAGGGTGACACCACAGGCACTCAGAAACTAAAGGGTATCTGCCACAGGCTTCAGTGACAGCTGTGCAATTTCATTTCTGAATCCACGCTGCTCTGGTCCATACTGCAGAGGAGCAACAGCTGTGGAATCATTGCTTCTTAGTAAGTTCTAAACTCGTGTTGATGTAGTGACTGGAACCATGATGAAATGGCAGTAACTTCTATATGTTAGTGTTTTGTGAGCAGCAGTTTAAGTGATTTATTTGTGATTAATCTAAATTTCTTTTACTTGATTTTGTAGCCCTTTTGGGAGGCCAAAGAATCCATTGCATATTAGAGTCTTAAGAATGCTGCAAAATTATCTTGTCTGCAAAATGCTAATACCATGAAATAGTTGATGGCTCTGTTCTCTGAAGGCTCTGAGCTTTTGTGAGTGGTTTTCAGTTTGTTTAAACTTTAGTTATTGCATCTTTGCCATGTCTTGCTGAACTGAACCATGGTGTGGAGAAATTACCAGAATCTTGCATGTGATGTGAGGCAGGCAGCTCTGTGTCCTGGGAACTGGTGCTCCACTAAAGGATTTCATAGCTGATGAAGTGCAGGCACAGGATAAACCCAGTTCTTCTGTGGCAATCGGCCCCCAGGAACAGTTTGCTGCTGTGCACAGTCATGGTCACAAACTATCTTTTGAAGAGCATTAATTTTAAAAGCTCAGAGATAAGCTATCTAAATTCCAGACCATAAAACTTGCTTTTTTACTGAAAATATTTGAAAAAAAGCTGCAGATGTTCTGTATTGGGGTTTCCTCTCTTTTCACTCAAGTCTCAGCTTGAGTGAAAACCTTGTGCAGGTTTTCCTTTGTTGTGTGCTGTGTTCCTCGTTTTATTAAAGGATCTTCAGGAGCCCATATGAATTACAGACTACCCAAGAAAAATGGAATGGAGACAAGACCATTGTTGCCTTACCACACCACATCTTAGTGCAGTTGGATACAAAGAAAGATCTTCCCTTCTACTGTCAGATGATCTGCCGTTTGTGTGACTCTTATCTACAAGTGGGCACTTGGTAAATTCTGTGTGAACATGAAGAACAGCCTTCCTGACAAATGAGAACAAAAGCCACAAGCATTGCCTCTGTGTGAGGGGCAGGGTGTGCTGAGTTTTTGGTGTGTTATTTTCCCTTTATTTTTTTTAAATATGTAAGTATGAAAATTAAAATGGCACGATTAGCTTGGAGAGTTTTCCCAGTGAAATGATGGTAAGAAATGGATGGGCATTTTTAGAGTTTCACTGTTTCACTGACATGTGTGGCTCTTTCCTCCAAGAGCTGTGCTTTGCTAACCAAGCTACACACTCATTGTTACACAGAGCTTCTAAACTTTATTGCAGCACAAGGGGAATTTAGTGAACTCATTAAGGCTTTTAAAGGTCAGTGAGTTTTAAGTGATGTAGTGTGTATGGCTGTCCCACAAAATTTGTTCTTTGTCAATAGTAAAAAAAACCCATGGCTTTTTATTTTACAACTTGCGATCCTTCTTTCCACTGTTTATTGTTTTGGCTGCAGAGTCACATTGCAGAAAATGAGTACTTAACTCCTTTTCAATTAATTTTTTCAGTAAAGAAGCTTGTACAGAGCTGCTTCTCCCTCAAGTTTGTACCCTTTGCTCTGGCTCAGTGAAATGGCTCCTGCCAGTTGCTGTATGACCCACCAAGAGCCAGCCTGTTTGAGAGCAGCCCTTGAAATATCTTCTTTATTCTATAGCTCCTGTTTTGGAGCAGCAGGAACTGCAGCCCAGGCCTGCTGTTCTTCCCAAGTGTTTTGGTTCATGCTAGTTCCAGCCTTTCTGGTTCCTGAAAATGACCTTTCATTCCCAGTATTTTTCCTTTTTTTCTCCTCAGCCCCCTCCCAGTGCTTTCTGAGTGTGGAATTCTCTTGCAGCATGGAAAAGTGAGAACTCCCACCAAAATATACTCCATAAAAAAGTGCAGAGAAATGAAGGATGGCAGAGATGAGTTTGATTCATTGATTGAGGGGAGAATATGCCATTATAGTGAGGAGGATTTACAGGTGCTTTCTAAGAGGTCGATGTTGGTTTCTGGGTTCATGTCCATTTACTTTCCTCACTGGTTTTGCCTTCTGATTTCAAAATTGAGGATGTTTTCTCTCCAGCTAAAACTACCAATTCCCAAAGCTGTAGTTGACCTTTGTGCTGGTTAACCCAACAAAGAACCAGTAAAACAAAATGGTCTGAGTCAATAGAGAATAGCAGGAGAGGTCTTTTTTTCTGCTTTGTTTCTGCTTTTATTCTCTTTTTCCACATTTCCCCATCTTGTTGAAGCATCCTTGGTTTATCACCTTGGCTCTGAGAGGCAGTAGATTGAAGTGCTGCTGCTGTTCTTTGGGGATTGGGATGTTTGCATGCTGGGGGTACTGATGAAGCTCTGCCTTGGGACTGTGTAGCAGATGTGATGGCTCTTCCTCCCTGGCAAGCCCAGTACTGCTTTTTGCCACAGACTTCCATGATGGTGATAACACTGCTGCATTCAAACAAGACAAAAATTTGCTTTTCTTAAGGCATGAATGTCTTGTGAATTTAGATGACGTTGGTGGCATTGCATGACTCGTAATGGTATTTGTTTCTGTAGGAAATGGTCAGCAAATGATCAGATGTGGAGGAAAGATGTTCTAAGATTAAAGTGACTGACACCCCCTGCTTCATTTAAGAGATTGCAGTGGGATGCATGTTCTGTCATGTTCACGTCTTTATTTAATTCCTCTTTAGGATGGTGAATTTTGTATGAAGAAAAACCTTACTTTGCTCCTTATTCTGGTTGTCACATTTTAAAAAATATGTAGGAAAACACAACAGGGCTACAGAACAGCCTTACTTGTAAAATACAGCCTTAAAGTATGAATTGTGCCTTAAAGTATGAATTGTTCTTTAGTTTTTTACTTTGAGTCTTCTCTTTCAAATGACTATTAAAAAAAGGAAAAGGTAGTCATAAGTCCAAGGATTTCTCACTGAGCTGGATAAAATATTTAAAAAATAGGTTAACTTGAAGCTGAAGTGGCCCAATTAAAAATGGAGGAAAGGTGTAAACTGAAATTCGTTAACTTGTGTAGTAGTTAGATTGGGTTGCTACAGATGTTGTGGTACTGGAAGCAGCTAAGCAAAGACTATTTTTAAAGGATGTAAGACTTCAGTTTAAGTTGTATTTGGCTTCTTGCAAAAATAAAACCAACCCAAAACTCAAGTGGTCTTTGTGACATGGGATGGACAGTAGAGGGGACTATAAGGTGATAAAAGATACGTTTCTGATTGGTGCCTTTTCCTGTTTGGGAGCTGACACTGAGAACAAAAGTGGTTTTTGAAGTTTGCTAATGGCACAAGCCCTGTTCCTTTAATTTCAGCTCTGACTGTTGTGCTCTAATTGTGGAGTGGGTTGTGGGAGCAATGTTTACATTCATTAAGGTAGCACAAATACCTGATTCCTGGACTCCTGGGTAGGAACATACTCAAGAACTGCTCCATATTTTCCATAAAAGAGGATTTCTACTGATCTTGAGTCAACAGCATGTGATTGCATAAACTTGGGCTGTGTTTGTGCAGGCTTCGGTGGCTTCTGTAACTACGGCTTTGTTTGTGCACGGGTACAGACAAAGCTGGCAAACTCAGAGGAAAATCTGAAAATTTAGGTTTGTAGATAATGAAATTAATTTCCAGAAATTTGTCTGTATGCCATCCTTACTAATTAATTCACTAAGTATTTTTCCCTGAAATATTGCTACGGAAGGGGAGTTAATTTTTCAAGAATTGATATGCATGAGGTAGGCTGGCAATAAGGACTAGGAGGAATTTTGGAAAAGGCTTTGCATTTTAATTAAATCCATCTTTTGTTTTCAAACTACTTTTTAAAAATTCAAAACAAAACTCATTCTCACATTATTCATTCTGAGGCCTCAGGACATTCCAGCTAATCAGGGAGTTTTTGGCTCTAAGTATGACACAAGCCCTAGGTATTAGACTGAAAGACATGTGCCAATGTATAATGTAAAAAACAAAAGAGTGAAGTTAGTTTCTGTCTTCAGAAAATATTGACCTTGTTTGCCCATGAATAAAATGGAAGAACTGTCAGATTTTTTTGGTGGAATGAAATGCTGAAAATGAGAGTGAGTGTTACATGATAACTAATTGTTTGAAAGAGCAAACAGTGACAGATGGCTTGTTATGATGCTTAGGGACTTTTTTGGTCATCTTCTGTTGTCAGTAAAAATCCTTGTTGGGAGTAAGATCTGAAATGATTGTCACTGATGGGGTATTTATCAGGAAATTAATTTAGTAGGAAAGTCATTGGTCTTAGAGAGGAGAGCATGGAGCCAAAGCGTCAGATGTCTCACTTGAAACTGGAGTTTAATTGCTGTAGCTGCTCTGGCTTCCAGCAGAGGTGAAGTTTGCTCTTTATGAAGTGAAGCTGAATATACCTCTTAAGTGTGGCTGTACATTAAAAGAAAGGAAAGCAGAAGCATGCTGGAAAATCATTGTTTCAGTCTGCTGCTAAAAGTTATCAAAACTGACTGAGCGGAATGGAGGAATTGGCAAAATTCTTGGCATGAGGCACTTAGATATCCCAAATTTTTCTAATTTGATGTGATGATAATTGTCAAAAAGATGATAATTTCAAAGCAGGGAGAGCAAAGGGGATTCATTATCTTCAAGTGAATAAATACAGCTGGACTCCATTGCTGGTTCTGTGCCTGGCCCTTCCCAAGGTCCCTGTGGGGGCACCCCAAGGTCCCTCCCTTCTCTAGGAATGAACAGCTGGATACTGCTCACCCCAATGCTGCTGTGCTCAGGACTTTCCATGGAAATGCTATGACAAGTCCTGAATTGCAATTAAGGACCTTATGAATCATTGTGAGACAGTGGAAGAGCCCCATGATCAGTCCTTCCCACCTGGAAGAACCCACACATGGCAGCTTTCACCTTCCTGCCTGGACTTGATGATTTCCTCTTACTGTGTTTAAAACAGTGAAATCTCTGTGCACCCCAGGATTTCTTCAGTTGAGGAACTTCTAAACTTCAGCTTCTAAAACTACTCACCAGTCAGCCTGGTAAAGCAATCTTCTTAATTATCTGACAAAGGACACATCCCTCTGCCAGCTAAGCAACTCTCTGCTGCAGTTGGAAGTGTACACAGGTTTATTTACATGGCATGTGAAATTTAAAATAGAATGTTTGTTTATGACATTACAATATGTAAAGCAAGAAACCAGCAGGTAAGCTCAGGAAAGAGATAAAAATAACTTGGAGTCTTATGATCCTCCTTAATGCATGGAAGCCTCAGTGAATCTATTTTGGCAAATATATAGGAATGTTTTTTCAAGGTCCTCTATTTACTGCTAATGGGAGTTTTACTTGCAGCTTCCCACGCTCTGCAGTTAAGAATGACTCTCCCTTTTAATGTTGTTTTAACATGATTTTCTTGTCATTTCACTATGTATTGTAGATCACCAAAATTACTGGTTTGCAAACTTTATCATAGTCTTATAATAAAACTTAATAAGATCAGGAAATATAAACAAGCCCCAGCTACCATATCTTCCTGCAAGCATTAGACTAGCTGCTACTTTACCCTTGAATAATAAAGTTTAACTCTTTATGGAAGTGGAGATGTGTTACAAGGATAGTGTCATAATGTGATGAAAATGTGCTTCACCTGGGCTTGCAGTAGCTCTTGTGTTATGTCTGTAGGTGCTGTGCACAAAGGTGAGTCATTTGTGATTTGTTGGGTACTGTGCCTGGGCCATAACTGCCATTACCCCAGCTGGAAACGAGGGTCTTTTCCTTTTGGCACAGCTCAGTCCCACAGCTGCTTGGTCCTTAGCCTGAGACAGGGTATCAGGGAAGGCCAGTGATGGTCAGTCTTGTTATTATAGTCATTATTATTCTCTTAAATCTGGGTACTACCCAGCAGCTGCCCAGTTCTGGCACAGCAGTCATTGCCAGGGCCTAGGGAAATGCTGCTTTTCCCCTTCCAAGCTGGCTGGGGAGTGCTGCACCACTGGCTTATGGTGCTGCCTGGGGGAATATCAGTCCCAGAGCTGCCAAGGTGATGTGTGAATAGAACACAGCAGAATGAATTTAGAAGGAATGGTGAAGAACTGCCAGTGCTGACTTGGTGAACCTGTAGTTGCGAAGGTATAACTTCCCACTGGGTAAATAAAACTACTGTGGCCAAGATAAAACAGAAGCTAGAACAAAGTGAATACGACATTAGAATAAACCATTCATGACTGGAAGAAGAGGAAATTCATCTTTATAAGAGTGGTTGTAACAGTACAAGGAGCAACAAAAAAAATTGAATAAAAGATGAACAGTGTTGTGTTCTGTAGAATGGGAAAACCATCATTTTCTCGGGTTTGAGAAAACCATGAGCTAAAGCTGTTGTCTCTGGAATTGAAAGAGGCCTGCAAACCTTAATGACAAAAATAACGGGAAAATTTAGGGAGTTGGTTTAGAAAACAAAACCAAAATACAAAACTCATGCAAAAAACTCTTTTATTCAGTGCAGTAGAACTGAGGTGTCTTCAGAGCTTGACTGAAAATGAAAAAAACAGCAAACTTTTATCAGGGTGAAGTGATGGAGGCTTGCACAGAGGGAGAATATGCTCGTTAGAGCTCAAATGCAGAAGTATGCAACAAAGCTATAGAGGAACACAGACTCAAAAAATGATAGAGAAAGGAGATAATACAAACAACAGTGTCTAGGGGAGTGTTAAGGGTCATTGTATAAGAAGAGTAAATACCACGAATGTTGATTAATGGGCTTGAAGTGAAGGGTTTTCACTCTGAGCCTCACCAGACTACATTGATCAAGTCTAAGGGAACAGCTACCATCAATGCTAGATTTGCAAAGTGCTTCCAAAGGCCAAGGTTATTTAGAAAACAAATGGAAAACCGTCTCTTGTGAAACACTGAGGAAAACACTATAGGCAGATCCAGTCAGAAGTAATGGATATATTCTGATAAAAACTAGAGAAATAATCAAGTTGCCTTGTGTTTTGGTAACAGTGATGAGGGACAGCCAAGAGGACTAACACATGAGGGTAACTGCATATACATGACTGAATAACACAAATAGGGAGAGAAAAAGCAGAAATAATGTTACTGACAGTGCAATTGAGAGAGATTTTTCAAGAATACAGCATGCTGGCTGACGTGAATGTTGGCAAGATGAGCTAGTAGATGTTCAATGCTGGCAAGACAGAATGGAGATACTACTTTCTTTTGAGACTGTTGGAGGAGATGTCATTCCTTGCAGGTGGCTTTAAAAGCCTAAGGGATAAGGGGACCAGATGTCCTTTGATAACCTGGGGTTGGACACACACTTCCTGTATGTCACCACAGCCCAGGGTCATCAGGTGCTGGTGAACAAGAATTTCTCCCTATTACTGATGTGATCATGAGGAATTTCTCTGTTAAACTGTGCCTGGGCCATTTGTGGGAAACATTTTGATCCTACATTTTGTCTGTGTGGAACCATGTCTTGGGGATGTTTTATTATCCCATAGAATTTTTTGGGGTTTTGTTCTGCTTTGTTTTGTCTTGTTTCAGGATGGCAGCCTACCCCCCCACCCCGATCTTCCCTCGTATTCCCAAACAAAACAACTGTGTTCTTGCAAGACAAGCTTGTACGGCCTCATGCAAAACCTGACTTTGTTGTCTATGTGAATAGAAGGATTTAGTGAAGTTTGAGATGGGTGCCCACAATATCCCTGTGTGTTTTGCATAACCTTTGCATAAATGCTGTGTGTGACTGAAAGCCAAAACAGGTTGATGTTTATAAAAGACAGGTGCGTTGTTGTTCAGTGGTAGAACAATGAGTTCTGTGCCTTGAAAATGTCCTTCATTTGGAGAGAGAAAAATAAAAGCTTTTCTGCTGTGCCTGGTACTAACCACTCTCACAGGAACTTTCCTTCTTTGTAACAGTTAAAAAGATTTGCTAGAAACACATAGAAATAATTTTGGTGTCTGTCAGAGGATTGTATTTTATACTGCTAGTAATACTTATTTTGAAATCCTCTCCATTCATAATAAAAGACCTGAACCTTTCTTGTTAGCTGCAATACAAAATGTGACCTTCACTCTTTCTCCTTCACTTTCCATAACATTTTCTACCACAGATAGCAGTTGCTTATTGTCTGTTACTTCAAACTAATCTCCCTATTCTCTTGTAAATAAGTAGCAGACCTGGAATATTTAATTCATTGTTTTGTATGTTTGTAGCGGGCAACAAAAATATTTGTTGTTACCATCAGTGGTATCTTTGTGCAATTGGAATTCAATGCTGTTTCCTTCCAGAAGTTATCAAAGCATTTTTTAAATGAGTGAACACTGTGTAGCTCACCAGGACTGTTCAAGTAGAGACCAGAATGTATTAGGGCAGGGTTAATACTGCCCCATGTCCTGACATTTCAGAATATATTTGTACATGGAAACAAGAAAAACCTTGAATTTCTAAAACCAGCACATTGAAATGAGACGTGAGTTAGCTATCAGAATTTGACATAGAAAAAATGAAGATAATTTTTTCCCCTTATAGAAATACATGCTATATATAGATGTGCTGCAGACACCCTTATATGTTTTTAGAATCTGGGGCATTGATACTAATTTATGAGTCAGTGTACCTCATTTATATTTGCTTATCCAATATTTCCTGTACTTTTCCTAAAAAGAAAGCAATGCCCTGTATGTTTGCACATAAATGCCCCCCCCATCCCCCCCCACCCCCTTAAGTAATGCAGTATTAGTTGAGTCCATTATTTTTTATCTGACTCATCTCTGAGTTCTGATTATGTAACTGGAGGGCAGGCTGTCCAGCTAGACTGTACACAGACACTGGGTTCAGAATGATTCATCATAGGAGTAAAGACATAGCCTATGCAAAGGTTTATCTGTTTATACTCTGAACATTTCTTTCGTTCTTTGCTATTTCCAGTGATCATTAAGGAAATATTGAATGCTCCCCTCCCCATTTCACACTGTAGGTTTCATCTGCAGTTCATCAGTCCTCAGAAATGCTATTTCAATTTCACATTGTTTCAAAGTCTTATGTTACAATGACAAAGGTAAGCAGTACAAAATGAACATATCTGCTATTTTTAAAGCACCACCATGGACACTTAGATCACCTACTTGGTCTTAACAAAGTATTTGCTGCAGCTTTCACAAAAAAAAAAAAATCTGCTGAGCATGCTGATACTAAAAAATAAACAGCACATCTGTCTAAACTGAACCCATTTTTTTTCACGAGTTGTCCAGTGCATTAAATGAGCTAAAAAGTGCAGAAAAAATTTATTGCCAAACTTGTTCACTATTTCTTTGCATTATGGGCCAACCTGACCTCTTACCTGTATTGCATCTTGGAGACTTAAAAACATGAGTCCACTAATGCTTTTTAATAGCAGATTTTATAGTAATTATTGGGTGTAGAGGCCAAGACTCAATATCTTGTTGAAGACATTTGACATACACAACAAAAAAGCTTCCCTGCACCCTATTGAGTTCCTCTCAGCTGGGTAGTTTAAAAATGTGCAGAAAGTGTAAGTGAAAGCTGTCTTTTTAAACTCTTGTCTTTTTGTATTGACCATTATTTCCTACATCTTACTCACTCACACTGATACTGACTTACTGAGTTTCTCTTTAAAATAGCAGCATGGTTGGGCCACAGAGTCCTGGTTTTACTAATGTGGAAGTGGAAAGATAAGCATTTCTGCTGAGCAGGATGCAGAGTGCCATTGTGAGGAGAGGGAGGATTGTCAGTTTGCTTCCAGTGATCCTGAACACAGATCTGTGGAATTTAGCATCAGACACCCTGTACCACTTGGGGTGTATGGCAGTGATCCTAGGCCCAGAGAGAGCTGTTACTTGTTTAGGCTTGAGAAATTTAAAGACAAGAAATTTGTGGTGTAGAACATTTGTCAATGCTGGGCCATACTGATTACTGAAAGACCTTCTTATCAATCAGAATGCCAGACTTGCATCATAGACTGGACATCTGTGAATTCTCTAGAAGTACAGGTACTTTACAGTTAAGGAATGCATGAACAGCATACAAAAACTGTGTTCCTGTCGTGGTTTACAAAGGTCTTCTGTGTCCAAAAGCCTCTGTGGGCCTTCAGATGATATAACTTGTCTAATGTAGAGAACAGCCTCCTGCAGCCATCCCAACTTTGATGAGGGCTCTGTGTAGAAGCAGTGGCCTCTCACATTTATCTAGACTTTGATAAAGGCTCTCTGTTCCCTTGGGAAAGGTGCATACCCAAGCATTGACTCCAGCCATAAACACCATGTGTGACTGTTTTCCTTTACCACCTGAAATGCTGGGAGGCAGCATTTTTGGGTGAAAAACTGATAAGGGCAGAAACCTCTGCTTTGTGGGTGCTTGGTGGTGTGGCTGCTTTGTCTTTCCTTCTGCACCCTCCCTAAACTTTCCCATAGCAGAAACATATCCATACTGGAGTGTGTGCAATAACGATGGATCCTGCTAGAAGAGGCAGTGGTCTCTATTTTTTTTCCAAGCTACTGCATTATCCACCTGCAAACCTCACCTTGGTGTGACTGTAAGCCATTGGTACTGTAATAAAATATGAGGGAGTAACTAGTAAGAGACATTTGATGGGCTGCTTCAGAACATTAGTTGATAGAGAGGATTTCAAACTAGGGAGATTCTGTAGCAACCCATGTTGATTTAGTGAGAGTCTGAATGAACCCAATTTATTGACTTTAATGTGGCTTTTTCATCTATATCTTATTTTTAGGAGCTTTATAAATACCAGTTGCAACAACAGGGATTCAGTCACAAGATGTTGTAAAAATTCCTGCTCTTCCTGGTTGGAGGGGATGTTGTTACTCATTCTCCCCTCTACCCCAGGGTCTGCCAATACATCTGAGACCTAACTTTGAATTGATCTTGCCTTTGAATGCAGTGTTTATACTACACGGTGGTTTATTGAATGCTTTATTTTGGAAAACAGTAAATAACTCTGAATTCCAAATGTCAGTATTTCCTCAGTTGTACATTTTGTAGAAGTTATTCTTTAGACTATATTTTTTTCTCTTGACTCTGCTGGTATCAGCACTATGTGTTTCCTTGCTGCTCCACGGAAGTGTTAATTCTTATTTTGCTAATTGCTTGTTGTTCTGTTGTAGGAAAGTTGTTATTATTATGAGTGCTGCTTACAAGAAAATATTGCTTTACCACTGATTCTGGGGAAAAAAAAAAAAAACCCAAAACAGTTGTGAAGAAGCTCACTACCATTCTTTTTACAGAAGGGAGAAAATATGTTACATTTTTTCTGACCTAATTAGAGTGATGATGGACATCACCTCTTCACCTCTTAATACTGACTTGTTAATTGCCACTTAACATTGTTCTGGAACTTGAAAGTGTATGGTTTTCCTTTTGCATACCTGCAATCAAGTCAGTCACAGGAAGAAATTTTCAGCATTACTGAATTTCCTTCTTCAATCACAGTGAAAGTACTTTTTCTTCAGAACTGCAGAGAGAAGTCATCAGGTATTTCAAAACATGGCAAGGCTGAGAAATGGAGTTATATAGTTAGTCAGTATTATCAGTATTGTCAGATCTTGATAATAACCTCATGTCCAGTAAAAATAGTGCTTTAGCTTGGCTTACTGCTTTTAAGAATTTTATGTGAGTAGGAGGTGGTGTTTGGACAGTGCATTCCTGCTCTGGAGCAGAGGGGTTATAGTAATCCAGGCCATAGGAAATGAACTCAAGGGCTCTCTGAGTCCTCTGTGGAAAAATATTGGGACTGTTGGAAAGTTTTGGCTGTCTTGGTGTGCACTTCTTCAGGACACAGATTTGTGCAGGTCTTTGCTGCCTATTGATGTGATGGGCTCAGAGGCTCATCAGGTCAGTGCAGCCAGGATTTGACAGAGCTTGTGACAAAAGCATGGCTATCATTCAGTAATCAAACTATTATTGCTTTAATAGTACTTAAATGGGTGTTTAGAGGGCATAATTTCATTTAAGGTGATGAGGGAATGATCTCAAGATATAGAGAAGGACTGAGAGGCTGTAGGGCTCATGTAATGTTCCAGGAGATGATGATTCTCAGGTTCACTGATCTTTGCCTAGTCCTCATCTTTTAACTCCTAGAGCTGAGCAAAAGGACTACACCTCCAGAGTGGAGTAGGGTGGCCCAAAAATAAACAGGGCTCAGGCACACCTGTAGTAACCTGTAGTACTGGAGGGGGAACATCTCACATAATTCCCTTTAGTTTCTTGTATCTGAACCCCCAGGTCTGCCCTGAGCCTTGGAACTGCTTTGTGTAGTTCTCCTAGAGAAATCTCCTGTGTCAGTGAATGAAATGCTGTATTTGGGATTGAGTTTGTTTTGACCATATTTAAATCCAAAACTCTGTTGCTCATAAGTAATGTTTTCTATTTAAAAGGAAAAATGAGAGGAGTAGTTGGTAGAATGTGATTTGTTTTTCATGTTTTCCTTTGTTTTTTGAAGTTGGCAACATTGCCTTTTCTCATTTTGCCCTGGTTTAGCATGTGCTGTACACATGAATGTTTCATATGCCTCAGTGGGTTTTTAATAAAAGACACAGAAGACAGTCTGATACTGTAAAGGTTCCATGACTGGTGGAACAAATTAGGTAAGAATACCTTATGGCCAAACCACACGTGGAATCAAAGTTAAACCACAGGAATTAGTTCCCATGTCAGTGGAGGTAAAGAATTGCATGTCATTATCCTTGGAGCACTTTTTTAGACAGAAGGGTGAAATGTGATCTTGCAGGGAAGATGCTCATGGGGAGGGACAAGTGTGCTTTGGGTAAATAAAGCCAGATGAAATCTCACTGGGCTGGCTGAAATAACATTTGAGTTGTGCTTATTTATTTTCAGGGAGACATTCTGCTTTGGAGAAGCACAGTATGGGGGTGGTGACATTGTCATTCAAATATTTTTGTAATTTTTATTAATCAATTCCTTTTATTGTTACCTCTGTCCCTGTTGGGCATGCTGTACCAAATAACAAATGTGAACTAGCATTGCCTGAGCTATTTTCAAGTTGCATGTATAACGACAGTGAGTTAGAAAGGAGTGAATGCAGAGTTTGTCCATGAGCAGTGACAGGAAAACCTATTAGATAGTTTGATTTGATTTTTAATCATGCTTTTCAGTGTTTCATTTGACTGGATATTGCATTGAGACAAAACAATTCCAAATATCTCTAATGAGAAACTAAAATGCATTCTTCAGAATAAATTCTGACAATGCAGTATCAGGAGAATGTGAAATAGACAATGTTTTTCTGAATCCTTCTGATACAGCAGTCTGATCTCCATTGTTCTGATTTCTAATGGTGAGTCACAGATATGCCTGAGAGTGTATCAAATCCCCATTGTAAATCTGTGTGGTACATAGCAGCCTTAAGAATAATGTACTGTTGTGTCTCTTTTTATTTAGGATGTATTTTAATGGATGTGGTTTTGTCAGCTAGACAGTTTGGAGACCTCTCACATATCACAGTGACAGATGTCTGGCTATTCAAGTCCTGCATTACATTCATGAGGAAAAGCATCTCTCTTTTCCACAGACTTTTTGAAGTCATTACCTTCTGAGGCTCTCCTGGAGAGCTCCACATGTAATCTGATTTTCTTCCAGCCTTCTTCATCTTCCTGTTTGGTTGGTGATTCTCACTGTAGAAGCCCTCAAAACCAGCTGTGGTGCATGGCCCTCCATGCTCACCTGCCCCTGGTATCGGGAAGGTGAAGGCACAGCAGCTGCAGAGGAGTTTCATTCCTTTAAAATGTCATCTGAGGTTTTTAAAATGGGTGAGAATCAGAGTTCGTAAAGGAGATTATGAAATGCAAGGAAGTAAAAACAAGCTAAAGTCAATATATTGAGTTTGATGTAGTTAGAGGGGGTTTTGTTGTTGTGCTGGATATTTTTTTTTTCATGCCTTCTGCTTAGTGAATGAATGTGGAATGAAAATGAATTGCATTTTGTAATTTAGGGCCTTGATTTTAAGTATAATTTGAAAGTACTGTCTACTGGTACCTCATGTGACCAGGAGGTTAACCTGACTTGAGGGATACCTGGCAGTGCTCAGAGCTTGCTAATGAGATTGGCTGGGAATATTTTACATGCCCTGAGAGAGGATAATCCTTTTCTGGCATGGAAGCCCTTGGAAGGACTTGTGGGACAGAAAGGAGGGAGAGAATTAATTTGTGTTGTGTTTCTGTGACACTTTGCTGCCCAGACTGCCTGACTGGTACAGAAACATCAACACATTTGCTACCCATGCTGTACTCAAAGGAGTTTTGGGGGTGCCTTAGCAGCAAATGAGCTGTGGCTGTTTCCCAAGCCAGGGGTTTGTCTGCTCCCAGGGCCATGGCAGGTGGTCTGCAGAGACAGGAATGGGAGAGTCCCAGGCGCTCACTTCCATGTGCTGGAAGGAAGTTTGGGAAGTGGCAGTGGCTTTTTGGCCTCAGAACAGGGAGCTGTGTTGCTCATATCTCAAAGAATAAATAATATGCAAGAAGAATGAGAGACTTGGAGAGATAAATATATACAGGTCACTCTTGTGACCTTTTCAGTTTACAATAGTGCTGGGAGCTTCTGTGTCAAAAGAAAAAAATGGAACACTCATTTGCTATCTGTGTGAGAGAACTTTCAAGTCTGTGGTTAGTCAGCACAGAACAGTAATTTGTGTTTCACAGAGAAAATGTTAAATATTGCTGAAACACACCACAACCATGTCAGAGTTCTCAATGTGAAAATTTTTGTCAGCTTTCTTGCTATTGCTAGAGACCAAGAGGGAGGAGTGCCTGGTGCTTCCTTAGCCGAGTCAAATTAATGAGGTTATGGATACTCCCTCTTAATCTTTCAGTCATATGTGAAAGCACACACAAGCACAATCCAAGTTAATGTTAACATTTCTGAAGAAGAGAGACAGCTTTTGCAAGATTTTTCAAGTCAAACTAGACTTGACGTCTCACAAGCTGACATTCTCATGGAAAGAAGCTTTTTATTTGTGGTGTGTGAGAGGAATTGTTGGATACACTGTCAGTTACATTCAGGACAAATGAAAGCTGGGAGAAAATAAATTCGGAAAGTAATTGAACACAGGCTTCAAGAGAGATGATGTAAGGCTGAAGTCTGAAGAAGTGTGAGGCATTTTGCAGATTGACATGTTGTATTAAGGCATGTGGAAGTCATTTTATGTGCTTTTCCCTTTGACCTTTTTAGTAACATTGAGGTGCTAGGTTTTTTTTTTTTTTTTTTTTTTTTTTTTTTTGCTGTCTTCAGTGAAGACCTTGCTGAGATCTTTGGATAACCCAACAACTGCTGCAGCCTGAGCTGCACTCCTCCTGTCCCCAGGCTTTGGAGAGTGGGCTAAAGGAAACCCAGAGACATCCAGCCCTTCCAGCAGCTATAGAGAACTAGAAATTCACCAAGTCTTTCTAGATCTGGAAAGACTTGGATGGTCTTAACTCACATTTGTTGGAGAAAAAAAATCCATTTCTAGTTTTGTACAATTTTCATTAGTGACAGCTAATTGCCTATGAAAATTTGATGGCTTTACAGGACAAAGTGCAAAAACTTAAACTTCTAAAATGTATTTCATATACATTTGACACAAAAAAGTGTGGTAGAAATTTACTTGATTTTTCACACATATTTGGAAGTTTCTCTTGCAAGAAAAATCATTGTCCTAATTGTAATGAGAGCAAAATAATTTTGAATTTTTATTGCCATGCTATTCTCAAGTTCAAAAAAAATAGCTGGCATCTCTCCCTATTTCTCTTTTTGTGTAAAAAGGTAATTTGTAATGAGGGAGAAGGAGTGTCTTCCTGGAAGGCAATCATTGTGATTTCTGAGTATTAAATATGTTTTCTTTGGGTTATTTGTATAAGGTGCTGTGGAACTACTGACTTAGGCTCTTGCAGCCTCAGGATGAAATCACTGCTTTTTCTTGTAAGAAGGTGGCAACATCTCACTGGATGTCATAAGAATGACACAGATTCTGGATGGGATTCCTATCACTCCAAAAGGTCTGAAGTAGCATTCAGCAGTTCTAATTTTGTTTTATTCATCTGACTCCTGAGAGCAGTGAAAAACAGGACGGAAGGAGGGCTCTGGGTTAAAGGCTGTAGAAGTAAACTGAGCAGCTCTCAGTAACTTCTTTTCTAAATATTTGCAGGGATGTTTTGCTCTGATATTGAGTAAAATTTATTTCCTCTGGAGATGTGCTTCATTCCTAATTCATTAATCAAAGAGCAAATCTTCACACTGTTTATAAATCCTCTTTAAGTTGCAAAATCCAAAACATTCCCAACGCACCGGGATGTGTTCCTGTGTCACCTGCTCTAGATGACCCTGCCCTGGCAGGGGGGTGGGACTGAATGATCTCCAGAGGTCCCTTCTAAGCCCAGCTGTTCTGTGAGTCTGTGGAAATGCATAGCAGCCCTGTGATCTGCTCCTCTATCTCCTAACTATACTTGAAACGACAGAAAATGTTTCTGTCTTTAAGAATAACCCCAGCAAGGCCACTCTGATCTGTGTGGTGCTGCTGCGTCCCTGCTCAGTCACAGCTTTCTACTGGTGGGAGGTTACAGCTGCTCCAAGGGTAGTTGGAACATTGGGGTCCCAGCTTTTTTAGCCCTTAGCAATGAGCCCAAATTGCTCAGCTAAAACATGAAGAGATCTACTTTTAACTGCGAGCAAATATGCTGTGTTTTTTTGGAAAGGTAATAGAAGAATCCTATGAAGATGAAATTATAAACTACTGAGGAGTCTCTCAGAGAGCTAATTTTGTACTGAGACAGAACAAAAATACTGTTGGGTTTTATATATATATATATATATTTTTTTTTTTTATTATTATTTATTTGTTATGGGAGATTTAATGGAGTAACTGGAGCTCAGAGGAAGCTGTATTATAGCCAAGTGTTGTTAATTGGGATATAGTTGCCTTTTAGCTTATTTCTGGGCAGGCTAGTGAAACCCATGTTCTCATCCATGATAGTAACCTCTAGAAATTTTCTTATTTTCTAAATGAAAGAAGATAAAATGAGATTATACCTTTAGCCAAGTTAAAATGGAAGTTCAACTTGCGTCATTGGGGTTTCTGTGTTTCCTTGAAGTAAAATGCTGTAGGACCTTGTGTCCACATTTTGATCTCCCATTAGTATCATGATTAGTGACATTTTCTTGAATTACCATTTCTTAATACTGAATAGATTTTAGACCATAGTAACCTTCTGAGTATTTTCTAGAAATAGATTAATTTTTGTTTTCTCTGCCAGCTTTGGGAAAAACAAGAAAAACAATTGAAAGGTTGCCTGTCTTTATTGTGAGGTCAAAAACAAATTGTGCAGCTTCCTCTCAATGTACACTACAGAAATAGATAAAACCCCCGCTATTCTGACTCCTCCCTTCTCTGCAGTTGTGGTACTGCCTGGAATGTTCCCTCAGCAGTGGTTGTTGTCTCTGTACATGGAATTACAATTGCTTTTCCTACACTTCCCACTGAATGCCTTGCCTGGGAGGCTGCACTGCAGCATCATTGAAATAACACCACAGTGTAAAACAGAGAAAGACACAGGAATGTAGGTAGTCCTTCATCATGAGAATTTTACAGAAAAGATGTTTATTATACTGCATTCTTTCATGTATTGCATTTGTAGCCCATTGAGATGTCCGCTGCTAGAGGAGGAAAAGGACTGGGCAGCTTGGCAGGAAGCCACTAAGGAGATGATCTGTGTTTGCAAACACCAGTTTGCTCACAGGTTACTCCTGCTCTTTATCAGAGGCAAGTGACCATGTTCATCCCTTTGGCATAGGCAAGGTGCTATCAGGGAACACACGAAAGAGGCACACAGGCATTCTTAATTAAGTTTGTGATCTCATTGTCCTTTTGTGTTGACACTGCAGTTCTGGGAGCAGCCCCTGTGGAGCCTGATGTGATGGGAATAGCTGCCTGCCTGAAATCCACTCACTGCAGCTCCTCACTCTCCTGCAGGCACAGTTTCTTTTGATCGAGTCTCAGCTTAAAGAGGGAAAATACCTCTATCATATAGACTAGAGAGAATGAAAACTTTTGCATTTGCTCCTTGCCAGAAGACATTCAGTCCCAAGTCACAAACTATGCAGAACTGCTGTCTGGTGTCAAGTTTTTAAAGAACATCTAATTTCTGTAAGAAAGGAACCCATAGTCATGGCATTACCCTTTTCTGGTTCAAAATTCTAACTGTTTCTTTAGTTAAACTCCTTTTTACAAAGCTTTTCCTCAAAGTTTCAGCTATGCCTCAACTTTTTCATCTTTCTTGATGTGTAGATTATTGCTTGACCTTAATTAAATTTACTTTTTATTTCTGTGTTTATTCTCAAATGTCTGGTCTCTAGTGAGCAGAATGCTCGCCTGCAAAATGCAAGTCTCAAGAGAGCAGCTAATTTTACTGCTGTGTGCTTGCATTTGCTGCAGATACAGGTGACATTGGAAGAGGTGTTCCTTGGCCTTGACTAATAGGTAATTTTGACAGCACCGAGTGTATTTTAAGAGGAATTGAGGATATGGTGAATTGCCAAGAGTCACTTGTACATACTGTCAGTTGCTTTGGCAACTCAGTGTTGTACATTACAGTTTGACTGGCTTCCAGTCTGAAATACACTATGAAAGAGGTGGTTATTCATATCCTTAGGGCAGTTCTTCCAGCACTCTATGGAGACAGGAGCACATGTGATTAAACCACACCAACACATGAAAACCTCGAGTGAGTGGAGGTTTTCCTACAGCGCTCTCATGGGAGGAAGATGATTAATTGACAATGCTGAGCTGCCACATCCTGAATTTCTAGCTCCTCTGATGTTTGTCTTGCATTTGCTGGCATACAAACCAGAGCTAATTACAGGGGATCAGGGAAGAGTCAATTCTCATGAGAACACTTAAAAAGGACAACAGTGAGCAACTGACAGCAGAGCTTGTAGTTTCTGTCAGCCCTGTTCATTTTGAATGCTCACTTGCATAGCATGTTAATAGTTCAGTAAGCTGTTACGCTTAGACTTTTAAAACTGCAAAAATGAAAGCCACAAGGTCTAAAAACGAAAGAAAAATATGTGTTATTGTAGGAGTTCTGTGAGCATCTAGAGGCAGACAAAAAATAGCTTAAAGCTTTGTTGCCTTTCCGCCATGGAGGTACTCTCTAGTTCAGTTTGCACACTTGCAGCTGTGGGGCTGCTGCAGAATTTTCCTGCCCTGTCCCTCCACTTGCCTGTAGTGGCATTAGCTTTTCATAGTTCAATCTGCATCTGATGTAACAGTATGAAAAGAATTAATTTACTTTCTTGGGTAGAAGTTAGGCATAAAAACATTTTATATCAAAGTTTTTACATGCCCTTTGACTTGAAATGGAGAATTTTGGTTTTATTCCAGCATGATTTTTTTTGTTTATTATTTTTATATTAATCAAAGACCTAATGGGAGTCATTAAGCAGAGGAGAGTTTTGTTTTGGCTGAAAAAAGAAAGACATTCAATACCACAAAGATGAATTCTATACAGTAAGGAAGACTGGAGTCTTTAGGAACAAATTAAGTCAAGCATCCTATGGGCAAGTAAAAAAATTACAGAACTGGAAGACAAATTATTGAACAAGGGAGATAACAGAAACCTCAGAAAGTTGTCAGACATGGTTTGAAACTTGTATTTAATTTTGTGATGTGGTAAGAGAGTAGAAGAGTGAGACACTGAAGGACCAGAGCAGGAGTAGAAGTGCCACCAGTTTTCTACAGGAGCTTTCTTCAGGGGAGCGGGGTGTGTGTGTGTAATCTGTGTAAAATGGCTCATGGCCAATGTCATGGACACTGAACTCTTGGTGCTTCTGCAAGGCTGGCAGTGTAACAAGGATTTGGACAGTCTGTAATCCAAACCCCAGACAGCTGAGACTGGTAGATCTAGAAAAGAATGACTTTGGCTTGCAATTTCAGTAGTAGGCTAAGAGAACTGAGCTTTTTCAATAATCTCTGCTAAACCCAGGGAAAAAAAAAATCTCCCAAATCAGAATAATTTCAGTTATTCATGGCTGGCAGCCAAGTGCCTCAACAATTCTGTTCAGGGCAAAGCAGCAACAGCTTTCAGATATGGCCAACATTGTGAAGACAGGAACATTAGAATTTATTGAATAAATTCAAATTTCCTTGCAGATAATGACATACAAAATTGCATGATGTTCTGGAAGACTAATTTTCAATGAAGATGGTGCTGCAGCAGTTCTAGGGCAGGTGTGTGGACTGGACATCTGTCACTGGGTTAACAGTCTTGGTTTCCTTTGCAAAGAAACTTTTCCATTTTTTTGCACCCACCATGCTTCTTTTTTTTTTTTTTTTTTTTTCCTTTTCTCCCTTAAATGGCACATGAAAATATTAGAAATGTGTGTTCTTTCCATGGCCAGTGGCACTGTGGCAGTATCTATCCACCTTGTGTAACTTTTACTCTGCCCCACTCGGTTTGTGCCGGTTGCAGTGGTTAATGTCCTTGGACACCTCTCTGTTCACTTGAACAGCTGCCCACAGCACGAAGAAAACACCTGAATGTTCTCCCCCCACTCATCTTCAACAACCTCGTTCATCTCCATCTGTATGAACAACCTCTCCCTTGTTTTGTGGGTAATTATTTCAACCCCCCATGTACTTAGGTTCCTGTTCTTGGCTAGTTGATTGCTGGCCCTTATTATAATGAACAATAATCTTGGCTTGTTTCAAGAAAGTTTTGGGCCCAGGACAGCCCAGAGTTGTAAAATGAAGCTGTAAGATTTCTGCAGCTGGTTGATAAGAAGCTTGACTGGAACCTTTCAGAGGTTCATAAAAATGAAACACTGGAGAATGACAAATCCTTTAGTTTACCAATACACAATTTCATTTGTGAGAAAAGGCAGCACTGTTCTTGGAAGATTGCAGAAAGCTATGGGCACCACTTACATCCCAAACAAGAAGTTTGCTGCTGACCAAATGAAAGATTTTTAAATCACTTTTGTGTGTGCTGTGGCCACAGTTGCTATATTTTATATACAAACAATAATCCATTCTTCAGCTGTCCTGGTGGATCATCAGGTCACTGCTGAGTGTTTAAGAGTGGAGATGTGGGAATGGCAAAATCACTGATGTGTGACAATTTTATAGAAACAGCCCATTACTTTGAGCAAATGGCTGCTTTTGATCTATTTGGTGATTGAGCTGGTGCTTTTTCAGGACAGCAAAGTGTCTCTGCTTCAAGTGCAGCATGCTTTTCATGCATAATAACATTTCTCTAGCCTTCAAATGTTTTCGTTTTAGAAAGGCCTTTTTAAAACTTTTTTGTTTTGTTTGGTTTTTGTGGTTATAGAGCTAAGATGGTTAAACAACTTTGTGCTGTATATGAGCTGGGATTTTATTCTAGCATGGAGAGTTAATTTAATAGAGTAGTTCTGAGTCACTTGCTCCCAGCACTGTTTTACTGAAAATGACAGGTTTGACAGAAATCTCAGGAACCCAGGGATCTCAGAGACACTCAAGAAGTCATGGTTATTCAGGAGATGTTTTTTCTTTTGTCGACTGGACACATATTAAAAAAAATCAATGATTTATCAGTTCTCAATTGCTGTTTTTTTACTTGTGGTAGAACAGCTAGCAGAAGAGAGTGTTTATGGCCTGATGAGTACAATCTCATCAGAAATTCAAAATTTTTTTTTCAATCCTTGTCAGGAGTGTCAGTGTAGACAATTACTGTTGCAATGTCTGTCTCATTACATGATAAATTGAAGCTTCCATTACAGTAGACTACATCTGCTTAATTGTCTATTGATAATGAAGGATGCGGCCATGCATACTTGACAAATATTAAGAGAAAACAACATCAGCTGAAACTTTGCCTGACTAAGCATCTCTCCAAGGGCTTTTGGCCCTGAATTGTTGCAGTGTTCTGGGAGGTGGGAGATGGTGCTTGTCAGAGTGCCTGTCCCACCTCTCCTGGGACTGAAGGGAGGCATCAGCGACAGCTTTCTCAGGGCTCTCTCTGTGCCAGCTAGCAGGGCAAATGACAGCAGAATGAGCAGTTTGGGCAGCAGTGGGATGTTTCATGCCACACTTCGTTCACAAACACAACATCATCATTAGTTAATTTTTTCCACTACTTAAATTATAGAAAAAGCAGCAGAACTGGCTTGATAAAACTTCCTTCCTTCTTCTTCCACTATGCCCTTTTGTCAAATCATGCCTGTATATGAATAAAACTTTATCAATGTAATGAATTTTTTAATAAGGATTAATTAAATGTATGCATTATTATCCTGCTGCATTGAGCATTTGCTTGGTAGCATGCGTAGCATTTACCCTGCACATGACCAAAGAGCTCTCAGGCACTGCTGTGAATTAGTGTGGCCAGAGCTGTGGCATCTCCTACAGGCATCCTGCTTGTGCCTTCCAGAGGCATTCCAGCAGTAATAGTTGGGAGTCACAAACTGTGACAGAGCAGATTCTGCACACAGTTGTTCTCTGAGATTTGCAGTGTAGTGACTCAGTTCATCTGCCTGGGGAACAGCAGCAGTTTCAGCAGTTTTATATAAATAACACCTGTGTCAGTTTGGTGAGCATGTTGTAGTTGAGTACTTCCTAGGGATTAGCAGCTTGAGGATCAAAGTGATAAATTTACAAGCTTTTTCTAAACCATACCTATTTATATAGAATATTCCACTTGTGGGTAATTAAATAAAGGTTAAATTTGGTTTTATGTCCCTAATGCACACAAAATAATATAACAGAAAATTTATGTTTTGCTGTGAGTGTATCTGAGTCAGAAATTGAGATATTTCACAATCTAAAAGAGAAGTCAGACATCATTAATTGGATTCCATCTGTAGCTTTTTAGTAGTGAATATTTTTTACCTTTGTGGCTTACTGAAACAAAAGATGTTCTCTTGTTCTGGTATGCTTGTCCAAGTGATCAAGTCTCCCACTCTGTAGGGAATCATCCAGATGGAGGAAGGAAGCATGAGACTGTTTAAGGTCACAACAGCTTGAACCACTTCTTGCACATTGCAAATTTCTTCTCTCTTAATGTGAACTCAATCTGAACTCCTCCTTCTCTTGTGTTCTCAGTCCCTCTTTCTGGGATGTGTTAGGTTAATGAAGACCCTGTTATGATAATTGTTATTGGTTATGATAATTGGTATGGATTATAATAATTATGATAATTGGCTATTGTGGGCGTTCTACCTACTGATTTGGCACATCACAGAGATCTTCCCCAGCTCTTGCTGGGCACCAAAAGACACCATCTTCTCTCAGGCCATACTAGCTCTGTGCCTGAGAAATGACCTGGTCCATAGTGCTAGGACCATGTGCCTCAAATTTGCTGTTCCCAATGCTTTGGCATACATCAGGGACCTCAAAAACCAGCTGTATTCCAGCTCAGTTATGGTAAAAATAAACAAGAAGTTGATGTACAAAATGCAGAACATACACATGTTTATGAAGACAAATATAAGAGTGTGAAAGGAAAAACACATATGCAAAATGTGTTATATCGGAAAAGACAGAAATGTCCAGCTAATTGCTTGCTGGGTGCTTAGCTAATGCTTTTGCACCTGACCTTTGTTCCCTGTGCAGGACAGGTGTATTGAGGACACTTCCCAGGAAGGGCTCTCCTCACTTTCAGTGTGTTGGTCCCCTGCAGGCTCCTGTGTTGGTGCCCCTCAGTCTTGCCAGCATTGGCCCTCTGTGTGCTCAGGTGGTGATTTTGATATTTGCTCCAGCACTGCTCTCATGTGTTTAGTAATGCCCATACTTAAAGGCAGAGCATGTCCCAGTCTCCTGAGCTCAACTGGGGCTATGCATATTTAACTTTTTCTTTTAGCAGCCAGCACTGTTCTATAGGACTATGAGAGTAAAAAGAATTGAATTTCTCAAATCCAGTGTAAGCTGAGGTAACTTTTCCTACACATCCCTGTCACAGTTTCATTGACACTACATCTGTCTGTTATTCTAATTTACATCTGCCTCTGAGAGGCCCTATGTTTTCCCAGATAAACTACACATTTTGGTCTATCTGATCATGACTGTTCATGTGCATAGTGGTGATGTCTTTTTTTGCTATTTCCTACAGAAAAGTACAGAAAATGTATTTCAGATGTCAATCTTCTGTAGAGCAAGCAAGGATTTGGTTATGGGACTGTCCACATGGAGGCCGTGGTGCTTCATAAAGGAAAATATGGAATCACGGACTGCTGCTTTGAGCATTGGTGAACAGAGGATGTGGTTTAGACATGTGGAGTTTCATTGGGTTTTGTGTTTACTCAGGAGAAAGCTGGTAATGAAGTTTGGTTTTGTGTGAGAAGAGATAGGATAGAATCGAGCTGCAGGCTGTGGAACACACCCGCAGAACTCCATGGCAGCACAGGGAAGTTTGTCTCCACCTGACTTTGGGGGGAGGAGGTGCCACATGGCAGAGCCCTATGGAGAGGAGCCTGTGGAAGCTGACAGACCCCTGAATAGCAGGTGATCACCCCTATAAGGACATGAGGAAAGTGCTGCTGACATGGCAATGTGTGACAGGTTGCTTAGTGAGACTTCCCATAGAGGGAAATACTGTGTCTTGGGAAGTGTATAAAACCAGCTTGTTTCTTTGGAGAAGCAATTCAGATTCCCTGCCAGTCTGGGTCCGTGCCTCAGTTGTTACTGTGTTGTTACTGTGCTGAGTGAATCAAACTTTTCTGGTGATGCTGTTGAAGGCAAAGGAAGTAGAGTGTAAATTCCCTTTCAGGCCTTTTTGATCTCTCTTATGCTTTAAACTCATGTTGTATATGAGAAGAGAACAAACTCTGCAAAATTATCTCCAGGTGGTAGGATCCCAGCAATACTCCCAATGATGTCATCTCAAATCTCAGTGGAAGTTGGACAGAGATTTGAGGTGATTCAGTGCACTTCTTTAACCTAAGGGAGTGACAGGTATTTCTCTGGATGTTCATTTGTCTGTATAATAGAAAACCAATTTTCCTTCTGATGTTGCTCGATTGCTGAGCATGTTAGACTGAGCACAGACCCATCAGTGTGATGTGGTGGGCTTGGGTTTGCAACCTCCCAGGTTTGGGGTATGAACAGCAGTTGCTCATACTTGTATGCAGAAGTGTGTTGGCTTTTATACTTCGTGTGTATGGATTTCTGACTGACTGTGGCTTGCCTGGGGTCAACACTGCCTTCCTCAGCTGCCTGTGCTTTAAAGGTGATGATTCTGTTGCATAGGTGTTAGTTCTTCTAAACAAGGAGGAGAAAGACTTGCTGAGGTGCAGTCAGGGAAGCTGGAAAAAGAGCTGCCTGTCACTGGAGAAGGGTTGGTTTAAACTGTTTAGCTTGTGTTGACATCAGCAGTGATGATAAATGGGATTTGTCTACTTCTGATATAGGTGATACCATCTTTTTGTAGTTTTCACTTCATAACTGTAAGCAAATTGTGCTGCTCCCACAGAGGGAGAACTTATGTTCTTGGTTTTATTTCATTCTTCAGTGTAAAGAAGTTTAAAATACATAATGGTTCTTGGAATCTTTTTACTGATTTTGAAGCAGAGGTTGGAGTCATCATTCATGAATCATCGTTCATGTCAGTGAAATTTTGCCAGCATTTCAAGAGAAAGATCAGTGGATCACAAGTTATTATGAACTGTTTTCTTAAATTTATTACTCCCCACTCTTGCAAGTGGTCTTGCTAAAATAATTTTCAGTATTGATGGGAACAACTCCATGTCAGGTAGTTTGAAACCTGACTTTGAAGGACCTCCATGGTTTTTGTGAGTGGATCATATCCACAACATAGCTGAGGAAGGTACAAGATGCTGGTTTATCAGATGAGAGAATACAGACATATTAGAAGTCACTAGAGAGTGACCCTTTTTTCTTTTTTAATCTAAGATTTTATTTTTCATGAGAGACCTCAATTTAGTTAAGTGAGGACTTGTAGGAAGAGGTTATTATTCAAACCACCTTACTTAGTTTAGTTTCTTTCATAAAAGGTGTAAAACTCAATTAAAGTTGATGATTGAGGAAGGAAATTAGGTGAACTGGGAACTCTAAACAGATCTGCAAAAGCACGTGGAAAATTAAGCACAGATTATTCTGTTCATGTACAAAGTCATTTAGATAGTGAATGGAAACCATATACTGTGAAAACCAGCAAATATTCCATGTTCATAAATAATTGAAGCTCCTCAGGGTTCAAATATTCAGTTGAAGTAGACGCCTAATAAAACCAGAAAAAAAAAGGACGTAAGACAACTGAAGAATACCCAATACATGATAAAGGACTCCATTGCACCTGCATCAAATGTCCCAGGTTAACAAATGGTGTCAAAGTGAAACTGGTGATCAGACAAAGTGAAATAATAGAGCAGGCTGATTATCTACTGATAGTATCTAGTAGAAGAGCCTTTTGCCAACCAGTTTGCATATTCATAAAGGACAGTAGGTTTAGAACTTACTTCTGTCTTAAACACCAAGAAATAGGTACATGGCAGATGAGGTTCAAATATTTATTCTCGAGATTGATGTTTTAAAAAGTATATTTAAAGTATATTAAAATAAATGAAGAAAAAAAAAATTACCCAGAAATATTTTGCTACTGTTCTGGGACATGTTTATCTACAAAGTGACTATTTGTAATTCCAAAGATGCTTGTAGTTATTACCAGTGCTTGTTCAAACAGTAAGACAAAGCCTGCTGTCTGAGGAGGATGTGAACACAGGAAAAAATCCCTTTAATCTGTTATCAAAAGCTACATACACCAACATTGGAGGCATAGGCTTTTAAAATGAGGTCTGATCTCAGATATGTTGCTGCTGCTGTTGTCAGAAAAAGGTTAATTATGGGAGTTAAATTTTTTCCATTGCAGATTCCTGGATTATTGCCGCTATAAAACACAGCAGTGACCATGCCATCCCTCAGGCAGAAGGGAGAAACAGACTGAGGGACAGGAGCATGGACCGTGCTGCAGAAAGCAGAAAGGGGCTCCTGCAGTTGCCCAGCTGGGGCACACAGACTCTGACAATGGGAGTGAGCACTCAGACCTGTGCTTTGCATCTTTACTAAATATTGGTATTTGCACAAAAGGGTGAATGTAACTGTAATGAAGGTGAAGATTGAACTGATGCAATGAAGGCATCTTGGTGCTGTCCTTTGTGTAGCTCCAAGGAATGACTTGTACCACTGAACTGGCTTTCACTGTGTTCCTGTCGGGGTTACTACATTTCTGTTCTTTCCTAAAACAGCCTCACCCAAACAAATACCAGCTGAGCTTGAGAACAGACAACTTTAAAGTTATCTTAGGTAGCATCATGGCAAGTTTCTTCACAAAATGTGATGCTTCATAATCACACAAAATCATTTGATACAAACTCACAACCAAACTATATCAAACATTGTGGATATTCTTTAGCTTTTTTTGGTCCTATGGCCTAGCTGCTGAACTGTTTTATGGTTCTCAGCTTTTCTGAGTATCTCAGAACTGCAGCAAGGTTTTGCAAGAGCCAGCTTTGGTACCATTAAGTTTATTTCATAAAAAGGTTTTTTTGGTGCTTTGTACTCATATTCATCCAACCAGTCTGATATCTTTATGAGCTTTACAGGTCTGGTGTGACTCACAGAGCCTGGTCTGACAGTCTGATATTCCAGTCTTTATGCAACTTTGAAAAATACAGAGGCTAGAGCCACAGTAAGCCCCATGTCATCAGCAGCTGCTGGTGATTGCTAGGAGGAATTACAGCCCAGCAGCCCATTTTTGTTTGCTGCAGCAATAAGCACATCCCCTTGATTTGCCCTGAACACAACACAAACCAGGGGCCTTTCTCCCCAGTATTCTTTTTGTGTTTAGTATCACCTGTCTTGCAAACAGGAAACAATATGGATGGTTTGAATTTTCCTGCTCCTGTATTGTTTTGGGTTTTACATCCTCTTGTGCAAAAATTCTGGTCTCAGTTAATCCAAATGCTGGGACACTTCATATGGCTGGGAGAGTTGGACTTTGTGTCCTGGGCATCCTCTTGTGGTCAGAACAGGGTGCTGAGGCAGGTGAGCTTTTGCTCTGCCTCACTGATTTCTGATTTCCAGTTGAAGACAGTGATTTTGAGTGTCACTCCTTGGTGGCTTGAGCATATTGTAACTGCAAATGAGAGAGGATGGAGATTCGTGCTCAATAAGTGCCTTCATCTGAGGAGTAGAAAGCCTGGAGTGTATTATTATTTTGAAGTCTGTAGTTAAGTATTGCACTTGATTAGAACAAAGCTAAATAAGTGCAAGACTGCATCTTGCAAACTAGCTTGCAGTTTTTTACATGTTTAGTAGTCTCTTGGGAAAGATTTTACACACACTTTCTATCACACAGTGCTGGTGTTTGTTTGCTTTGGAGGCAAGTTTCTTATGTTGCATCTCTCTGGTGAATCTTTATTGTTGTGTCAATCAGTTGTCAGTACTTATTTATTGACATAATTATTTCCCTTGCTAATTTTCCATTACCCATTTATTGTTGTTTCTTTCATAATGCAGTTCCTAAGCTCCCAAGTGAAAGTATATATTTTCTAGTTCAAGGGGATTTTTTGGGTTTGATGTTTGTTTTCTTTTTCCCCCTCTCCTACATCTGCTTATCATTTTTTCTTAATTGGAAAATGAACACGATCAAGAGGTCCTTAGTTTGCCAGCTCAGTCTGAAATGCAAACTACAGCTGCAGTTAAGTGTTGATAGCTCCCACGAGAATTCAGATTACCATGCTGAGGAAAAAAATGACCAAAAGCTTCTGAAAACACCAATCTTTTGAAAATAATTCTTTTGTTATTGCACCAGTGTTTTACTAGAGACATACTGGTTAGGTGATTTTGTGGAGAAAGAGAGGCACATACACAAATATAACTATTTTTTAAAGTTTTGATGTTTTCTTGCAAACTAGGTGATATGAACCTGTGCCTCTGCCACCTTCTCTGCTCTTTTTTCTGAAATTCACAGGATTTAACCTATTTACAAGATGTCTTTGCACATGAAGTGTCTGACTCCAGAATCAAAGCACAGTCAGCAGAGCATTGAAAGCCAGTCTCGCCTTTTCTTGAGGTCACACATTTATGACATTGGACCTGAGTTTCTGTTCATGGCACTGCCTCCTGATTTCTGCTTCTGTTCCACCTTCTTTGCAGCTGCATCACACAATCCTTTTCTATTTTGACAATTAATAAAGTGTGGGTGGGGATTACTGTTCTATAGATGAAATGAGGATGCTGCTGCTGGGAGAAATGGAAATTTCTGTTGAGGGGGAAAGATTGGTGAAGATTGTGAAATATGTGGAGATCTTTCTTCCCCGCACCATGATGTGTTCAAAAGCTCGTTCTGTTTAAGGATACATGAGCTACCTCTAAAATCTTGTGAGATCACCAGCCAGTTGGGGGTTGGAATGGCTTCAGGATATGGTGGCGGTGTCCTCACTGATGGTACTTAAAAAGTCATTAGAAAATAAAAGAACTTGTTTGTTAACAAAAAGAAATGCTAATGAGAAAATTCTCACTGCTAGGCACACATTAGTCTTGCAATTAATTTTTGGAGTTTTCTTCTGTGAAGAAGAGGTGCTGTAATGTGAAAATGAGAAGTCATTCAGAGCACTGAGGCAGCTGTAATGCCCACCAAAGCCAGTCTCAGCTGCTCTCCTCAGCTGGGCAGGAGGAAGAAAATACAGCAAAATGTTTGTGGGTCTGAATAAAGCAGAGAGAGGTCTCTGACCAGCTACTGTCAGGGCAGAACAAACTTCACTTGGGGATAGGAAGTGGGATAAGAGTAGGATAATGAGAAATAAAAACTCATATGCAAGGACACCTTTCCACCTTCTCTCCCCAGGGTCAACATCACTCCCAATTTCTCTGCTTCCTCCTGACAGCAGTGCAGGAGCACAGGGAGTGGAGGCTGAGGTCAGTCCATCATGTGTTGTCTCTGCCACCTCTTCTTCCTCAGCTGGACAACTCCTCCTGCTCCAGCACAGGTTCCCTCCCATGGGAGCCAATTCTCCATTAATTTCTGCGATGTGAGTCCTTCCCAGGGGCTGCAGTGAACTCCTCCAGCATGGGTCACTCCCTTGGGATGTAGTCCTTCAGGAACAGGCTTCACACGGGGTCACAGCCCCCTGTGGGCATCCCCTGCTCCAGTGGGGTCTCTTCCATGGGCTGCAGGTGATCTCTGCCCCCCTGGGCTGCAGGGGCACAGCTGCCTCACCATGGGCTGCACCCCAGGCTGAAGGGCAGCCTCAGCTCTGGTGCCTGGAGCATCTCCTTCTGCCCTGCCTGGGGTGTCTGCAGAGCTGTTCTTTAACATATCCTCACTCCTCTCTTCACTGGCTGCTATTGCTCCTGTACAGGAACTTTTACCCTTCTTAATTCTGTTATCCCAGAGGTGGCACTGCCATCTCTGCTGGGCTCAGATTTGGCCACCAGTGAGTGTGTCTTGCAACCAGCTGGTGTTGGCTTCATCAGACGCCAGGGTGGCTTCTGGCAGCTTCTCACAGAAGCCACCCCTGTAGCCCCAAAATCTGGCCATGCAAACACAATACAGAGGTCCACAGAAACATTTTGTTCCTGATCTCTTTATTGGTTTTATCACTCAAGGGGTACTGGGGACAGACAAAGGTGGTAAAGAGACTCCATCATCAGAAGGCATGAAAAAAGCACTTTATTATTAGAAATGCACAGTTCTTATAGAAACAATGGTGGACTTAAGGCCTGATTGGCCTTAAGAAGATTCCTTTAGGAATCTTCTCCCACCTATTGGTCAAAAAGGGACAAGTCCTTCTTGTAAACATCTTTGACAAACACAGAGATTGCCTGCCAGGTGCAGAGATTGAGATAATTGTTTTAATTCTTTCTTTGAGCTGTCTCACAGCTTCTCACAGCTTCCCAGGGAAATCCTGGGGGAGCTATGTCTCTCTCTGTTCAGAGGATGTGTAATTACCACAGGTTTTCTTCTTACTCCTTTGCTGTGATACTCAGCATCCATCTGAGTCTCATTGCTTCAACTGAATTCACCATCAAGCAGAGGTGTGCTGCAGAACTTTGAGGTGCACTTGCTTTTGGATTTGGTGCTTTTTTCCCCACTTTGTGATTTTCTTGTTGCTTTGTTCGTGTTTAACATTGCTGCAGGTGGGAACCTAGACCTGAAGGGAGATGGAGTGTAATCTCAGACAGAATTCCTGGCTGGCAAACCCCTGTGACTACTGGCTGCAGCGTTTCTTTTGAGGTATTAGATTCCTCCCTAGTCATCAGGACTGGAATATTTCCCAGCTTCTCCCCTCTACCTGGGCAAGGGTGTTCATCAGACTATGAACAAGACAGCCTGGAAAAAAGGAAAATACCCCTAACTGTATGCCTAGGAATGCAGCATATCTCTGGACATAGGCGATCACAAAAATTGTATCTGGCAACTAGCAGGAGCACAGCTGCAGGAGGGCTGTGGTGAACTGTGAGTTGCTGATGCTGACAGGCTGATGAAAACAAGGGAACTGGAATTGAGTTGATCCACGCAGGAAGCCATGGACACTTTGTTTCTTTTGTCTCTTGTAAACTGCAACAACTCTAATCATTGTATTGAGCCTAACAGAGGAAAAAAATCTGTTTAGGAGCAGAATTATATAGCATGAGTACTGCAGAGTAATTCAGGAGTAGGTCATGAGGCAGAATTTTGGATCCTGGCTGTTACAGGGGTAGGCATCACTGTTGGGGGATTTTTGTGCAGCAGTGTGTCATGGGCAGGGCTGTATCATTCGGCTGCTTGGTGTTTCCCTAGTAAAATGTAAATTTTTATCTAAGTTTTAGAGAGAGCAGGCTTTCCAGCTGAAGAGAAGAGCAGAACTGGCTAAGTCCTCTCTGCTTGGAGTAGGTTCTGCCTCTTTTGAGCTGGTGTTGCTCCCTGGTGAGATCTTGGAAGGTAGCTGGACTCAGAAGGATGTACAAGTAATTTGATTTATTGACAGACATCCTGAACAGAGCTCTACATGAAGTCGAAAGTAGGTTTTGCCTTTGGCATTGTACAATGAGAGCTGTAAAACATGTTACTGGACAAGAGTTTATTGCATAAAGTGAATGTACAATGGTCCTACATTGACTGTCCTCCACAAGAGCAGGCTTAACTCTGAACCTGTATTACAAGATGCCAATCCTGTGCCACTTACAAAATGAGATACCAAGATATTGAAATGTTCCCTGCTACCCAAACCCATCCTGTTTTCTGTCTTGCCTGTCCTTGGTGGAGGAGAGGACTGAGTCCATGTGCTGTGCATGGGCATGGCCAGCCCCTGGTTGAGGCTGCTGGACAGAAATGCAGTGTGAGCATCCCCTGCCCTCTGCTGCACTCTCAGCACACACAGCTTTGGCTCCTGTTTCTCGCTCTCTGGGGTGTATCTGATCCCTTGGTCAAACTGAGCAATTCCCTCTGCTTCCTTGTGCTGTACCACCAAGTCCTTCCTTTGCAGGAGTCTGAAGGGAGACGTGCAGGCTGGATGGGTTTAATGTTCCTGCTTAGCTCTGCAGCCCCTCCAGGATGAAACCATTTTGCCTTCATGTTTTGACTTCACAGCATATGCAGGGGCTGTTTGGCATGGACTGGGGATGCCATTAGGGCAGTGCTCAGGATTCTTGAAGTGAACAGCACTTCACTCTGCCAACCAGGTATCTGCATTTTAGTGACCAATATGTGGGTTTGGTGGGCCTGTGCTGATCTGCACTGATTACCTCATCTCAGGACCTTTTCTTGTCTTGATGATTTGCAGGGAGAAGGAGGAAGGAAATTACTTTCATCAGGTCATTTTTTTGTGTCCATGTCATCTGCAGATAGTCTGGATGAGTAGCGGAGGTAGTGTTACTGTTGTTTTCTTGGTGCATTAATTTCTGTGATTCAAGGTCTCCTTGTATGGTATTAAAGAAACTCCAGGAACTGTAGTCCTACTGTTATGCCAGAAAGATTTTATAAAAGTTTTACAAAGGTAAATAATGCCAGTGTGATAATTATTTTATTACGGCGAGTGAGAAAACGTAGCTTTTTATCTTTTAAAATTCAATCTAAAAGCTGTATTTCATTCTTTTTTTATCCTGTAAAACAACTGAAAATGGTTTTCCTTGGGACACAGATAAGAAAACACTAGCGATCCAAGATAATATTGTGGGATGTCTGGCAGGGTTCAGTGCATCAATAACCCTGACACGTAATTAAAGTAATTGAAAATGCCCTGCGTGTGTTCTCTGATAGAAGGCAGTAAAAAGATCACTGAGGTACCAAAGCTCTTGTACAATACCAGATATATTTTAAAATCAATCTCTTTTATTTTTAATCTTTTATTTGAATCCTTTAAATATTCATAAAGCCAAAACCTGAACCTGCATCATTGCCTTTAGCTTTCCTGTTGAGAGAGAGCAGCTCATATTTCATTCAGCTTGTTGCTCAGGTCAGCAGAAAGGACTGGATTTCAGCAGAGAAACAGGGCCAAAGGGCTCCTCGAGGATGCTGACATCCGACAGAGCTGGGCTGGGTCCCTCTCCTTTTCCCTGGCAGTTCTCTTCTTCACAATCCAGTCTTGAAACCCCATCTTTCTCCATTTATTTTTCTTTTAACTTGGTAAGCTTGTACTTTCCTTTCTGTACTTGTGCAACAGCTGTCTGAAATTAACCCTAGGGTAATAAGAAAACTTGTTACTTAGAAATTTTGTAGAAGGAGGACGTCATCCTGATGTAGGTTACTTATTTCCAGATGGGTCCTGGACTTCATTAACCCAGAACTCCACACTGGTAAGCATTGGGATTCTTCTGAGATAACTCTAATTTTAGCAGAAGGGCCAAAACTGTATGAAACTTTGTAAATTACTTCAGGGAGTATTCAAGGGAAAGTATTTTCCATGAAAAAGCACCTAAAAATCTGGGTTTGTTTTGCCCCAAGTTCAAACTGAGCCCAGGGTTAAAGTTCTTTCTGAATTTTCTTCATCAGAAGGTGGTGAGGGCGTCTGGCCTTTAAAGAAGCATGAAGTAAAAGGCCATCTTTTCAGGTGAAATGTTGTTTCCCTCACTGTGATTTGATAGAGCTAGGACAAGAACAGAACAGGCTGTGGCAGTTGGAAGGGACCCACAGTGACCCTCTAGTGCACCTGCCTGGGAGCAGGCAAGAAATCAGAGGCTTTCTTTTCTGTCCCTCCCTTTTTCTCCTAAGGACACATTGGAATCCTAGGCTTTGGAATCAGGAGTTCAAAGTAATTAAACATATGTCCATACCAAAGCATAATTTTATGCATTTAGTAAGCTCCATTTTTTTTTTTTCAAATTGGAAATGCAACTTTGATGTGATGATGAAACAAAAATGCAGGTAGCCAGGCTGATATATATCCCTGTGTCCCCAGTGGATAGTGCTACATAATCAAAATATTCTGACTGGTTTTCTTTCATTAAAAAGAAAATAAGTTCTCAAAATTAAGGAATGTGAAATGAAAGGCTTATGTTGCTGTCATGTTTCTGAAGGAAGATGAATGTTGTTAATGGCTTCTCTTATATTTTATTAAAAACTCCTTCCATCAGAAGTGCTAAATTGTTCTTAGCTCTGGCACTAACAAACGATGTCCTGGTGCTGTCAGGCTCCACCTGTACAAGTCCTAACAAGTCAGAGAGCCTTTGGAGCACGTCCAGGGGCTCTAGAAATGCTGGGGTGGAAGTGCTTGGCACGTGGGGCCCTTTGGAACTGGCTCTTGGGAGAAGTTCTTGGTGTCAGCATCACTAAGTGTTGGCTCAAATGGCACAGATTTGGGATGTTCCAGTACCCATCATACTTTCATGTAACTGAGCAGGAGTAATCAATGTGTTATTCTTGCCTCAGGAGGAAGTAATTGGGATTAGCATGACTGGCAGTTAAATGTAGGGATGGGGAAAGTGTGCTCTATACATAAAATTCAGTGTGTTTTCCCTTAATCAGTGATGAAGGCAAGCACAGGGAATAATCCATGTTTCAGTTAGTTTGGAATTGCATTTATGAAAGTCAGTGGAGTTAAATGAACACACAGTGCTGAAATACATTACTGCAACCCTTGTGATGTGAGGGTGATTGTATTCCAAGGTGCTACCCTTGAATGATCACCAGAAAGACTAGTCCTGAGCTTCATTAAATCCTCACTGCAGAGGTCAGGGAAAACTAAGTCAATGGAATTAAAGCACAAAGTATGCTTAAGTAGAGATATTTGGGTAGGATTAAAATTAAACATGTAGGATAAAATCTCAAAAAGGTATTTAAGCTTCAGAGATTCAGAGAAGGATGTGATTTGGGTGTATAATCTGCTCAGTACCTAGTGGACATCAACAGTAGTTTGCATTTGTGAACATGTAGGTAGCTCAGAAAAGTATCTAGTTCTTGTAGTAGTGAGCTTGAGAGCAACCTGCTCTTCTGCCCATCTTGTTTTATCTTGCTCTGAACCTGCTGTAAACTCCTCAGCTCACAAGTGAGCAGTAAATGCAGAACAAAGGGGAGCCCTGTCCAAGTGAAGGGTACCAGGGGGCAGAATCCCAACTGTCAAGTAGACTGAGGGATGAGATAATGAAAAGAATAGGTTAGACAGTACAATTGTGTTTATATTTGGATTTTTCTTTTATCAGTAGTTTCATTTTTCAATTACCAACATTAACTCCCTACACAGCTTAACCAGAAGGCAAAGATAATACAGCTGATAAAATGCTCCCAGAGGAGGCATAGAGGAACTGTACTCATGCATGTGATACCAAAATGTCGTTTGCATCCAAATTCCAGTACAGAAAAGTTAAGTTAAAACGTTTTTCAGCATGTTTGCATCTCTACAGTAACCCCCCCTGTAGTTTGCATTGTATGTACTCTGATGACCTTTTTATTTGCCTCCTCTCATCAGTTTCTCCTTTCATAAGAGAAGTGTGGTGGATACCATAAAAGCTGAGCTGCCCAGGCAGCTTCCCCCACCTGCAGCTGGTGCTTGTCTTGGCTGCTCTGTCTCCAATTACAGTCTCTAACTAGTCTTTGCCCATGTTTCACTATCCATCTTGTTAATTTGTTTTATTTTCCTAACACCTGGAATTTTCCTTGTCCCACTAGAAAACTATTCCTTCTTGTCCTACCTTTCCTGTTCACCACCTGCATTTTCTATAAGATCTTGCCTGGATGTTCTTTAGTCTAGGCAACCCTAGTTCCTTCAGCATCTCTTTTCAGATCATGATTTTCCGGATCTTGGATTTTGCTGTTCTCAATATCTCTCCTTATTTTTAAAACATGGCCATTGTAGCTTGCTTAGAGCAACACAAAGCATTTAGAGCCTTAAGAAAAAAGCAGGGTTATCAAAATGCCTCTCAGTGGGCACATGGCTCACCTCACATGCACAGTATGGATTGTAATTCATCCTTGGTAGATACAGGAGCTGCATGGACGTTGTGTGAGTGTCCTGTCAGAGCAGCACTGTGGGGTTACCCTTAATGCACAGCTGGAACTGGGGAAGAGACTGCCTTCCTTTGTGTCACTCCTCTGTAGCATGGGAGTACTACTGGAATTTACGTAGTTCATGGCCACTGTAAACCAACACGGAAAAATACAGTTTGGACCTGGAGGGCCAAAGGTTCTTTGCCTGGAGGTAAAAGTGATTCAGATGCAAAAAGTTCTTGCTTTTGTTTGTATGTGCTCTGATTGCTAAAAGGGCAGAGAAGAGGAGGTGCTACACTGCTTAAAGCTTAATTTAAAACATAATGAAAAAAAGCCAAGCCCCCTAATTTAATCTCACATAGTAAAGGATCATTTTCTCTCAGAGAACAAGTCCAGGTGGCAGATTGGACAGGTCAAGTTCAGGACATCAGCACTAAGCTTTACAGTGTCTGAGCTCTGCAGGGCACATTGCTAACCATGGGCAGTGAGTGTGTTGGTAGATAGATGTGCGTCTGAGGGAAATCTTAGGATTTGGGGCACTGGCCTAACATTGTCAGATGTGTTGGGACAGACTTGGAGCAAGAGGATTTAGAGCTTTGCTCGGTTTAAAAAGTCAGGGCATTCTTTTGATATACCCAGATCATCATCTGGGTCATCAGTGCTGTAATTGCATCTGGAATGTGTCTGAAAATCCAGCTGGAAGGATGAAGCCCTGTTCCTGATGATGGCTCCATCAGAGTACTATAAAATCTGATTCTCACCCTGCAGAAAATTTGACTGCACAAGAATAACAGTAGCAAGCACTGCTTGGTTTTATAAACCTTCTCTGACATCTTATTCCTATGAGATCTTTCATTTTATGTTGGAACAGGTTCCAAGGACAGGTTGCTGGGCACTGGCCCAGCACTGCAGAGCTCTGGTGCTGCCTGTGATCAGCAGGTTGTGCTGGCTATGATTTGGGGTGCTTTTGCTCATTTTGTATGTTCAAGATGAAAGTGTTAAGCCACGCTGGCATCTGGAAGGTAGGATCAGCTTGACTTTGAGAATATCTGGGGGGACATCAGTGGAACATGAAGTTTTCCTGCATGAGGTCTCTTTAGCACTTGAGAACAGGACATTTCTGAGATGGCTGTGGCCTTGGGAACAGGGCTGCACATTTCTTTAGTGACATCTCCTTACTCTTAACAGGGAACCCCATCCATATGTGTGAGCTGATGCAGACCCATAAACATCAGTGGCTCCTGAGCAACCGTTTCCTGGCAGCTCTAGTGAACATCAAAATAAACCTTGTTGGACTGCTACACAGGAAAGATAATTGGATATTTTGGGAAGCTTTGAGCAGCTCTGAGATAACTGTATGTCATTTGGTTCTGGTGTCAGTCCTTGCCTTGTGAATTTGATTTGAAAACTGTCAGCCTAAGGTGAAATGCTGGTAAATGAGGTTATAAGGGTAGAGAATCTCTCTGATTGCATGAAGGAAAATGGGGGGAAAGATGGAAACTTCTGCAAGGTGAAATGTTTGAAAGAATTGCATACTGAGAGGCTAATTGGATATAATTTTTCATCCCCTAAAAGTGTTATGATGGATGCCAGAGAAAGCTGTAAGAAATCTGTTGTCCAGATGCATTTGTTTCCTAAGGCTAAATGTAAAACTCCCATTGACAGCTGGTGCCTGCAAATGAGTCCAGAAAACAGATGATAGCCATGAATTACCAGTGAGGAAATCAGCACAACAGCCAGACAGGGGGACTGTTCCACATGGACCCTCAGCCCCTGCCCCACAGCTTCCAGACTCACTGTCACAGCACAGAGCCGTGAGTTCCAATAACCTGATTGCTTCCCTGAATTACCAGTAAGCACTTGGGCAAAGATCTGGCTTCAAAAGCTGGGAGTGTGGCCCAGTTAGGAGCTGTGGGATTTAGCAAGCTGCTCCATTGGGTTTGGACTGTGGATTTATAGTTCATTTGTAGAACAGAGACTGGGCTCATTCATTGCAGGCCAACCTGTCTGTGTCTATGTGTGGGTGTGAGAGAAGGAAAAGTCAAGCCTCAAGGAAAGAAAATACCATTTTCTCAACAAGTATAAAAGGGAATTAGCCACACTCTACCACCTAGCTGCTCCATTATCATGAGTCAGTGATAATAATAAGTTGCACTGGGAAAATTAGACATGGAGGAAAAAAAAAGTGACTGGAAAATTATAATTGGACCCCATGATCAGTCCACTGGATAAAATGCCATGTGCTTAAGTGAGGGCATGTTTTCTATCCTTATTTCTACCTTATGGGGTAGAGATTACAAATTTAAAAATTGTAATAAAGCAAGAAAATCTAAGTATGAATCTGCCAAACCCGTCCAGCGTGCTCTCTCTTGGTATATTGCAAAAAACAGAAGAAATGCAGAGTGTTTGGGACTTTCAGATTTCTAGTTTAGAATTTTCAAAATAGTGTTGACCATTTTGGACCCCTCTCTGTTCCCCTCTCTTTTTCTATACTTTTTTCCCCCCCATGTCCTCTTCCCTACAGTCCTCTTTTGCTCCTTCAGCACACTCTGAAGACACCTTCAGTCACAGCCTCAAACAGCTCATGTTGGGCTCCAGCCTCTGCAGGGAATGGAAGAGGATTTCTCCTGGGACAGGCAGGCAGCCAGCTTCACAACTGAGTGCTACCTTTTCTCTTTGCCTTCTCCAGACTCAGCTGGCAGAACTATGGACTCCCAGAGCTGCTTCTCCTTCAGCATCAGGAAGAGGCTGAGGCTGCTGCCAGCCTGCCCCATGTCTATCCTGTGATTACCCCAGCAGGACACATGCAGCCCTACTTCCAAAAGCTACATTAATGGTCCTTTTGGATCTTGAGAACTGCATTTTGCCTCTTTGATCTTTCATCCCACGCCTCTCGAGTTCTACTGCCTCCTTTAAGTGCATGCACTGGCAGCCTGGCTGGTGGATGGCTCTGGGATAAATCCCTTTGGCTGTCCTTGAGATTCCTCTATGGCAGGAAGGTTTCTTCCAGAACGTTTTTCCCAGAGCTGATCTCCACTTTTTTAGAATTATTCTTGCTGCTCACTTCCATCCCTCAGTGCCTCAATCTTGCATATATAGGAATATCTTCCATAAGTGAAGAATTCGTGGATTTACCTGGGATCTGAGGAAGTGCAGTAGAGCTGCCTACTTTGCCTGCTCTCAGGTTCTGCTGCTTTCTCCCTTCCCTCTTCCATTCTTCACCATATGCCCCCAAGGTTGATTGCTTGTCAATCAGATCCTTAAGGCTTCTATTTTGGGAGCAGGAAGAAGGTCCCTGTAACCCCTAGGTACTTTCCCACTTCTTTTCCATGCAGCTGACACTACTTATTGCCATTAGCTGATCTTAAACACTGAGATCACAGAAGTTCTGGTTTCTTCAAAGACTTTGTTCATCTCCAAGCCCAGCATTTACAATTCCCATCTATGTAGTGTCAAGAGATGTGTTTTATCCAGAAGGCTTTTCCTAAGCCTCTGGATTTGAGGGGAATCTGCCCTGAGGGCAGGCAGGAAGGTGAGAAAAGAGTAGCAGCCATAACTGGTGTTATATGAATACCCCTGCTTTCAGAGTAGGCTCGAAATGCAGCAACTAAAGGTGTAAAGGCAGGTGATAGTAACTCCTTGGCAATAAGGCAACATTCTAAAATACTGCTTCCTGAGCAAGACTTTGTGAAATTATTTTCCAATTTCTGCAGTGATTGGATTTCAGTTTACAGCATTTTTAGATCTGCAGGTTGCTGACTAATTTTGTGTCTATTACATTTTACTGTACCTTACAAATGGTACCCTTTGACATAAATTATTTGAATAGTGGTTAATTCCTCTCGAAAGCAATGGGGATTTCACTATTATCTTTCACATGTGGCAGTAAGGTTCTGTAAAGCACTTTTTGCACTCATTTACTTGAGTTAAATGTCCAATAAATAACGCAGAGTTCCAGGCTAAGCATGAGCTAGAGATGGAGTTTTCAGTTAATAGAACAACTTGTCTGCTTTTCTCAGGAAGAAACAGCACTGGGAAAGTTGTTTGAAATATAATGGTAGAAAGAATAGAATGAATTATTATTAATAATACCTGTAGCAACTTTTACCAGGTTTTTGGTACTTTTGCTTATAATAAAATAGACCAATCAGTACTTTGAAGTTGAGTAGGAGAGAACTGATTGAGCTTGCTTGATTCATGTGTAACCAGCTAAGACAAAATTGATGTGCTTGGATCTGTAAAAGCTATTTATAACTCAGGTTAAACAAGAAATAGCTTGACCGTAATGCTAAAGTTTGGAAGTGCATGCTTTCCTTCTTCATATGGAGAAAGACAGCAAAACTGGGGAAGCCTGTAGAATCTGGCTGTAGGAAACATGATAGAGGAGAATGCCATTGAAGGAAGCCTTGGAAGCACACTAAATAAGATGGGAAGACTCAGGGTTAACTTTTGAGGGTTTTTAATTGAGATGTGTAGCTGTTGTCTATTGATGTAGCAGTTTATAGGGAAGTTAAGGGTAAAAACAGGATTAGTCTTCTACTGAGTGGGCATGTGGACTCCCTCTGGGAGCATGACAAGCAGAGCAGACATCAAATCCCATGAAGGTTTCCTAAAGGTGCACAAATTCTGCCTTTGCAGTCCTGGGTTTGCAAGCCTGCTATATAATCTCTCTGTGTATGTCTATGATGTGTGTGTTTTCTTTATATACATTTATCTATAAAAAGAGAGAATTTACTCTTTGGGAGTAAAAACTTAATGTTTCAGGTGTTGGTGTTTCTCTGAAAAGGGAATCAATAACCTAGTCCTGTATATCTTTGATGCAGTGTAATGCTCTCTGAGCAGAACAACCATAATAATTTAGAAATTGGCTGATTTGTTCAGAATTTTCAGCCTCTTTGCACTAGCAGTGAGTTTTTTTCTTCCCTTTCTTTTCTTTTACTCCAGGTTTTTTAGTGCTTTCTCCATGCTTCTGCTTATCATTACTTGTAAGTCCCAGCTAAAGTGCATCAAACAAAATTCAAAGGAATTAACTCATTTACCCTTATTGCTTGTGCTCTCAGGGAGGTTTTATATTGATCCAGCTGCCTCCACAGAAGATGTTACTTTCTCCTTCTATATATACTGAATGGAGAGCACCTGTTCCCTTCTCCTCTCTCAACCCTTCCATGAGGATAATGGGCAGAAAGCAGGGGTTAGATGAGAATAGAGAATGTGCCCAATCTGCTGGGTGAGGCAGGAAATAAATCTCCACCAAAAACTCTCTGCAGTAGTGCAGAATATCAAGACCTAAGTTCTCCTTTGCAGCCTGTGGAAGTCTTTTACCAGTTTAGCGGTTCAAGGGTGCCACTTTGGACCGACTGCTACAGAATGGAGCTGGCTGTGGTTGCTTTCCTGGAATGAATTCCTCTGTTCAGTTACTAAAGCACAGCACTGGGGTTTGCCCTGAGGCACCTCAGCTGTATCCTGTTTGCAGCAAGCATCCCTTTCCCCTCCAGAGGATCAGAGACACTTGGCTGCAAGGATTGCCATACAGGGAAGGGTGTTTTCATCCTACAATGTATCTAGTAAACCAAATTTGAAAAAGCAATAATGTCATTATTAATAAACTAATAAATTTGCTTCTTGGTGCAAAATGTAGTAAGGACTAAAAAAAGTTCAGTCTTCCTGGAAGAGAGAAAGGGGTAATGTGGTGGTAAAACAGCTTAGTCAGAAGATGGATGAGGCAACAGTAGCTTGATATTGATCTCTGTCCTTGAATTAGATAGGCACTGGCTGATAAAATATCCCTATTTTTCTAGGTGTCATCACATATTTCCAAAATATCCTACTTAGCTGCTGGCTGCTCAGCCTTGGAAGCAAGGCCTGTTCTGCCTCTCAATGAGGCCTCTTTATGGGGCAGTACAATGGAGATGTTAAACTAAACAAATGCAGTAGCACCAGGCTACAGCCAATTTAAAGGTTCTGTTTAACATATCAAGTATGAGTTTGCATTTCAGGGAAATGTGCCTTTTCAGATGACATTGTCTCAGCATTAAATACCACAGATACCAGTGATACAGAAACATCACACCATTGTGGCTTTGCTGCAATTTGATGCATCTATTCAGAGAAAATTTGCACAACATGTGACTGCAGATGCAGCTCCAGGGTCAAAAGAAGGAAAGGAGGAGGAAGAAGCCCCACCTCACTGTCATTTCTCATCTCTTTGCCAGAACTTGGCTCCTTGGGTGCTGGCTATGCCTGCCAGAGCTACCCCTAACCTCCCAGCCCTTGAGTGGGGTGAGAGACTGCAGAGCCTCTGTACCTCATTCAGCACCCCAGCTCTCAGGGTGAAGGGAAATTCAAAAAACCCTGTCCAGGAAAAAAAATGATGCTCCCATGTAATGTGTTTGAAAGATCTTCAGTGACACTGTCACCCAGGAAGTACAGCAAGTAAATTAGCAACATTGCTGTAAGACAACCTCATAAATGAGACCCTGCTTAAAATTCCAATGGTTGTAAATATGAACACAAAGGAAATTAGTTCTTTAGAATGTCTCTCTCTATTTCCTAGAAATCAATAATACATGGCCCATCATGGAAAGCTTTTATCTGTGTTCAACCTTGCCTCCCCCCAAAAATGGTTCTGCTTGTGCAGACAGGAATTGAAGGTGAACAAGAGTTCACACACATGGGTCACTGTTTGGCAGATCCTTTATCTTACCGTTCTGTCACTGAGGTAAAGTTACCTTAATTTATAGATATCATTTTGTAGTGCTGCTGATTTTGGTTGGCCACAGCAAGAGAAAGTCTTTATCTTCTGTAATTTCTCATCTTTTTGTCTTTTTAAGAAATGCTGTTTCTGATTAGCATGATATATGTATGTCAATGAAGTTAGTAATTTGATCAATTTGGGTGGTTGGAAGGCTCTTAAAAGTACAGGACCTTCAGGAATTCTAAACCTAATCATTGTCTACACTCAGAACATCCTTTATATTTAATACCACACTTGATGGGTAGTTTGTTTTCTGTATCAGCATGCCAAGATTGCAGGCCTTCATTCTTTATGATATAGACAATCTCCCTTTAATGTGCCCTTGTTCCCTGGAAGCAACATGGTGCCATTCAGTGCTGGGGCATTGGTTCCTCAGCAGTGCTGTAAGGAGCTTCAGTGCGATCTCAGTGCATGGTATCACATCACTGGTGATAGAAAATACTGCCAGAAGGTTGCCAGGTATTTAGCTAAAAAATACCCCACCTTCCTTTGATCACTTAATGTGTCTTGATACTGAAATACCTCATAAAATGACAATATTTAAGTATTGTTACCGTTTTCATTTGTTGGTAGGCACAGAGGGTAAAACATATCAGATTTAGTGATCTTATTTTAATGTATTTCTTCAGCTGTTTTCAGTGCTAACTCTTTACTAAGGAAGGAGTTGTTCCTTACAAGTCTAGGCAGAATGGAAGCTTAGCAGTAACTTAATATTTTCTTTTGATTTTTGTGCAAACCTTTAAATTGTTTTTCATTGCCTGTGTGAATGCTCTCAAAAATTTATTCCCAGTAGCATTAACACTGTTGTTACCTTTCATTATTTATGGGCAGATAGTTATTGCTTATCTGGTTATGAAATTAAGGTGAGTTCAAAGCACAACAATTTGGTTTCTTCAGGTAACTTTTTTAATGCCAATTGCGCAGTCTGTGCAGATATAAAACTTGGTGGTGAAGTTCTGCAGCAGAAGTGAACAGAAACTTTCTTTCCTTGGAGGCTTCTGATAAAAGCTCCCCAAAAAACAGATCAATATCTACATTCCTGTCTTTTTCTTGTATCACTAGAGGTTGTGTTAAGAGTGAAAATTACTTCTGAAAGTAAACATTTCAAAATGCACAGCCTGGCATTTTATGCATGGAAATCCTTTTTTAGACAATTATATTAATAAATGACCCCTTACTTTTGCCTTTACTGCTCTTTTTTCTAATTATGCTGCACATGGAAGTTTGGTCTTTGTTTCTCAGATTGCCACAAGTGACAGGTTACAAAGATGGATATTCTCTGCAATGGAAATCCTTTATTTTAGTTTCTTTGGCAAACCTGTATGTCAACAAGCTGACTGGGAAAGGTGCTGTGCTTTCCTTCTTGTTAATAGTTTGCATGACCAAATTCCTTTTTCTGGGCAAGAAATTTCCCAGTGGCAGTCTACTCTCCTACCTCTTACCAGGTAGAAGTGGTATATTTTTAATTCTTCTATAATAATTTATACTAGCACATGCTCTGCAGATGGTTGGAAATCTCTCTGCTAGGCCATGGTTTTGCCCTACCCCCAGAGGCATTCCAGCTGGTGTTCCTTAAATGACTCTTCTCCAAATTCCAGAGGTTTTTTGTTGTTTTGAAATATATTCTGTCTTAATTTTTCTTTGAAAGACCAAGCCATTCGCTTGCATTGTTTGCATAGTACCACTTCGAATGAACATTGGACTTATCCTACCACTCACATCTTAATTAAATTCTAGGAATTTATGAAGGATGAGGTTTTTATTCAGTGAAATTATTCGAAGTGTTGATGGTGATTATTTATGAAGCCACCTTTGAATGAATCTGACTATCAGTATCAACAATTGTTCTGGTAATAAAAAATATTAGCTCTTGTTCATATAAATAAATTAAAAATAGATACTTGTTTGGAAATCTGTGGTATAGGAGAAAATGTTCTTACACGAAGCATTTTCTGATAAGTAGATAATGTGCTGCCTCGGTTCTGATAACAGTTTCCCTCAGCTGCTGATTCAGATTTGCAAAGGCTTGATGCAGCACTGCAGGCTATGAAATTACTTTGTCTTACAACAAATTATTCAGAAACTTTGTATTAGATGGAAGACAGCCAAGTCTAGTCTGGGCTGCAAATAATCCAGACAGGAACAGTATTCACGTGAGCCTCTTGAATGTTAGAGCTGCCAGGAAATAAACTCCTTTCCTTGGCATTAGCTTTTGCCTACACTGAACTTCCCAGCCTGACTCCACAGGTGCTTTTTGGCAGGGGGAATGCAGCTACATAGGGCAGGAGAGCATCTTAAGGTGTTGTCTCTTCTCTTCTTCCTTGTCCTGGTCAGGATGCAGGAAGTGGCACAGCAGTCCCTCATCCCTCCTGTGTTGAACTGCTGCAGTATTTCATGCTCTTGTTCCTTCAAGAGTGCAAAAGATGCCTTTGTGTGGTGAGAACTGGTGAATGATCTCCTCTGTCTGGTGGCCGACCTTAAGGAGGAAGGAGAAAGACTAAAGAGTATTAGAGGAAGTGAAAGGGAAATAGACTGGTGGAGTTTCACCCTTCCATCCCTGAGAGAAGCCCACCAGGTGTCAGGGGACTCCCATGCCTCCTGCCATCAGGCTGAAGGAGGAGACCTGGTTGATGCAGGGGAGTGGAAATGGGTCCCTCCTCAGGGAGGAAATAAAAATTCCTCCTGACCCCCATCACCCACCCAGGTGCCACTTCAGAATAGGTGTGAGGCCCTGGACCTAAAGGGTCAGCCAGATGACACAGAAGAAAATCATCTGCCCAGTGAACCTCCCAACTACGCTTCATCTGTCAGACAGATCACCCCTTCTGACACTGAGGCGCCTGGAGCGCGTCCAGAGGAGGCAATGAGGCTGGAGAGGGGCTGGGAGCACAAACCCTGTGAGGAACCACTGAGGGGGCTGGGGGTGCTCAGCCTGGAGAAACAGAGACTCAGGGGTGACCTTATCACTCTCTACAGCTCCTGAAAGGTGCCTGTGCTCAGGTGGGGCTTGGCCTCTTCTCCAGGCAACAATTGATAGAATGAGAGGACACAGTCTTAAGCTGTGCCAGGGGAAGTTTAGGCTAGATGAAAAAATTCTTCACTGAAAGAGTGATTGGGCACTGGAATCATCTGCCCAGGGAGGTGGTGGTGTCACTGTTCCTGGACGTATTTAAAAAAACAATTGATGAAGCATTTAGTGCCATGGTTTAGGTGATGAAGATATGTTAGGTTATATGTTGGACTTGATGATCTCAAAGTTTTTTCCAACCTAATTTCTTCTGTGACTCTGTAATTTTGGCTTTTTAATTTAAAAAAAAAATCTTTGCTTATGTTTTTTAATTTTTTTTTCCATAACTAGTGGGATTTGACTAGCATGTTCTATAGCTTCCTGGATGTCCTTTAGAGGATCATTCAAAGAGGAGGAAAGTGGGAATGGCTCTACTGTTTTCATTTACTGATCGCTGTTACAGGGAACTGGAAAATGAGAATGGGTACCTGCAATACAATGAGCAAATCAAAATACTAACAGGAACAACCAGCTATTATTGCATTAAGTAATTGTCATTCAATCCAGCGCTTGCACAGTGAATGCAAAATAAATCCATTTTTGACATCTCATCAGTATTGCTGCATAGACAATTTGTTAGATTATTAAAAATACTGCTACCTGCAAGCTGGCATTGGGGTATCCCCAGAGAGAGGGTTAATGCTTAATCAAATTGTGTCACATTAGAGAAGGTCTCTATTGATCAGTAATGAAATGGTTTATCAAGTTGATTGGTTGTTTTTAAACCAGTAATTTTTTTTTTAATTTTATGGCAAATAAAACACTGTATAGTGTATTCTTACACTCATTTACTGAAGTTCTGCCATGGTGCAGTAAAATTGAACAGGATTAGCAATGCCATGTTGGGTATTAGTAAATGCATTATTGTAACTGGTTTCCATTGCTTCAGATGAGAGACAGCCACATTGCTAATTCCAGTGATTTCTAAAGTCTGTAACACTGGGAGTAGAATGCAAAGGAATCTTGCCATGTAGAGGATCTGAGTTGCAATTCCTTTCCTAAAAAGCTCTAAGAATTCACAGATTATGAGAAAGTTCCATACAAAACAATCTCCAACCCTCAAATCCTCCAGTGTACCTTAGCAGCACTGAAATGACTAGGAAGCCCTTCAATCTTTCATCTCAGTTTAAGGTCAAATTAAAATCTCTCAAAATGTCAAAAATTTTCTGTAGCCACCTCCCTGATCTGGGCACACCCAAATGTCTCTGGAAAATAGCAAGGATGGAAGGTTTGGTGCATTATTGGGAGAATTGTGCGTGCTGGGGCCAGGACAGGGGTTTGGAGCTTTTCTGCAGATCCATGCTAGTGGCTGGTGTGGGAACCCCAAAGAGGAGCTGTCTGTTTTGTGCCTGGAGCTTGTGGTTCACCAGCTCCTCTTGTGGCACAATAATTGAGCACGGTATTTTGTTTGAGACTGGCAAGCACAGCTGGGATTCAGCAGTCCTGGAGAATCCAATGAAACAAATACTTTTGTGCACACAGAAGTTGGCTTTGTTCTGCTCTCACAAATGAACCTGAGGGGCTCCTGTAATGTCAAGAAGTGTAATTAAAACAGAATTAAATCATAACTGCATGGATTATGTTCAGTTCCCAATGGGAATGACACTGACGGTTGTGCAGAGTTAATGAAGAAAGATGAGCTATCATGGGACTCCTGGGGCAGAAGGGGGCTGTAGTCCATGGGAAAGCTGCAGAAACTGGCCAGGATGGGGACTGGAAAAGAGAACAATGAAGCAAGGGCTGATGGATGGAAAAAGCTCATCTTGAAAGGTTGTTTGGGAAAGCACAAAGCTCTACAGAAGCTGTTGCTCTTCCTCACACTGGGGACATACCAACAGTTCAATGTCTCTGTGGTTTTGTGTTTGTAAACTTGGGTGTCGCAGTTCAGAACTTGCAGAAATTTAAGGCCTCAGTCTCATATGAAAGTGTGATATTTCATGGCTTCATTTCCATAGCCAGGGAACAAACTCCTGACACCTGATCATTTTGCCTAGATGTCTGTTGTTGTCGCAATGAAAGACAAGATCTACACTATGAGAAATCCAAGAACAGTTAATCCGTGGAATGAAGAGTGTGTGTACAAAGAGAGATGTGTGTCTAAGCAGGGCTACATGTATATAAAATATCATCTGTGTGTTTATACAAATCTGATTTCACCATTTTCTACAGATTTTATCTAAACTGGAATTTGATTGTATTTTCCTTTGCCATAAAGATCCAAGCTGTTGTTGTTTGGCCGTACAGATCCTTCAACGCACGCATAAATATGTCCTGGTTTAAACTTTTTGCTCTGTGTGAATGTGCCCCTTTTTGCTTTGGGGCACACCTGAGATATTGGACTGTACATTGGTCATCTCTCAGAGTTCTTCAGCATTTTTTCAGTTTGGTGAGAGATCTTTTTAGAAGACAACCCCAAATATCTGAAGCTAGGGCTGAGGTTTCTGTTGGGGGGCCTGTGGCCGGGAGTGGCAGGCTGGCTCCTGAAATTCCGCGCCACGCAGGATGGTTCTCAGACTCAAGCTGGCAGCAGTGCCAACTTGGGCTGGTTTGACAGTGCCAAGTGGCTCCTGCAATCTGCCATGCAGAACCAGGACGGGTGAGTTTTGTTTGCCAGGGAAAAGGGCCGAGGTTTGTGTTGGGGGGCCTGTGGCCGGGAGTGGCCGGCTGGCTCCTGAAATTCCGCACGACGCAGGATGGTTCCCAGACCCAAGCTGGCACCAGTGCCAAGTCGGGCTGGTTTGACAGTGCCAAGTGGCTCCTGCAATGATAACTTTCCTAAAGCAGAGTATGGAGCCCTCCACTTCCCTTGGCAGTTCCCAGGCAGCACTTATTGGAGCTCCTTGCTCTGGAGGGTTGCGAGACCATCCTGCCAAGAGCCTGGTGCTGCCTGGCACAAAACCAGCTCTGACTGACTGTGTCAACTCTGTGCCAGCCCATGTCCTTGTGATGGAGGGGACTTAGATTCTCTCTGTTTTGGGTAACTTGGCTCCTAGCCCAGCCCTGCCTGGCCATTGTGGCAGCTCAACCCTGAGCTCATGGTAAGTACAGCAGAGGTAATGATTACAGCCATATAGAAAGTGCCCTGCTGCTGGCACTCTGAGCACTGCTGGGGGAGCTGAACTGCCTCCTCAGGGGCCTCCTGTGCTGCATTGGCTCCTGGCAGTACTGAGCAACCCAGTCCCTCTCTTACACAGCTCACACACATTTGAATGTGACACAGTGGTGCAAAGAGCCATAACTCCAGGTTGGCACTAAATGGAAAAACTTAACTTATAAAGAAGTTTTTCAAACCCTGCAGAACTTGTAGAACTCTTTGTTCACTTGTTCACATTTGCTTTGGCCTCCTTGCTTTATTTAATTTAGGTGCACCTGCAGAATCCAGTTAAGCAGGACACCATAAAGGCAATTCATTCATCGCTGCCTCTTGATTTTCAGAACTCCCAGCAGGCAAGTGAGGCTTCCAGACTGGTGAAATCTGCAGGGAACATTCTGAAAATCCCATATGACAGGGAACAAGTGTGAATTTCAGGAAGCAAAATGGTCAGAATGAGTATTCAGCTGTATAAATGCTTATTTGAGGGCAATTTCATAGTGCTGTACCTTCAGTTTTGCCTGGAATTTTCCTGGAATGGTTTTCAACATCAAAAGTGTAGGGAAACACATGGTTATCTCTTTCAAGGAGAAGCTTCCACCCTTCAAAAGGAGGTTGAGCTTTCAATAATTTGATTCCAAATAAGCATGTAATAATAGAGTTCAATATTAAACTCTTTGAGAAAAGCCCACTTTTCTTGAGAAGGCTGCAGATCTGGGCCTTGACATCGGTGGCTCAGTGACTGTAGGACAACCAGCATTTTCAGTTAACCCAAGAGCTTTCAGCAGAATTGGCTTCTTACATTATTCCTGTCCCAGCTAGGACAAGTTTTTCTGAGAAACTTAAATGGTGTTTTGAGTACTGCAGAAAGGGCTTGCTTGCAGACCTTTGAGAGCAGTAACAGAATCATTGAAGATATTTGTTTCTTCTCTGGGTCAGAAGCAGGAGCGGCTTCACCTGAGAAATGGAAGAGGTACTTGTGTAAAAGAAGACAGAGTCAGGGCCATGTCATGAGGCTGCAGCTTTCAGGTATATTCCCTATCTGAAAGGCAGACAAAAAGTTGTCTTTTTTCCCGTTATCCTCTACCTGATGCCACCACAGGCAGCATCACAGTCACCTTCTGGGGGGTTCCTCACTGCCACAGCTACACTGAGCACAGCCCAGGAGGCTCTGCGAGCAGGGCGTTATTGCAGTGTGCTTAAGTTGGAATTGTCCTGCACTGCACCTGGCTTCTGCTCACTTGCATCTCAGGGGTACCCAAAAATAGCAGGCTGCTTGAAAAGCACAAGCTATGCCCCTCAGGGTAAATTGTTTTTAAATTTGTTTTTATTCAATTGTATGTCAAGTATTTCATAACAGAATATTGCATTTTTGCAGAGCAGGAAAACGTGTAAGGAAAATCCTTAAACTTCCTAAGTTGTTGCATTTTGGTGCAGTCATGCAGAGGTTTAGTATCTTGAGCAGATTTGCTTTTTCCTGTATGCTGTATTTCTATTTTAATTATCCTGATGAAATTATCCTCTGTGCTTTTATTTTGATTTTATCCTTTAAAAAGACAGGGTAGATACTCAGCTGGTACAAAGTGGTGGACGGTGCTTTACAGCAGCAGAATACTTGGCCCACAGTGTGCTGATGTAGGCAGCTGCTCTTCTGAATCTGAACACTGTTTTTGGAAAAAAGTTTGGTAAAAATGACAAAGTAAGGCTGAAAGGAGTTAAGGATCATCAAGACCCAATCAAAGAGAAACTGGAGGGAGAGGCAAAATAACCCCAGAAGGATGACCACTGTGACAAGTTCTCTATCCATCTGTACCGGCTTTTCCTCTGAGCACATCCCAGCAGAAGCTCCCCCATAACTTCCTCTGACATCTCCAGTCTATGATGCTGCTCAGGGCTTGAAGCAAAAGCTCCTGTTGGGCTCACAGCTGTGGAAGCAGCAGCAGAGTAAGATCCTTCACAGCATGGCTCCACATGGATACAGGATGGTGTCCTAGGTTACAATGCAAGGTATAACCAAAAGTATTTATTCCATCACCATCTTGATAAGGTGTCAGAAATAGGTGGGGCAGTGTTCTTTATCTCTTCCATGGCACATCCGTGGTAACTCCCTTTGGGGGGATATCTTCTGTTAATGGGGCATCGAGTCTCACTGTGTGAGTCATAAATTACATCGTCCCATTGTGAGATTCTGCACCCAGGGGGGGGAGCCAAACATTCCTATTTGGGTATAACCTGAGGTTTGGAACACCTTAGGCAGCCTTACCTACTGGATTCCCACAGGACAAGAGCTACACAACCATCACTGGGCCTTCAGAAGAGACCAGACCCTTCTACAGGATCACTGCTTCCACAGAACCACATCTATCACTTCAATAGGACCGCAGCCACCATTTAATGGGACTGCTACCACCACCCTGACCAACAGGATATCAGGTTGTATCCTGACTCTGTCAGCTTAAGCCAGTGTTTTCTGCTTCTATTTTAATTTTCCTATTAAGTTGTAGCTCTGACTTGGAATGTTTCACTGGTTTGCTTTCAAACTAGTACACATGGGAACAGGTAGTGTGTTAAATATGTGAAAGACAGACCACCAGTCTAGGCCTTGGAGTCCTTGCAGGAGACAACTGGGGCTTCTTTTCTGTCCCTTCCATCTATGTGTGGAAAGAACTCCATATACTTCCAATGTTTTCCTCTTTTGAAGAAGGAAATTGTCATTGACTAGATAAATTCAAAGGGAATTTCCTCCTTTGATTGAAGTGCTTACAGCCTAATTGCCAGAAGAATCTGGAGGAGCAGCTCAGCTGTGTTTGGGGCAGGGGACTTCAGTGGAAGTGGTATTAAGGCAATTTCACAGCAGCCCCCAGGAGTTCAGTGAGCAGGGAAGGGCAGTTTCAGCACTGAAGCACACTGAAGGCTGGCGGCTCTGTACAATTAGAGTGCTGAAAGCAGAGAATTTTCCTTGTTTTCATCTCTTGCTTTCATTGAAGGACATTCACAATATTTAACATCTTTCTAGGAGATTTCTGTTGAAGATCACATATTTATGCTTCTTGTTATTGTTGATAGGCCTCTAAGTGAGGGTTTGATGAAGGCATCTGAAGTGGGTTGGAGGTGCTAGAGGGGGAAATGGGTGTAAGGAGAGACAGGAGAATACAGCTGAAGGATTACAAGGTTTCTTGGAGCCAGGAGCAGACTTTGGAAGTGGATTTAGCCTCAGGCCATCCAGCAAATGGGCTGCTGTCCTGTCCATAAGACACAGGACAACAGATGGGACTTCAGGAATATAACCCCAAAATAAAGTTTCTTCCTGTGTTTGAACCTTCAGAAGTGGTGAGGATAAGCACACACATCAATGCATCCCAAAAGAGTGTTCTGCAGAATGAATGCTGGTGCTCAGGATGTTATGTGGTGCAAAACTGGGTACCCTTGCACAAGAGAGAAGGGGGAATAGCAGGAGGGAATGATTGAGACAGTGAGTGATGGAAACACTAGGATGGGGTGTTCTCAGTGGCCTTCCAAAATTCATGTTGTCGTTGTACTAAATAATGGTGTGTTTTTGTGCAGTGATAAATATTGCTCTTCTGAATGCTATGCTCTCTTCACTGATTTATTTCTTACGAGTTATATCAATGACCTGTCTTTCATAATTAAGTTGACATGCTCTTCAGTGCCCTTGGCAAGCATTACTCAAAATAATGCAACCTAAAATAGCATATCTCAGTCTCCAGGGCTGAAATTTGCCTGCTATTGCTCTCCCAGTGATGTCCTTGAGTGGTGGCTGGAGGTAAAATGCTCTGGGAAGAAATGGCGGTGTGTTGGTTGGGAATAGCTCTGCATTTCTGTAGTTGGAGTTCCAGGGCATAGCTATAGTTTTGTTCCTTTTTCCAGCTAAAAACTGCAGCAGATTGTTGGAAATGAAATAATGACAAGGTAGTAAAATCCCAGCAAAGTAATTGGTGAGGGATAGCTTGCTGTTAACAAATAATGTTGTAGTACATAGCTACAAATTTCCTCATGTTCAGCAGGGAGAAATAAAAAAACACAAAAAGTAAAAGGGATCATTAATTGAGTGAGGAAAAACAAAAGTGTTCACCAACATTGCAGGGGAGGAAAGAATAGAAAGTTAAGGAAAGGAAAATAATGACATGAGAAATCTACAGAAAAATTTTGGGTTGTGTCAGATCAGTCCCATATGTATTCATGTTTCCTGAAGAAAGCCCAATCTTACCCTGAAAGAAACATGAACACAGAGTTGTTCACAACAGCCTTCTCAAGAGAAAAGATATGTTTTTCACTAAGCTGCTGCTCCAGTACCCAAAGGAGCTGAACTCAGTTTCTGACCTCTTACAATTTCGCAGGTCACCTTAAGCCAAGGCTTGCATCCCTCTTGTCTGAGGGTTTAATGACACATTCCTGTGCAGAAGGAGCTGAGAGCAATGATCGTGAGCACTGGCTGGGAATTTTATAGGAATTTGTTTGCATGGCAGGAGCAGGGCTGTGAGCCTTGGCTTCCCCAGTGACAGACTCCTGGCCTGGTACAGCCGGGACATTGCTGCTCTTGGCCTTCTTCCCTGCCAGACCTATTAACCACACTGTGATCAGCCAGGCTACTAATTAGGGGCTGGCTGGTTGGGCAGTTTGGGCTGCTGACAGCAAAGGCAGCAGAGCTCACCTGAAGGCTCATTCCCAGGGAGAGAGAGGAGCTGTATCCTGCCCTGTGCCTCCCTCTTCCCCCTGGCTGTTGTCCCCTGCATTGCACTGGGCCTAGGCCCCCTTCACCCTGCCATGAACCAGTTCAATGACATACCAGAAAATTATTTGTGGCTTTTTTTCCCTCTTTTGCCTGATTGCTGTTTTCCATCATGTTAGTGCATCCAGGCAGAGCTTTGCTCTAAGCTAGAGCCAGCAGAAGGCAGCAGCAAGCAGGCAGGAGGAGAGACTGGGAAGGAGGGGGGCATCCTTTTTGGCAGCAAAGCTGATACCTTCTCATCATGTTCTGTGGAGCCATACTCTGCCAATCATTCAATTAAATGGTTCTGCTAGGGAGGATGTGGGTGAAAGGCAGAAGAATAACACTGGGAGCGAGAGCAAAATGAGATAAAATAGTATCCTGGAAGCAGTCCAGCTCTGTGCTATGTAAACTTCATGCTTTGCAACCCTGGCATCACCTTCTTGGTGCATGAATAATGAACTGCTTGCCATTTGGACAGTCTGTCCCAGATTTGGCTCACCTCACAGCAGCTAACTAAAAGTCAAGCCTCTAGTGCCAAGGTTTTTTATTGGCTTCCTTTAGAGATAGAAAAAAGGGTGAGGCACACCCAGGCAGTGATTTATGCAGCCTGGCTGGAGAGGGGGTTTGTCCCTCTCTGGAGGTGCCCTCATTGCCAGGCTCCTCTCATTTAATGCACTCTTGTGTCCAACTGGGGTCACCATCAGCTGGGCCCTCTTGCCTGGAGAGAAACTGCCAAGCATGCTGCTCAGCATCCTCAACCCCTGGTGAAGGCTGCAGTGCCTCCTCTGCTCCCAGGGAGGACCAGGGCTCCTGCCCCAGGCACTGAGTTGTTGAGAAACTTTTTCAGGAACTTGTCATCTCTCCTGGCAGGGGTAAGCAGTCCTCCCACAAGGAATGAATCACACCTTGAGGGAGTGATGATGGGAAAAGTCTGGTGTTATTCCAGGCAGTGTGGGTGTCCTGAGGTGTCTGTGTCACGAATTCCAGCCTTATGTGGGTGTCTCAGAAATGCAAAGGGCACAGACCAGACATGTGCTGAGGCTGGGGAGGCACCTGTGGCCCTCCTGAGGCAGCTTCAGTCTGCTGGAATGAGTCATCTCCTCTTTATGTGTTTTCAGCATGTGGCAGGGAGGGTGTTCTCCATACTCTGGGGCAGGGCTTATTTTCACAGTATTGATCTTGTCTGTTCTAGGACATTCCTGCCCCCTTTCTTTCCTTATGTGTCCCCAAAAAGGGAGGATGCTGTGTGGCTGGGATGTCCTGCTGGGAGGACTAGGGAGTGTGTGGGGCCATGGCCCCAGCACAGAACATTGCCCCCCATTAGGGTCTGTTGGTGTCCTTGGAAAGCACAAGTGGTGGAGTTTGGGGCAGGGCTGAATGGGTAATATTGGTCAATAAAATATTAAAATTTGGGTTATAATTTTTATTTCCATGCCACTTAAAATTGCAAATGTACTTTTCTGTAATGAGAAAAATGTACTTTTCTGGCTATTTTAAGATAGCCTCGCTGCTCCAGGGTTCTCCTCATTATCTGAGTGTATTTTATCCAAATCCATCCCCAGAATGGCTGGTGCAAGGGTTCACAACAAAAAAGGCAATGAGAATGCAAATGGAGATGTGAAATATCCACATGAAAAATAGAGATGCAATTGAGTTCTCAACAGTACACAGGTTGTTATTTATTCTGGCATGTGAACAATGACCTGATCTGCTATAGGGTAAAGTTCTAAATTATAATCTGTTAGCAGAATGCTATAAAAGCTTAGGAAGCACACACGTAACTTATTATGAGGGGGAGGTATTGCCAAATGGAAGTGGAAATAAAAATGGGCAGGGCCAGAAATGTGGATGAAATCAGGGGCTTGAAAACCAAGCTACCCAAACCTTTGGTTACAAGACAGTGCATTTCTGAGATACCATACAGGGAAGCAGTCTTTTGAACCATGATTTGGACACCAGACAAGTATACAAATTTGACTTTTATTTTGGCAGTGGTTATGATGATTTTAGGGTTTGAATTATATTTAAAATTTAATTGTGTAGAAGGTTCAGAACACAACAAATAGAAAATAATTCTACGTGGGATGAAGCTTTTCACTATCAAGGCTGAAAATTATTTAGAAAGCAAATCTTTCCTTCTCAGATTGTTTCCCCAAAAACCAAAGAGTGAACCTGGCAAGGGGAAAACAGAAAATTACCAAGAGGCATTAGTACAGTTGATGTGAATAAATAATTCTGTTTGCATTTTGGGGATATAATATTCTTGACTGAACTATCAGAGCTTGAGCTATTTGGGCCTTTCATGTGTATATTCGCATGTGTCATTCTGTTGTTGCTGATAAACAAGCCTGGAGTTCTTTGCATGTACAATGATGTTATTATCAGTTCTGTGATAAGACCAAATGAAAGCACTTTCTTTCTTTCCTCTTGATGCAGCTTGGCAGCCAAAACATCCTTGGGTTTAGCAAACCTGAAAATAGGTTGCTGCAATTTTGTGCAAAGGAAAAGAAGAAATGAAGGTTAAAGGATGAAATGAGCTTTCTGGTGTGAGGGGTTAACAAAACCCCCAGGTCCAGCTGTGGAGGGGAGGAAAAAGGATGAATTCATTTATCAAGTGTTGGTAATTGATGGTCAAATTCAGAGAACCACAGAGTGAGCTAAGTTGGCAAAGACCTTTAATATTACCAAGTCCAACCTATGACCTCCTCATCAACTAAACCATGGCACTGAGTGCCTTGTGTAGTCTTTTTTTAAACATGCCCAGGGACCATGACTCCACCACCTCCCTGGGCAGATGATTCCAGTGCCCAGTCACTCTTTCAGTGAAGAATATCTTTCTAATATCTAACCTGAATGTCCCCTGGCACAGCTTAAGGCTGTTTCCTCTTGTTCTGTCAGTTGGCGAAAGAGCCCAACCCCACCTGAGCACAGCCACCTTTCAGGAGCTGTAGAGTGTGATAAGGTCACCCCTGAGTCTCTGTTTCTCCAGGCTGAGCACCCCCAGTTCCCTCAGTGGTTCCTCACAGGGTTTGTGCTCCCAGCCCCTCTCCGGCCTCGTTGCCTCCTCTGGACGCGCTCCAGGTGCCTCAATGTCAGAAGGGGTGATCTGTCTGACAGATGAAGCGTAGTTGGGAGGTTCACTGGGCAGATGATTTTCTTCTGTGTCATCTGGCTGACCCTTTAGGTCCAGGACCTCACACCTATTCTGAAGTGGCACCTGGGTGGGTGATGGGGGTCAGGAGGAATTTTTATTTCCTCCCCGAGGAGGGACCCATTTCCACTCCCCTGCATCAACCAGGTCTCCTCCTTCAGCCTGATGGCAGGAGGCATGGGAGTCCCCTGACACCTGGTGGGCTTCTCTCAGGGATGGAAGGGTGAAACTCCACCAGTCTATTTCCCTTTCATTCCTCTAATACTCTTTAGTCTTTCTCATTCCTCCTTAAGGTTGGCCACCAGACAGAGAAGATCATTCACCAGTTCTCACCACACAAAGGCATCTTTTGCAGCATCCCCTGGTACTACTGAGAGGCTCAAACACTCCTTGCAGGAAGGGGTCTGGACAGACATGTCCTCCTTGGAGACTTCTGTTTGGCTTGGTACACTTTTACTAGCTATAGCTTTTGATCGTTTAGAGACCATTGTGGAAAAAAAAAGAAAAAGAAAAAAGAAACCTCCAACCAAAATCAAGCTAAATAAAATAAAAACACCACTAGCAGGAGGATGCAACTCTACTTGCACAAAGTGCTGTGCCATGCTCCTCTTTGCCTGCTCTGGGTCGCTGCTCCCTGGAGTCACCTTTGATTCCCACCTCTGACAGCTGGAGGAAGCCACGCCCTGCGCCTGAACAACTAGCAGGTACAAGGGGAGCACCTGCTCCAGCAGAAAGAATATTCTCCATGTGCTTCCCACATGCTGTGCTGCTGCAGAGTCCTTTAAGGATTCAGCTGGAATTTCCTTGCAGCACAGAAATCATGACCAGGAAAAGCAGCCAGAGTTTCCAACACTCAATGCTGGACCGTTAATAGCTGTGCTGGAGATCAGGATCTTTAGGATTCAGTCAGGGTACAGATACCTCTGACAACTCTCTGCCAGCTTAGAAAATCAATCTGGATAAGGACAGTCTCCACACAAGAAGCCAGGTATTAGGAAGAACATTAGCAGATAAAACATCTATTTTCAGCACCTGTGAGATACAAGCAAGGATGCCAACATCTTTGCTAATCCTCTTGCCTATACTTTTGGCTGTACAACCTCTTTCTCAGGCCCCCTTGCTTTTTCCCTGGCTTAGATAAAGATTGAGATTTAGGGGAAAAATCTACTTGGCTCCAGTGCTCAGTGAAGGGAATAACTTTTAGTTTGGTTTTTGTTGAATTTTTTTGCTGTTTTTTTTTTTTTTTTTTTTTGGGGGGGGGGGGGGGTTCTTTTGTTGCTGTTTTGAGCCCATAATGAAAATCCTGGAAATGCAAAAATCAAGTTGGATGATCAAGTTCGAAATCTTAAGCACTGAGAAGAGATCATGGAAACAGGGAGAAGTAGATGGAGCTAAGGAACAACAACACTTAAATGAAGCGGATATTGATTTCACTGAAATTAACATCAAGTTTTATTGATCTGAGAGATAAATATTGACTGAAGTATCCTCATGGGTTTCCTAACCTGTGCAGTTGTTTTTCCCTGAAACAGGTTTCCTCCTTTTCCCTTGTTCCTTCCCAGAGAATAATATCTTACCTCAGCTGCTCTAAGCTTGTGCTGTTTTTGCAAAGCCAGCATTGTTTTCCACCTTGCTGTTGTAAACATCAGAGACAGGAAAAATGGCTGTGACTTTATAAATCAATAAAGCCCTATGCCCAAACAGCTATTAACAAACTAAAAAGGTGCTTGGAAAACCAGACAACCTGTTATAAAGTAATAACAAAAGGCTCTGCAGCACAGCCAAGTTCTTGGCTCCTCTTACAGAGAAAATGTGTGAAATTGCACTTTGAGGAAGTGATGGTTTCTGACTTTTTTGGGAAAAAAATTATTACCTAATTCCTAATGCTGTCTGAAATATTTTATTGAACTGATCCTTTATTACTTTAGTCTAAATGCCAGTTTACAAGGGCACAGAAGCTTTGCAAGTAGTGGAGAAATGAAAATTTGGAGGGAAGGAGCAAAATAGACAATATGGTTCAATTGTGAAACAGTTTTGAACTATAAGGGTGGGTATACCTCTGTGTTAAAGGGATGAAAATTCAAACATTTCAAACCTTGAAGAGCAGCTGTGTCATTGCAAGCATGTTCATCTGGGCCAAGGGCAAGCTCCAGGTGAGGAAAGAGGGCCTTTGCTATGGATCTTACATGTAATCTAGATTGAAATATTGAGAAATGTACAAATTTCTGAAATAGTTTTCAGGGTTTATAATGCTTAAGGTTCTGCATGCTGCATGTGGAAGACTGCCCAGGAAGGCAAATGAGTGAGGATCATATGGTAACACAAATGGAAGGAGGAAGAGACAAATGGCTACAAATCCTCTCCAGGTAAGTTCTTGGCTTTTGAAACACTGAATCATTTTCTTTCCTGTTGAAAACAACTTGACATTGGATTTAAGCAATCATGCAATGTGGAGACAGAGAGCCCCCACTGACTTTCCCCCTGGGGATCCTTGTGTGTCTGAAATTGCCGGTTTGGGTAGCTAAGGAGAAAACCCAAGTGGAATTTAGACCTACATTATGATAACTTAGATTTAAGTGACCCAGTTCTGAAACTGCTTATCAGTTAATTTCACTCTGAGGAATTGAAGACAAATGGCCCAGAGGGAAAGGAGTGGTGCACAGCAAGCTCCCATCAGCAGCTGATTACCAGTGGAAGAAGGAGTTTGGGTTCATTGGCTCTTTCAGATTGAGAGACAGGTTTTGAGTAGGAAGTCCAGAATAGCAGACTCACTCAAATGTGTGGTAGAAATGCCTGTCAGCAAGAGAAATCAAACAGTGGGTTTGGAAAGAGCCCTGGGTGGGAAGGGCCCAGTGGGGTGTCAGAGAAGCTCTATCCATCAGGAAATAGGTGTGTTTTTAATGGCTAAGCAGCTATCTGTACAGAGCTTTTCAAAAAAAGCTTTTTGAAAACCTGTGATTGTTTGGGAAGAAAAATTGTGACAAATAAACATCCTGCTTTCAAGTCCCCCAATTACCAATTGATGTCTTTCAGCACTGTAGTCCTCCTTGATGTGAAAGCCCCACAACAATTTTCTTTTAATATCATTTTGTCAGAAGTGTTTTCTTTATATATGGGGGAAAAAAATCTGCTTTTCTGTGTGTTCCAGGGAGTGTCCAGTATGTTCCTGTGTTCACCATGTGCACTTTTTCTGGTATAATTATTGCGATGCACAGCTCTGTGTGCTCTTGTGGAAAAGGTTTATCAGAAAATGCTATTCAGGCAAAAGGAAGGAATCCCATTTAAAACTCACTGGCATTTTCCAGGCAGTTTTTCTGTTTGATTGGCGTATTTAATATCCCCAGGTATAGCATTGGCCTTGTAAATGAGAAGCCTGCATTAACAGAAATGACCCAACAACACAGGGAATGGGGAGGCATTCAGGCTGGCAGCAAAGGTGGAAACAGAGCTGCAGATTTAGAAGCATCATGACATCCTAAGACTATGACATTCTTGAAACAAACAGGCATCTTTAAGTATGGTCACAGTACGATGATGAGGAAATCATTCCCATTGCCTTCTCCTTAAAATTCCTATGCCTGATGTAAGATGGGTTGGGTTCTGTGTATCTTGCAATACTGAAGCAACATTTTTCTTATCATCAGGTACTTTTACTGTATTTTACCCTTAGATTTAATAAAAATAGCCCCGAAGAACAAGTTTTTATTCCTCTCAAAATTATCCAGATTCTTAAAGCTTCCCAAGCTTCTAAAGAACTTAAGGATTTCCCCGCTCTCTTCTCTGCATTCACTTAGAATTCCACCTGCTGAAAAAAATCCCTATCAGTGCATAGGGCAGTGCCAGCAGACAGTGTCAGGCTGCTGCAGCTCCTCTCCAAGGCCAGGCCAAGCTGAAAGTCCCTGCCAGCGACTTTGAGTTGCAGATATTTTTTCTTTCTGCCCACTGAAAAATGTCTGGTGATCTCTTGAGGCCCTATATGCAGGCAGGGTTTCTCTCCTGTGTGTGTGCAATTGCCTTGAGATGGGGACACTTGAGATGGAGCCCACCTGGCACAGGACCTGTGGCAATGTGGCCTGAGGAGCCCACAATCATCACCTTGTTTCTCTTTCTGCCTTTGTCCTTACCTGATAATTTTTTCTGTTCTCAAGCTCTCCATTTTCTGTGGAGATAAACAGGTTTTCACCCAAGGTGCTCTTCCAGCCAACTGGAGAGAAAAACTGCAGGGACAGACTGGAGGCTCAGGTGATCCCAAAAATCATAGGATTAATTTTCATTCATGATGGCTGCATGCATGCAGTGCTCAGAAAACGTAAGGGCCCCCAGCAAATTTATATCATAACTGTTATTTTATTGGGCTTGTTCTTCAGCTCTCTAAAGCTGTTTCTTCAGCTGCATTGTTTTAACTATTTAATAATTTAATTTGCTTTTCCTGCAGCTTCCTGCTTCTTCCTTACAACACATTTCTGGATAGGGAAAGGACTCAAGGACAAGTGTTACGGAAAAATATGTGACTGAACAAATTGACAGCCCAGGGAAACAGCAGTAAGATGGGAGTAGATGTGGATCTCAAGGAAAGACAAAATATTGTGAATAGATTGTTATGGAGACTATGACAAATTTCTTAGCAAGTCAGTAGACATTTCTAAGTTGTAAATTAATGATGAAATAATTATTTTAAAGCAGAATGTAAATTGAATTAGTTTCTTTACAAAGTAGGAAAATGTAGAAGATTAAATACTTTTAAATGAGGCATTAAAGCTACAACACTCATTCTGCCCATCACCTTGGGATCTTGGGTATTAGATTCTGCCTTTCTTTCACAAACTTCTGGATTCTGTCAGATGCAATTTTGGCTCTATTTTGGTGTAGGACACCACAGATACTTTGAATACACAGTCAGAAATAGGACATGGAAGTAATGGAAGGACTAATTTGTAACTTGATATTGCAAGGGAATACCTTGTGATATACTATAACACTGTTACTAAGTTAAATGAAATTTGACTCATGAAAATTGTTGTGTAAATCCATAGAAAAAATTAAAATCAAACCTGACTTTGAAAATTTGAAATATCACATTTATTTTTCACTTCCTCCTGTTACTATTCACAATCTTATACTATCCTGAGAGGAAAAAAAAAAAGAAATCAGAGAGGAGTTCTTCCCTAATTCTGGTTCTCCAGAATAACAGGAATCTTTCAAAGAAATCCTCTTCCCATGAGAACTTGAATACAATTTGCAGCCCTTCAAAGAATGAGGCATTTCTAAAAATAATTCAGTTAGAACCTGGGCAGCCAGGCACTCTTCTGCTTGGCAGCTCTCTTGTCACTGATCTCTGCAAAACTTCAGCAGTACAGATGTAATAAGATTTATTTCAGGAAATTTATCTATTTGTATTTATACTGGGTCTTTAGGAGATCCCAGTGAATGTTACAGGTAAGGATATTATTGGAGGAAAATGACCTTGTGGCTGCATAGCATACTGTAAGTTCTAGCATGTTTTACTATCATTTGCATAAAAATATCCACAGCCAAAATTAATGTCCACATTTTTAAACAGTGATCCACATGCATCCCAACTTAACTGTTCTATACAAGTAGGTCCTATAATAATTTTCTCTTTTTTTTTTTTTTTTGTAGTCATTCAAGCCAGTCATGCTTGCAGACTAGTTTTGCTATTGGTTTTATTGACTATTCTTCCAGAATTTTTCCCTTGGCAGGTTCCTTATGTGCTTAGCTATTAAAACTAGTGTGTGAACTTGGAGCATGAGGATATGGCCTTGCTTTATGTTTTCTGGAGGTGGCAGGAGCCTGAGCACTGGGATTTACTCAGCACACATGTATGGAGTGTCCCTGGGGAGCTCCACCACGATGGCTGGGCACAGGCTGGCTCAGCAGTTTCAGCTTTTCCAGGTGTCCAGAGGCAGGGTTGTATTTTTCTGCTTTACAGCACAACTTCTGCTGCTAAAAACAAAACAAAACAAAAAAAAAAAAAAAAAAAGAGAAAAGGCAATTGTGTTATTTGTGTGGAAAAAGTGGCTGAGCTACATCTTCTCTCTGCCCTTAATCTCACAAAATTTTGAATTTTGTGAGATCTATCTTGAAATTAAAATGGGTCTGAATACACTCTTGAATTTTAACTTATTGTTTGATATTCTACTATAAAAAGATATATTGGAGCTACCAAGTCATCATCATGCAGTTATCTCTTCTGTTGTAGGAGTTTTCAGCTGAAACTCTCAAGAAGAACAAACTGTATTTGGAGCTAATGGCTCTTTTTATCACTGTAAGTTGCATACAGCTGAACATCAGGTGCTTGGATAAAACCACACAGCTCACAGGTCTGCTCTTAAAAATGGAAGAACTAAAGAGCAATCTCATATCTCATTCTTTGAACCTAAGAAAGATAGCAATTGTCAGCTCTGGTACCATGCTTATTATTTTTAAAAGTTTTTAGAACAGTATTTCTCTCTTGCCTATGTCTTCTTCCAAAGGAAATGCTCTCTGAAGTGCTACAGTGCTAATCACACAGTCTTTCCAAGATGATTTCTGGTGCTTAAACACAACTCTGGAAGTCCAGGTTAAATTAGTTCAAGTAAAGGTGACTAAACAGTGCTATCAGATCCTTACTGTGGTGCCAAGCTAAATGTATGCAATGCAGTCTCTGTTGCTTTTGGAATATCGAGATCTATGAATGGAATACTGACATGAAACCCTGCCAATTAAAATAGTCATGTGCAAAGTGGAAGGAATTTTTAACACTGCTACAGCTTGATAAAAAAGAGGAGATAGTCTCTTTGGAATAGTGAAATCTCTGTTTTACCTGAGGATTGTAACTGCACCAGACTTACATTTCCTTTTAATATCAGTAAAGGACTGTTTAGCCTTAGTTCTTTATTCCACTAATATTTTCACTGTAGGAATATTTGAGATTTCCTCATTCTTGCATATGTGTGAATCTAGTGCCAGTTAAATCTCCAACAATACCAGACACAAAACATTTCTGATACACTGACATGAATCATTAACATGTTTAGTAATTTCAAAAAGGTCTTTTGAGCATCTTAATCCAGCTGTATCATTGATTGCTACTAGCTCCACCTAGTATATATTTGTATGAAGCTCCTTTATGAAAAAATTCAAAAAGACTTTGCAATTTTAGATGACCTAAAGGTAGCGTTTTGGTAATTTAAATTTTCTAAGTAGAGGGAATTCAGTTGCTTTCTAAGATGGAATTCCTTGCTGTTGTGACACCAAAATTGGAGGCACCTGATTACTGTCAGACTGTAGAAGGTAATGAATAACAAGTTTTGTTATCTGTTGAAAATAAACAGATCTTAAAAGTTTTCTTTATTGCTACCTGAATGGAATCTCTGGAATCAGAACAGAAAAGGAATTAAAACAGAAATAACATTACTTGCAGGATTCTGTGAGAGTCAGTATTGAATTAGGCTAGTGCTTTGATTTGTTTCATTCCTGGCTCTGTTAGCAGGAAAAGGACTTTTCCTCTTGGTGTGGGTGATGCCCACTGCCAATTTCCATAGTGTAATTCCTTCCTTGCAGCGTGTCTGGGAGTCCACTGCAGAATTCTGCTGTGTGGCTGATGTGGCCAGTGCTCCACGAGGGGACACTCACACTCACACAGTGCTCCAGGAGGGGACACTCACACAATGCTCCCTGGAAGAGCTGCCTTTTGGGAGGGGAAGCTGGAGTACAGAGGAGTTTAAGGACAGCAGAGTGAAGTCAGTATTCTGTCAATTGACTTAATAGAAATGACATTAAATATTACCAGAGGAGGAAGTGAAAAAGTGTCATGTAGTTTAGTGGGAATAAGCATTTACTCTGTGCAATCATTACTTAATTAACAGATTTAGGAAAATGCCCATTTTGTGTATGCAACTGTAGTTCCACTCACAGTGTGGAGTGAAGAAACTGTAGTCTTTGAAATGTCAATTAAAGTTTTCAATTAGTGTGTATAGATGGGAAATGGGTGTTTATTAGTAATAAAATAACACATTAATGATTCTCTGGTGATACTGAGAAATCTCTTTGTATCAGAGAGTGTAATATTCCAGTCAGTAATTCCACCTTCAAAAGGCTCAGAAATAGAATGTGTCTTTCTGGAGGCTCCAGTCCCTGTCCATGGACAATTTAAGATGGAAGCCCAAGTATGTGACTCAGTTTTACTGGTTCATTGTAGGATGGTGAAACTTAGGGAGCTCAGGGAGGTAAGTCCTCTGCTCTCCATGATGCAGATCCTTAGATACCGTTAAGCTACCAAATAGATTTTAAAGTGAAGATTGAGGCCAAGCTTCTTGTTAGGGTATCTACCACGGCAAACCTGGATCTCCTGTTAAGCAGCCTGCTCCCTGCTTGGATATGGGTACGGAGTTAAGCAGCCCCTACACTTTAGAATAATTTGCACTTTTCCTGGGCCCAGTTTAAAGCTTTTCTTTTTGCTTTCTCTTTGTTTTTCTCTCTGCTTTCAACTTCTGTTTCCTTCATTTCTTGATGACGGAGTTGCGCCACATCATTAACTGTAAGAAGCATGTCTGCAAATGTTCAAAGAATGATGGATTTTATTATGCTGTCACCACAGCCATGTTGAGGAGGCCACCTTTATTATATTATTGATGCTCTAAACCATTATTTTTAATAGCATTGTGCACTAGGAGAATGCTGCCAGTGGAATGGAAGCACAGATGAAGAAGAGTTCTGGAGCAATAATCCAGTAGGAAGTCAGTCTCAGAAACATCTCTGGTTGAACATTTGCACTCTTTTACTTTGAGCCATTAACTGTGGAGGAAGATTTACTGCTGGAAATGTAGGGTAATTTGACTACTTGTAATTAATTTTTATATTGGTAAAGATCACTTGAATAGAACTTGACATGGTAAATGTTAGCTCTTTGTCAGACTTTGCTAAATGAATTCCCTGTGGTAGTCTGGCATCAGACATTGTAGGCACATGGCTTTGTAAGTGATTTATGCATTGTTTCCTCCTTTGCCAGCATTTTTGGTTTGGATTTTAGTTTGTTTTTCTTTTTCCTCACCCATAAGTGTGAAAAGTTAATGTCCTTTCTAACTTGCAGTTTCTGTAGATAATTTCAAAACTGGAGTTACATTTTGCCACCAAATAACTAAGCTTTATCTCCTAGGAATGAACCAATTTTTAGTGCTTGAAAGTATAAATTTCCAAACATCTTCCTTGGCAGCATAAAGGTTGGAGTGGGTCTCTGCCCTAGGGAGGGATTCATGATGTGCTGCTTCCACACTGACATCTCAAAACCTGCCAGAGACCCAAAGGGGAGGCAGATAATCCCCTGAGATGCTGAAAATATCATAAAAGAGATGTGCTGAAATCTGCATTTTAGTGCCCAAATTAAGGCTTCTGTGGTTTTATTTAGCTCATGTCTTGCAAAGTAAAAACAGTGTCGAACATGGTTATTTACATTCATGTGTTGTAAATACAGTCAAAGAAATTCTGCAGCCTGACGTTACCTAGAAGAAATGAATCTGTTTCTCTCTTGTTTTGTGTTTTTAAGGAGAAATTCAGTGCTCTGCCTGGAGCTTTTCCTGTCAGAGGAGATCTCTCCCAAAGGGCCCCCAGCTGTCTGGGGCTCTGTATCTGCACATGAAAAGCAAAGTAAATGGGATATGACAGACTCTGATGCTTGAGCTAAAAAAAAACCCCAAAACCTAGCAAATTCCAGCAGTAAGAAAGGGTGCCAGAGGACAATTTTAGGCCAGGCTGGAAAATTTTGCACATTATGGACTCTAATAACTCCTGCAAACAGAGCAAGAGGGAATTCCTGAAAGAACATGACAAAATAAGCAGGTGAATGTCAATGTTGATGTTGCTTTTATGTCAAGTTGGCAGGGCAGAAGGCAGGTGTTAGCACAGGGCTGGGTTATTCAGCTCAGGCTCAGGATGTGTTTTCTTAATGAAATTTCTTCTTCTTTCTTCTTCTATGCCTTTGTTTCTTGGGCTGCCTTGTGATTACACCTGACTCTTTCCAAAGCCTCAACACAAACCAATGCCCTCCCTCAGAGATCCCTTCTGTGCCAGCTCCTCCTCCAGCCAGGGAGGTGCCAGCTCTGCCCCCTGGTTCCAGCCCACTTTTCTCCATGTTGGATTAATGGCTTGGTCAAGGCTGGAGAGTTGTCATCCTGTGGGACTGATCAAGGACTTAGTGCAGAACTCGCTACATTTCCTAAATAAAAAGATAAGAATTTTTTTCTGTTGGTCGCTGCAGGTGAAGGGTTAATTTTACCTCTGAAAGTCTTACTATTCACCATTACCTGTAAATCTGCTGTGGTCCCCTGTGTTCTCTTCAGTTGTTTATAGTATTTATATTATATAATATATCATCTATTAAAGATATTATATATTATAGCATCTATTATACCATTTTTTCCTTGTCCTGCAAGGAAAAAAAACAGCAAGAAAATATTTTATAGGTATTTTATGTATAAAATACAGAGTTCTAAATCATGCTTTACTTTTTTTTTCTTTTTTCATGCTGGTCAATAAGCACGATATTTGTAATTTATTTCCTTTTATTTCTCATCCTGAAGCTCAGTCCCAGCAGCTTTGTTGTAGATGAGAAGTAAAATTAGAGCAAAGTTCTTGGTGGCTGAAAAAGAACAGAAAATGCTGTAAATAATAGCTTCTCATTGACTGAAGTCAAGAGGCAATTTCAAGAAGTCTCTGATGTTCCTAATTAGCTGTGTCCTTTACAAACCTGCCCCAGGAAGCTAAAGGCAAATAATGAAAACAGCTGAAAATCCTTGTGAGTCTCCAGTTCTCAAAAAGAAGGCAGCCTTGGCTCCCTCACCACTGCACACCCTGACCCACTGCTCTCATTTTCTTTGGACTTCTATATGAAATTATGAAATATTAAATATAACTCTTATCCACTGAGAGAGTGACTTGTTCCCAGAGTAGTGATTGGCTTTTTTTTTTTTTTTTTTTTGTTAGGATAATGAAGGAGGATGTGAGGATGATGTTAGGAAGATACTTTCATTGGAAGTATCAGCCAAGCTGTAGGGGTTTGAATGGGTGACATCAGTTATAAAACTTCTCTTTTACATGTCTTTAATTCTGAAATGTTTATTTTTTTTTTCACAGTTACTCTGTGGGGTTTTTTCCCCATTATTTTCTATTTTAATCCATGGCATGAAGTGTTACTGGTTACCTTTTCACATGCAAGCCCTGCTAGCACAGAGATATATATTGAAATTGGTACTGTAGTTGCATGACTGTGCTGGATTTATATCTGTCGTCTTTTCTGAGCTGTCTGGGTCAGGGAGAAACCGCTTGAGAGGTGTAGATAAAGTTTACTTTTCCTTTCCTTCAGAGCAGTGTCTGAGAGGTGCTGTGGTCTTGAAACACGGTTCTTGATTCATACCTGGAGCTAGCAATACATAAAATCTGCATATTAAAATTACTTTTTTAAATCTCCTTTAAAAAGGGCTTTAATTTTGGAAAAAGTACTGTTGGTGGTTGGGCAAAACTGCTTCTCCTTCCACTAGTCCTTTGATATGTGTAAGAAAACAAAGAATATAGCCTAGGAAGAAGCTGCTCCTGTCACTTATTGTCTATCACAGCTTTTGCCTTTTTTTCCTTGTATTTTGTTTTTTGTCATTTCCTATGAAAATTGGCTTAGTATAGCCTTTACAGCCCTTCCTCAGATTCATAACACTTAAGAATTATGTGAAAGCATACTGAATATCACCTTTGGTGATTGCATTAAAGAGCTGCTTTAAAGCCAATAGTCTTTTGATAGTAAGAGAGCAAAGTAAAGCATGTCTATTTTGGGAAAAACACCATATTTATGTAACTCTCATTAATCATGCAGGAAATAATGGGCTGTGAGGAACTAATGAAAAATGTTTTGGAGATGCTTTGTATACAAATGAAAAGGTTTGCATGATAACACAAAGATAAAGCTAATTTCATAAAACATCTCACAGTCTGAATAAATAGTCATGTATCAGCTGCAGTGCTGAGCAAAGGCAATAACCACACAAACCCTTCTCATTAGATACTGAGAACTGATTTCTTTATTTGACTTTTAGAATCTTAACATCTATAATAATTTTGTGGACTCATAGAAAAATATGTATGGAAAGGATTACCAGGTGTCTGGTCAATGAACTTGGGGATTGTGGCCAAATCAGTAAATGTTGTTTTAAAAAGTAGTAACAAAACCAAACCAAAGGAGAACAGGGAAAACGTTGGGACACAATATGTCTGAGATGACCTTTTAAACCAAGGGAAGAGAGGAGGAAAAGCCACCACCTAGCAAAGCACAAACAACCTGCTGTTCTGCCAGTTGATGGGGGTGATTTAGAGAACACATTCTTTCCAAAGGACAGAATGGTCTCATTTTGTTATGAATATAAAGGCAACTCAACACTAAAATGATACATGGAATAAAACTGCGTGCTTGGCTTTAGCAACAAGGAAAAGTAAGCAAGGTATAGCACCTAATCATTGCTATGTGAGAGAAGGGAAAGATTAGGGTGTAAGAAAGATACATCACCAACTGCCCAAACACTCCACCATGATCCAGAGTCTGTGTTCTCTGGGGAGCCTAATTTTGCAGCAAGGACCTGGAGAACCCTTCCCAGCAACTGGGGAGATCTTGCACAGTCTGTCCACCCATAGGTGCGGTCTCCTAATTCACCCTGAAAGTTGGTCCAGCTTTTATAGGCCAAAATTAGGAAGTTGAAGTGACCTGATGATATTTTTAGCACAGAAACTCCTGGATCTGATGGCACACTTCCCAACCAGGCCTTGGCTGGGAGGGTTTTCTCCTAAAATACCCTCCAAAGAAGCCTCTATTCATGTCAGTTGGGAAGTTTCTTAAAATGATACATTTCTTGCAGATAACTACACAAGGCTATACAGAGTTAGCATAAGCATCTTTGTCATCTCATTTTGTCTAATTAATACTGATGGTGTTAATCACACAGTGCCCAGGACTCATGGACACTCTGGCTGGGGCTTGCTGCTCAGGCCTCAGCCATTGCACAGTGTGGTGGTCAAAAAAGAGGAGATAAAATCAGTGATCAAAACAGTTATTCCTTCCCACCCATTGCTTTTGGGCAAAGGGAATTCTTCTGCCATTCTTAATGTTGGAAATTTTGCAGGTGTTTTATTTCTTTTGCCTTGCATCTATGTATCTGTTCTTGTGCAGCTGTACCTATGGCCCTTCCCTGCTTGTGTCCCCTCCATCCTGGGCACAGAGAGCTGCTCATTCCTGCAGCCTGTCACCCAGCAGAGCTGGGGCAGTGTCCTTTCCTCCTGCTGCTCCTCAGGCTCAGCAGGCCCAACTCTGCCATCTCTCTGACCTCCCCACCCCTCTGTGCATGTCCTGCACAGGGACATTTCCTTCCCACCAGGAGCAGTCCTGGAGCTGTCTGTATATGGCACACACATGGGCTATATCCACTGTCTTTTGTAGCAAGCAATCAGAGATTCATGCCTGCAGCATCTGTTTTTGACACACAGCTAAGGGACAAGTGTTTTCCCAAACAAACATTCCCTTCTCCTTCCAGCCCATGCACACAGCCCTGTGCATGGTGCTCAATGTACCTGCAGCAGGAAAAGCCATTCCTTCCCAGTGGAGCCAGGACAGTGTCCCTGCAGTGCTGGCATGGCATTCCAGAAGCTCCATTTGACATCGCCTCTGTGATGTGCAGGACCATGACTCTGAAATATGATGATATTTTATAACTATAACGTCATCCCACCCCTCCTGGTCACTGAAGTTCTTCCATGGAGAGGAGTGACTGAAGGAAAAAGGGATTTTTCACAAGTACCTGCATGAGTTCTGGTTTCATTTGAGCAGGGCAGTGGTACCTTTTGCCATTTTAATTTCTGTTCTGAGGATGTTAATTGCTCATCGAGCTGCATCCAACACTGAGCTGTTACATGCTCATAAATATTCTGGAAGTGCCAATGTTGCTGAGATGTTGCTGGAACCTTCTCAAGAATACCCATCTGATAACAGTTTCCTCGCATGGAAGTACTTTCAGAAGCCTGCCAGAGTCTGTTTAGTGGGAAAGATTTAATAACATGGAGCAATTGGTGAGGCAGACAAATTAACAATGTGCATTAATTTCTATTTGCATGCCAAGTATGTGCCAACATTAAAATCCCTTAACAATAAGCTTGTTTTTCCACCTCCATAAAGCCAATTATTACCCACATTATGTTGCACTGAACTCTCAGTTCCCAGACAACTTTACACTTGCTGAATGCTTCTGTTACTTAAAGATCTGAAAATTACTGATAATTTGTGCTGGGGGGGAAGGGGAAATATCTGATCATATACAAAACTTTTGAGCTTATGGTGTGGTGACATTGTGTAATACATGAAAATAGTGTTTGACAACTCTAAACAAAAACAGTGTTGCTGTGATCTTAACCAGGAGTAAAATTTTATCACAGCAACGGATTTTCCTAAGAAGTGAAGCAAGTTCATAATTGTAAATTCAATTGTTTAAACTTGTTTGGCTGCTAAAATTTTTGGATTAGGAATCAAGGGAGAATAAGTAGAGCATTAGGAAAGTAAACTCCTTTGAGCTGTTTGCCATGAGATTAGAAGAGAGGTCATGGAACAGGGGAAGGTAAGCATACAGAGTAATGCTGTGCTACCTTATAAAACTGATGTTTTCAAAACCTGGTAAATCCAGCAATTGCTTCCATCTACATGTGTATGATATTTTAGTTTAGACAACAAATTTGCTTGTAGCTTCTAAGGGTCCTTTACAGACATTTACGTCACTAAGAATGCTCTTGATTTTTAGGGTTTTCTTCTTGTTTCCACAAGAGTAAATTATTTAGCAGCTTACCTTCAGGGTAGCCGAAAGGGCAGAGAGATAAGTTCATCCATCAGGCACGTGATGCTTTGCAGATATATGTAAAGAACCTTGCTGGCATTTCTGTGGCTCAGGGTTTCCTGGCACAGCTGTACTGTCGCAGGAGTGCTGCTCTGCTGTCCGGGAGCAGCATGGGGCATTGACCCACCTCTCATTCCCAAGCACCACTGAAGCTTTTCTGGGTGCCCTGGAGCAGAACACTCCCTGTAGGGCCAAATTTTAGAGAAGTGTTTGCCTGTCCTTTGTCAGGGCTGCTGTTGACAGAGCACCTCAAATCGCCTCTCTGTCTGCCTTTTCTGCCTTGTGCCTGGGGCTGTGGCTGCTGAGGTCTTTGGGGATTCTCCTGCCACAAACAGGCAGAGTTCAGACACATCCCTGGAGGCCTGGCTTTGCCCTTTTCATGATGTACTGGAAATAAAGTCCTGCTTTTTGCTTTTGAATATCACAAGAAATGCTGGGCCTCATGGTGCCAGGGCACATCAGCCTCCTTCCTTCCATGCAGGGCTGCTCTGTGTGTCTGAGCCGCTCTGACTGTGTGCAGTGGGGCAGACTGGCCCCCAAGCAAGCCTCAGGGCAGGGCTTGTGCTTCACCTTTTCAGGTGTCCCCCTTGGCTTGGCTCAGAGCCTGTGTTTGTGTGCTGAGCACAGCCGAGCCATGGTGGGGCATCCTCAGAACCCAGCCCCTTCTGCATGACCTTTCGTTTAAATGTTTGGCTCCAGACACTTCAGCTGATAGAATTTCAAACTAAAGCTGGCAAATGGCATCCAGCTCCTCAATTCTGTCATTTTCAGCAACTCTCTACCTGTTACAGCTACAAGTTTGACATTGTATTTATTGTATTTCCTCACTTGATTGCTTCTAGGAGGAAGCAATTCCTGAAGCCCACTTTCCCTCTCTCTGCTATAACTGGATTACAAATTTAGGCAAAGCATCCTCTTTCAGCCTTCTCCCCCAGTGGAAGCAAAGCTCAAACCCGAGATCATCCTTGCTGATGATTCTACAGCTTAGAGCAGTGGTTTTTCATATTTCTCTACAGTTTTCTCTATAATACTAACTTAATATTTTTGCCTTCTGCAGGCATTTCTGGTTATGCATTTGAACTCCACAGGTCTTTTAACATTCGCGCTATGGAAATAGTTCAGCCCTACAGTTAAGAATTGTTTCTGCTTGAAATTTTGTTCACAAGGTTATTTGACTTTTTTTGGACATTTTGTTTCTTGTTTCAGAGGTGGCAGTGATATATCTCCTATTTTTGCTTTTGCAAAAGAAAAAAAAATCTTTAAAAATATTTGCAGGAATATTTTTTTGAAGAAGTTTGTAAGTGTTCAGCCATCTTATTCAATGCATTTTATCAACTGAGATAAGGAGTTTTCTGCTATGGCAAATCCAAACTGGATGGGAACTTTTGTGTTCAGAATCAGTATGTTCAGTGGTTAAGTAACTGTAGGAAATCCTAAAGGATGTGATGGATTTTGTGGTACTGAATGTGTAGCCAGAATCTAATCTGATCTTCTAAAGGTGGCATCAGTAGATAAGGGCAAAGTGGAAAAATACTAAGTTGATGAATCGTATTTGAAACTGAAAGAAAGCTGAAATAGCAGTTTTATACACAACTCCTTACCTTCACACATACAAAAATGCTTTAACTCAGAAGAACATCCAGCTCTTTGCTCCTATAGCCAGAGAAAAGTAGTTTTGATCTGTGCCAGGTAAAACCCCTGAGCCAAAGTTGGTCCTTGAGATCTTTCACACTTGAGCATTTCTATTGCTTCTATAATTCTCAATATACATTTATTCCTTTATCTTTCTACAACACTAATAATGATATTATATCTCCTCTTATACCCTAAGAACAAAAATTATCCTTCTCTGGCTGACTTGGGAAACTTTCTTTCTCTCCAATGGTTCTTGAAACTCAAAGCTAGAGGTTTGTTCTCTGGCAGTTTTAATGAGGGATCATGGATAGCAGTTCATTGTCAGGCTTTGCAATCACATTTAATCCTTAGTTTACTCCTCTCCCTAAATTTTAGACACATTGGAAAGATATCTCTAGCATTTGTTTGGATAAATGGGCAGATGTTCAGCTGCAGTGAATTGGCACAGTTTTGTTTCAATGGGTGCATTTACCCCGTGTGAATGTTGAGCTCCAATAATTAGCTTAAGCCATGTCTGAGTGTTAGGGTAACCTTGGATTTAGTTTCCTTGCAGAAAATTGAATTTCTGTTAGGTGAAATATTAGTGGCAAAAGTGCTCCAAAGAGTATAAATATGAATTTGAGTCTGCTTATATAGACCTTACATAAATTCCTTATGTAAATTACATCTGTCTGCTAAGGGAGTAGATAAAGTGCTGTGTGACCCTGAAGACAGTGCAGATGGCATGCTACAGATTACAACTATTTGAAATATCAGTTCTGGTCAAAACCTTTGCAGGCAGAACATATGCTGAGCTGTGTTCCAGTAAAATTCTGGGTAACAAGCCTAGTGAGAAAGTTTGCAAGGAATCAGGAGCCATAGCATTTCTCCAGGACAGTGTGATAATTGATTAATCCAAATTGGGAATGTGCCTGGAGAATGTTTCTTCAGGGGATTGTGCAAGCAGAGGTTCTGCCCATGAGCAATGCTTCACACCCTGCCAACACTGGAACAGACTGGGAGAAGGAAAGAGCAGTCTGGGGTCATTGTGCTGGACTGGGACAGGCTGTTGGAAATACAGGACTCCCCTGGACACAGGAATACATGTAGCTTAGCAGACTAGACATAATATCTTCTTTATTGCCTGAAGAATTAATAGTGTACAGCATGCCACAGCATTTCCTCAACTTGGGAAAGTCTGCCCAGAGAAATTGCTGATGTTCTCTCTTCCCCTTATGGCAGCAAGATGAAAATCAAACCATTTGCTCAAACTGCAGCCCTTAAAAATTACAATCCAAAGTGATACAGGTAATGGGCAGTAGAAAGACATCGAGAATACCAAGAATTTCAAGCCAGCTTATAGAAAGCACAAGAAAATGTGGTCCAGGATAGGGAAGGATGAATGGATATGCTTGCAGCCACAAAGACAGCTGCATCCTGTGCTGATCCCACATTGTAGGCAGCAGGCTGAGAGGACATTCTGCCCCTCTACTCCACTCAGGTGAGATCCCACCTGCTCTTGGGCCCCAGCACAGGAGAACTTGGAGCTGTGGAAATGAGTCCAGAGGAGGTCATGGAGATACTCCAGGGCTGGAGCCCCTCTGCTCTGGAGCCAGGCTGGGAGAGCTGGGGGTGCTCACCTGGAGAGGAGAAGCTCCAGGGAGAGCTCAGAGCCCCTGCCAGGGCCTGAAGGGCTCCAGGAGAGCTGGAGAGGGACTGGGGACAAGGGATGGAGGGACAGGACACAGGGAATGGCTCCCACTGCCAGAGGGCAGGGCTGGATGGGATATTGGGAATTAGGAATTGCTCCCTGGCAGGGTGGGCAGGCCCTGGCACAGGGTGCCCAGAGCAGCTGGGGCTGCCCCTGGATCCCTGGCAGTGCCCAAGGCCAGGCTGGACAGGGCTTGGAGCAACCTGGGATGCTGGAAGGTGTTCCTGCCATGGCAGAGCAGAGGAACTGGGTGGGTTTAAGGTCCCTTCCAACCCAAACTGTCTATGATTCTGTGATATTGTCCACCTGATTTGTATTTGCCTTCCCTCCCAGGAAAACTGTCAGAACTAAGCACCTGTCTGAGGGGAGTTCCTAACTCTCTTTGGCACCTTTAGCACAGACAAAGTTTGGGAATGCAGCCCAGGTATCAGGAGCCTGAAAACAAAAAGGAACAGCTGGGTGGCAGATCCACACCTGAACACCTGTGCATGTCTACCTGGCTGGAAGCTGAGGTTTGTGTGCTGCTGCTGCCCTGCCACCAGGCAGGCTAAAGATGGGTCCTCTCTATAATGATTTTAAGTAGGTCAGGTATTTTCATGTGGCTGCTGCATTAAAACTCTGTCTCATAATATGGACACTGAATTCTGTCTTGAATCCTGTAAAAATCAAAGAATCAAACCACTTACATAAGGTGGTTTTTCTAGTGTTTATTTTTAATGCTCATTAAGAAAATTTCATCCTGATTGCAGGTAGTTTCAGCCTCCCACAGTTTCAACTTTTCCTGCTATTTTTGACTGGAAAGCTACATAATCTGAAGTTATTTTCCCATGGAATCTGTCATAATGTGTTTTAAACCTGTTGTAAACCATAATCAAGTAATCTCTGTCTGTTCTTGAATAAGTCAAACAGCTTGAGCTTCTCAGAACTTTCAGTGTGATGATTTCCAAACTTTTCATTGTTTCACACACTTTAAAAAATCATTAGTATTATTTTTTTTTCTAAAGCACACACCAGAAAAGGGACACAGGACTTGATAATATCTTTTTCAGAAGTAATACACTTCTTTTACCAATCTGCTGTTGCTCTGGTTATATTTCAAATAAAATCAGTTTGAGTGTTAATCTGCAAGGTAATTACTGATTCACATCTGGCAAGGCTCCTAAGGACTCCTCAGGGTATGGATTCTGTTTTATGGAGTGCAGGATCTTTCTTTTATTAGCACACAGTGAAGTTAATCACTTCCTAATACTCATTTAAGTGTTGACATTTGTCCTCTCACTTCTCCTCGTGGCTGATATCTGTTTTGTAAAACTTCCTTTTTAGAGGCTTATGGTCCCAATTAATGACAACACCAAAATTAGGAAGATCTTTGGAGCTCTAGGTTTTAGTGTGCAGGAGACCGATAGGATGTGTTGTTGCAGGGTCAGAAGGAGCTGGGTATCTAACAGACACACTTAGGAAACACAGGCAAGAAGGGATCAAGGACAGAATAAGTACCAAAAAAGAAAGAACAGAAGAACAGCTGCCTCCACAGTCCTTTCTAGAGAGGACACTGCTGGCATTTCTGCAAAAGAAGATGCAGGAGATGAATTACAACAAGTGTGAGATGGGCAGGAGGAAGAGGCTGAGGCAGCAAGAAAAGGCAACTGCTTGGATTTTGGGGAGTTCTTTTTGCTGTAGGCCAGGGAGCTGAGAGGCAGGGAAAGGATGCTGGGGGCTGTGCATCAACAATCAAGGCTGGAGAAAATGAAAAAGGTTATGGCGGTACAGGTTTTTCTCAAATTGAATAATTTCATGCTTGCTCTGGAGAAGTTCATATGCATGTCTTTTCTATGAGAAAAGGACCCATTTACTCATAGGTTACAGAAGGACATGAACACAAATGAACCTCTTTCTTTGGTAAAATATTCAAAATGTTTTATATTTCATAAGAGTTTTATTTTTTTAGTGAGGGCATTTAGTATTTGGAGGAAATTAGTATTTGAGAGTAAAGGCAAGTTAAGAAGTTTCAGCTAAAAATTAGTTTTGACAGATTTTTTTGGAATACTAAATAATTCTTTCATATCATCATTGCCTTCTCAGAACAAAGATTAAGTAATAGAAAAGGCTTGTAGAAGCATAACTTTGTCTCTCCTTTTTGGGAGCAGATTTTTTTGCTAGCAAGGGTGCCTGGAATCATCAGCTTGTCTGCCCTGAGGTGAATTCTTACACAAAGAAGTCAGCAGGATTGGGTAGACTCATTGGTCCAGAAAAGCTATTAGCCAGAGAAGATAGCTTGATTATATTTTTCAGCTTCAATACACTTCTGAAAAGTGTTGGAAATGGAGGAAAATGGGATATTTAGATTCTTTGCATAGAAGGATGCCAGGAGCTGTTGCTGGGTGTTATCTCCAGAGACGATTGGGAGAGAATGTCTGAAAAAAGGAACCTTTGAGGCTTCCTGGAGCAGCATTTGCCGACTGAAATTGTTGCCACGTTGGGTGTCCCATGTGAAATAACTCTCCAGAGGCTATTAATTGGAAATCATGTTAGCAATCACAGGCAGGGCGAGCTGGGTGTGTCCCAGTGCCTCAGGCCAAGACGTGGAGAGCTCAGCCTTTAAACAGAAAACAGGAGCCACCTTCCCTGGTGTGCTGGCACCTGCATATTCCAGTGGTATCTGTGATGGTAACACACAGTGTCCAGGTGTTGTGGCAGTCATTTAACCGCAGAGTGAGGGTTTCTGTGTTCATAGACAGGAAAAGCAGGAAAGCAGTAGGCTGGGGGAAGAAGTGACCTTGTGTATCAGTCTCCAAAGCAGAGCCCCTGCAGCCTGTGCCTGTGCAGGTCACCTCAGCCCAGAGCTCAGGTAACTTGGTGCTGCCCCAAACTGCCTGCACAGTCCTTGAGCAAGTCTTTATCATTTCCCCTAAACGAAATTTTTCTTCTTTGATCCCCTTCAGCTCTTGGCACCTGGTCATTGGTGTGCAGCTCTCCTGGGTGTCCTGTATTAGCCTGCATCCCAGGTTTAAGGCCACATTTATCATCTTGTTCATTTCTGTCTGCTCTGCATCCTTGCCCTGGTTTTCCTGGTCTCAGCACTATTCCTGCTCCTGTTTCTCTGTGCCACATCGTTAGGCTGGCACTGTTAATGCTCCTTCTGCACAGCATAACTGCTCACTAGCACTGCCCATTTCAAAGTTATGGTTGCACCACACGATTATATAATGCAAGCAAAGCATAAAAAGCTACTTAGTCATTAAAAAATTGCTGTTACAGCTAAAGGAACTGAAATAATGCTCCAGGCAGGCCTGAAAAAACCTGGAGAAAGCAAATTTCTGTCATCAGGCTTTGCAGTGACCCTGTGGCTGGGGACTGCTGATGACATTACTGTATGTGGGGTAAGAGGCTCCCTTGCCTCTGGGCATCTCCATCAGGAACCATTCCCATGGCTGTTGGTGTTTCAAAAAGAGAAGCTCTTTCCCCTTTGGTAAGTCCCTGCCCTCTGAGTGCTGGGGAATCTTACATCTCTCAAGGTTTGCAACAAGAGACCTCACTTTTTGTCTATCATATAAAACAGGGACTCTTATAGTGGTTTTGCTAAAGAAAGATCAACCTTTTGCCACTGATCTTTACAATATTCAAAATGGGAGCATCACTCCATTAAACCTTAAAAAAACAGGAGCAGCTCTTATAAGCTGCCTGCTATGTACTCATTGAATTGGACAACAAAATATTTCCTCCTTCAGCTCTTTCTTCCTATTTTCCCACATCCATCACTGATACACTTTTCCCTGGTCCTGGGACTGTGCTGGACACTTCTCTGGTTGCACAAGAGTTTTGCAGATCCTAGGGCAGTGCAGAGGTTTGTTGTAGCATTACCTATGTGTGTGCTTACAGTGCACACCCACCAAACCAATAATTTGCTGTCACTGTTTCTTTTAGAGGGATGTGCTTGTAAATCCCACAGGCCTGTGAGGTGTCCACAGCCCCCAGGGTAAGTGAGAAGTTTCCTTGTGTGGAAGTTCAGTGTCCTGCACAGAGTAAGGAATTTTGGGTTCCAAACTTGACCAGTCTTTCAAAAGCTCCTGCCCCTTGGGAAGAACATAGTAAATCTAGATAAATATATATTTTACAGCCTGCTAGCCTGAATGAGATCAGAAATGAGCTCAACAAGATGCACAGCTACAGAAACCAGCAACCACTTGTAAACGTTTTTGTCAGTCAAAATTTATGTGCAAATTCTTTGTTTTGGGAAATGCATTTGTTTTACCTCAGCAGAAAAGGATGTCTATCAATGTGGTGCTTTAATTCTACTGTGAGTCTAACTGAAGATTTGATTTCAAGATCTCCCTTAAAATGCAAGTTGGTTGGAGACAGCTTTAATTACCAATAGGTAGCAGGTAGGAAATGACGAACTTGGATGCCAGTATAATGATGTGGACAAAAGTCAGGTTATTTTTTTCAGAATGAAAGGCAATGTTATGGCATCAGCTGGCTCTTTTTACTTAACATGGGGAGAAAAAATTAAGACCTTTGTCTTTACATGAGCCATAGAGCTACTGAAAGATAAATGATGAAAGAAGGGAGTTTTACTGCTTTGGGATTTTTCCCCAGATTTGTGTTTTTAATGTTCTGCTATGGTTGAACTTAATCTGGCTTTTATTGCTCATGGGATTGCCTTTAAAACATCAATTTCATCCAGCACTGATTTTTACATCTGTCCATCTGTGTGATTTCTTTAAGTCATGAGCCAAACTGAGGCCAACACATGTATCATAAACAGCAAAGCTTTTAATGCTGGTCTTCATTTGCCTTCAGTTTCATGTGCTCTTAGGCCTCTACAAGCACTCTGCTATCTATATATTTCAGAGAAAATGGTATAAATCTGTGATGGATGATTTGCAGAAAACAAATCTTTGTAAACTAATAGCTTGGCAGAAGATAGATCTCAAAGAGGCAATAGTGCAGCCGTAGTTAATGGCCAGAGCCTGGGAACAGTCAGGAGGAATATTGCTCCATTTCAACAATGGATGAGAGGATCATCAAGTAAATCAGATCTCAATAAACAAGAAGCTGCTTAAAAGCCTCATAAACAATGCATGAATGAGAAGAAGATTGCTGTGGAGCAAACAATTAACCAGAGACAGAGCTGAAAAGTAGTTAATGACACGGGCATAATAATCACGACTTCTAATGACAACAGAATGGGGAAGACAATACTGTCTTCCCATGGAGCAAGGCATTCTGGCATGGAAATGTTTAAAATTCATATTGTATTATTTTAATACACAATTTTTAGAATGGAGTCTAGTTGTGCAAGGATCTTTCTCTGCTATTATGATAACCAAAAAAAAAAAAAACCCAAAAAACCAACCCCAAAAACCAAAAAAACCCCAAAATTAAAATTTCAAAAGCTGCAACCTCCCCCCCACCCCATTCATTTACCAGAACTGTGGAAAAGTAAATCCCCAGTGACTGGGTTTCTCATGACCCCTTTTCTATCCAATATACTGGTTTTTTACATATCCCCTTATTTTATTTTATAAACTTAAACATAGAGTTTAAATTAAAGAAAAATACCTGTGTTTGTTTGAAACATAGCTAAGAAGGGTTTCATGAGACAGGAATATCAATAACAGCTTTAAATGCTGATGGCTTCGAATGCTGTATGGAAATTCATGCATATCCTTCAAAGGAAATGGTATGTGAATCAACAATAACAATAGTAATAACAACAGTAGTAATAACAATAATAACTACAATAAAGCCGATAATACTATAACTTTTGTTGTAGTTATTGTTATTTCATATATTATTTTGTGAGGGAGAAACAGCTTTTCTGGCTCCTAGAGGTGTGCTCCTGGTGCTAGTGTGTACAGTGATTTGATCCAAAAAGAGATGTGCTAAAAAAACAGTTGGCTTTTAAAAAATAAATTACAGAGAAATTGGAAATACAGGTAGATTCCCATAGAGAGGAAAATGGAATTTTAAAATCTCAATTGGCTGAAGCAGAAAAATGTCTTCAAGAAAATTATATATTTTTGTAATCCAGTCACCCTCTCTGGGAACGGCCAGTCAAATTCACAAATCAACCCATTACGAGGATTCTGAGACTTGGGATGTGGATGTCTGGGATTATAGTGGTGAGAATTTTATTGCCAGCTCTGACATTTTCCCCGACTTTTTTCACTTTTTGGCTATTAATTAAGACAGAAGTTACTAATGAGGGTAAGTATGGCAGTGCATACAACTCCTTGGTGTCCTGCAGAACTGGCTGAACTGCAGGATTATTCCAAGCATTTGGAAGAATCCAAGACTTTCTTACAAATTCTGTTTAGAGCAATAAAAACAATAGGGTTACATCTCCTAATGAGAAAGGCTTGCCTATTTAAATCAATTCTGAGGCTTTTCAAATGTAAGTTTCTCTGAAAAACCATTTTTGGTGCCTGCTTATCTATTGTTAAAAAGTCCCCGTTATAATTCATGGTTTAAATTCTCATTGTTTTTAAAGTGGTCCGACTTGCTCCTTGTCTCTTCCCATAAAAGCCAATGCTGTTCAATTTTTCTTAGTTCAGGATTTTCCAGGTGTGTTGAGCACAGAACTGGCTGTGTCCTCTGCTTCCCTGTTGATTGCTGGGATGGCACAGCATGTCCTGCTCACAGGAGGTGGCAGTGCCATGCAATGCCACACACATGAAGCTTTTCACCTCTTCTCCTGAAGCCTTTCCAGCTGGGTTCTAGGGACTGGGTTTTGCATTTCATATCCCAGTGGAGGTTTTGGTCTCTGTTAATCAAATGCAAGATGTTCAAACACTTGCCCTTTTAAACGTTTAGATTTTTTTTTCCTAGAAGGATGACTAAAAGTCACTGAATTTATACTAAATTTCTGTGATGCCAGCAAACTATTCTATTAAAAAAAAACCAAAACCAAACAACAAAAACCCAACAAAACAACTCCAGCCTGTTATTTCAGCCTCACATGGGAGGGTTGCCATGTTTCTCCTTCAGCAGTTTCTGCTAAAACAGGGAGCTGGGCCAGTGCAGTGCTGTGTGCAGACAGAGGAGAGGGATTGACAGAGTCTAGAGGGAACAGAGAGCAGGCTCATAGGACATGAATTTGTCAGAATTCAGTCTTGATTGAATCTGTCTTTTGATGTGAATACTATGTGGATTTGGTCTGTTTGTTGCTAGGATATTTTTTTAGGGTTTTTTGTTTGTTGGGGTTTTGGAGGATTTTTTCTGTGGAGTTTTTTGGTTGGTTGGTTTGTTTTGGGTTTTTTTGTTTGACCCTCTCTCCCCTTCCCCAGCCCCCATCCTTTTGTCTGGAAGGAGAAAAGCTGCAAGGGATTTAACTCACATTAGGGGAAGAGTTCATCAAGTCAAATACCATCAGGACTGTCATTTCCTATTTTGATTCACAGTGGTTTTTGCTGTAGACAGGTGAGCAGAGGAGTGTTTGAACACTGCTTGTTCCTGTATCTGAGTATTTCTAGATTCTCTGACAGTGATCACCTGTCCTGTGGTCACTGCAAACTCTAAAGCAGTTAATCCTTAACTCAGGCATCTTTAGATAGATAAATCATATTTTCCAGAGTTTTAACCCAGTTACTTAAGTGGCTCTTGGTAAACCCAGCTGTTTTCAAATTGAGATGTCCAGGTTGGTTGGGGCTTGAAGCAGCCTGGTCTAGTGGGAGGTGTCCCTGCCCATGGCAGGGAGTTGGGATAAAGATGACCTTTAATGTCCTTTCCAACACAAACTTGATTACTGAACCTCAGAAACATACAGGGGAAAAATAGCATTTAATGAAAATATAATACAATTTATGCGTTTAAAGTACTTGCAACAGAGAAAAGGTTGAAAATGTCTAAGTGCCACAGCAGTGGCTGCTGTGCAGTGGGGCTGGGAGGGGTCTAGGCTGAAACTGGATGTTTTGAGCTCTTTTGCAAGCTGATGTACAAAGGAGAAAGCCATCTTCTGGCCTTGAGGCCATGGGGAACAGCATCAACACCACTAATGTGCTTTGTTTCAAAGCTGCCAGGTCATTGTGCAGGGGGATGCAGGTTAAAGAACTGAAGAGAGAATTCCAGGAATTTAAACAACATAAGAGTTCTGTGAATTCTTCATGAATATCAATAAATGCTGGAATAGGGGAATGCTGTAACTACGCAGGTTGTGGTAATTGGGAGTGGGGCTGTGGCCGAGCCCCTTCCCTAATTGGCTACAGCTGTGAAAGGCAGGTGAATGATATTAAAGATAATGAGCCATTAATGAGCCCAGGGGCACTGAGCAATCACACAGGGAGCAGAGGGCACACAGGTGCAGTGCATCAACGTGAGGGGATAAAAGGCTGGGCTAACGAGCAAGCAGGGCAGTTGCTTGCAGCCTGCTGGAGTGGAATGGAGTCACTCTGCATGGGTTGAAGCCTTTATGCCTGTCTCAACTGCTACAGAACTACAGAGGTACTGTTTCAGTTCTCTTAAGAGGTTTTTCTGTGTCTTGGTTCATGCAGGAGGAGAAATGCTAAATAATCATTTCCCTGTTATGCTCAGTGGAGAAAAATGTGTTAGCGAGAGTGTCTGGTAACTGAGTCGGGGGGAACAGCCCTGGAAGGTGCTCTGGCACAGCCAGGGATAACTTTCAGCTCAGCCGTTCCAATATTTGGCAGGTCAGTTTGAAGGGTCCTGTTTCCCTTATTTTCAGCTGCCTACCCAACGTTGGATATTGTTGGAAATAATAGAAAACTTTGCCTTTAATGTGTTCTGCGATAGCTCTGCAGAAGAGCTGTTCTGGCTGGTCCTGACAGTAACAGCTTGTTTTCTGTGAGGGAAATACTGTGTTGAAGTTAATCTACTCCCTCTGAAGTCATAGCGTCCTGTCAGGTGTGGTATTCACATTCTCTCAACAGAGACAGACATAATTTTCTCTCTCAGTGTTTTTTTTTTTTTTTTCCTGGAGAAGCACAGAGGGAAAACAATTTTCATCTCGGCTGTGCCTGGTGTTTTGCACATGTGGAATGTGTTGGGAAGATTGTTCACCTGAAGGGGTTTGGTAATTGGATTCTGGTGGAGATGGTTTATGTTAATTAGCCCATCAGGTCCAAACTGTGGGGACTGTTGGTCTGTAGATGGTCACGGGATGTGCAGTCAGTAGTAGGCATGCTATAGTATAGTATCTCTCTCTAATATAGTTGTAATGTAATATAGTATAGTTTAATAAAGTGAGAGTTCAGCATTCTGAAGCCTTGGGGTCAGGTGCCAGCCATTCCCTGCACCAGGGACACCCTGTTTTTACTATAGACTGGTTTGCTCACAGCTCCAGCCTTCTCCTGGCCAGGGAATCTCTGGCTGCCAAGCAGCTACTTTAGTCTTCCCTGGCTAAGGAGCACTGCCAGCATTCCCTGCCCAACACCTGGGATGTGACACATTCTAAAAGACCCCTTCACTCTCTCATATGCTGTAATGGCCTGCTGCAAAAGATAAGCTTCATTCCTCAGCATCAATCCTGATTGAGCTCTTTTAATTGCAAAGTGGATTGTTTTAGCTAATCACTCCTTTTTATTGCTCCCATGTTTCTGGTAGCTTTTGAAGCTATTTTTGATTCAGTCCTTCTGAAGTTGGTTACAAGCAGCTAGCAATCCTGATCAAGCCCTTTTAAATAACTGAGTTAGGAAAGTATTTACTGTGCTCCAGTGATGTTGAATTACAGTTTAAATAGAGCAAATTAGATCCAAGACTTAATCTCTCATCAGTATCCTCCCATGTGACAGTGTCAGCTCAGGATTGCTTTAGTCATTGCAATTTCAATAACAATTGTATTTGGCAGGAAGGGCTCCATTTCTTTGATAGAAGAGTTCAGAGCTTTGGGTTCCCTTTATCAGTTGGTCTATTTGCATACTAAATTGGTGCTCTTAGTAAATCTAAGCCCCAAGGAGAGGTGGTTTGGCTGCAAGATCAGCACTCCTGACAGATGAGATGGTTTGCTGTCACAATGAAATAAATGAGCCTTTAAAGAAAAATGTGTTGAGTTTTACTTTCCTAGAGAATTAGGTGGCATAAAATAAATTATGAGGCTCATTTCAGAAAGGGTTTTCCATGGAGAACACTTCAGATTTCTCCCAAACTTTAAGTAGCCACTCTTCTAGTCACTGGCTGTATTTCTGAAATAGAAGACAGACAGGAGTGTTGTGCCTTTGGTTAAATCTTTGTGCCTTTGGTTAAATCTTTATGGCATTGTGGCTTTGCTGAAGTGAGGAGGGGTCAAGAAAACAGGAAGTGGGTTTGCTCGGACCAAGTAAGCTGTCACTGAAATACTGGGCAGAAGCAAGAACTGTCGGGTATTGGAATAAAATTTGTCGGGAAAGGAAAAAGTCTCTCAAGCAGTAGGAAGAGAAAGTGTTTGTTTCTTTCCTTAGTTGTGTGTCCAGGTTTCCTCTTTATTCTGCTTTGTGCTCCCCTTTAGGCCTTTCTGTCTGCAGTCCATGGTACCCAGTGTGGCACATCCCTGGCTCTGAGGGGACAGCACAGGACCTGCTGTTGGCACATGTTTCCCATCACTCAGTACTGTTTTTCCTTCACTAAAACAGGGAGATGCTCTCTGAGAGGCCAAGCAGAGCAATCTGGTACTCTGGCTACTCTATCAGACTATAAACTGGGCCTTTTTAGGCACTAATTATTCTCTGTCAAATTGGTTGGTTTTATTTTCTCCTTTTATTGGAAACAAACGTGTGGATCTCTGCAAGCAATACAGTGGCACAGCAGAGAATTGTTCTGGTAACAGCATCTGCCACAGCTTGCTGGGATCTTGCCAGATGGATTTTCAAAGTACTAAATAAAGTTGTGCCTCTTGGTTGTCCCACACAGGTGGGATCAGCCATTTCACTCAGAGAGAAATATTTCACTTCAGTTTCTAACCCATATAATATGAATTTTGCAACTGAAACCAGGTGTTTGTAAAATATCTGTGTTGGACTCAGGCTGAAGATGAAAAGAATTTAAAGTATTCTGGGATTGGAGAACTTCACAGTCACCTAACAAACAATTTGTTCACAAAAAACCTCTCTCAAGGCAGAATTCACTTACTAATTAGCGACAGAGCTCTTGTGTAATTATGCCTCTGTGGGAACAGTGTGGGTAATGAATTGATCATGTGAGACTTTTTTTGCCTTGATATATCATCTAATGGGCTTGCCCTGAAAGTTGTTGCTCTCAAGGACTGATGAAAAGCAGAACTGTTAGGCACTGAAATTTATAAACCAATTTCCATTGTGGAAGGAATAACGGTTTTCCATTGAGTTAATGGTTAATTATCTGAGATCTCTTGTTCGTTATTTCCTGTAACTGAATTGGTTTGTCACTTCTGTTAATTAATTAGACAAAAGAAAAAATATCAAGAGCTCTATTGCTCAAATTAGTGTCAGCTGTGGGTTTAGTGCATGGTTTATTGCCCCATGAGCACATGTAAGGCCAGTGTGGGCTCAGCTGAGCCACTGGCAGCACTGAGGAAAGGGGAAATAGGAGATGAGGCTTTTCAGTCTTGGGCAGATCAGGAACACCTGACTGTCTCCAGCTGGAGAGAAGTCCTGCTCCTTTAGCACTGTGACCTTAAATACAGCAGCACTGGGAAATGTCTTGGCAGTGACTACACTTGGCTTTAAAGGGATTTATTTTGGGCTTGGGTGCCAGTGGTGATGTGAGGGTTGCCAAGGTTACCAGGAGCCCTCAGTGATGTGCACTGACATTCACACAGGAAGGAGGAAGCAACAAACAGAGTAAAGAAAACAATTTTGGAAAATGGACTTTCAAATATATTTGGATGATGGTTTTCTTACCTTTCTTCCCTGACACCTGAGAGCTCCATAAGAGTGATTTAGGAAACTGTTTCCCCAGGACACAGTATGCTGTGTGCACCTCTTTCTTCCCACTAACTTTAAATTTAAAAGGGATGTTTTATTAAGAAAAAAACATGGTGGAGTGCAGATGAGACATTGCTCAATTTTTTTCTAGTCTTCAGGAAACATTCTTTTTTTTAAAATCTTCTTTCCTTGCGTGATAAGGATGCAGAGCATGAGACAGAAATGTGGGAACCTGTCCCCACTTCCTCTCTTGACCCAACCTCAGATTGTTCCTTTGCCTCCAAAACCTGCTGGAAGGAGCCCCAAGGGACAGTGGGGAAAGATGGGCTTGTCTGGACTCCACTCCATTTCATTTGGACTATAAAACTGTCTGTAGAGTTAAGTGAATTCACTATTTCCTTTTGGAAAGGAGGGGGAGCTGGGTTTGTTTGGTGACTGTCTGTTTTCTACAGCTGTGATGTAAAGGCTCTGGAAGGATGGCAGCACTCTTGTGCATGAGGGGAAATAACAATGCTGCTACTCCAGATCCCTGTGGGCTACCTAATTCCAGCCAATTTTATAGGGCATGATGCTAAAAAGGGAGGCAGACGCTTGCAGGCTCTTTTTCCACAGCCTTGACAGTGTCTAACCCTGCTCCCGAATGCTAACGGTGACATCTCTGTAATGTATGGAAGTGGCAGGGACAGTCAGTGCCAGGCAGCATGGGAGAGTCTGCTGGCAAGGCTTGTGTATAAACAGCATCCTGGGGTTTTGGGGGAGCTCTTAGAGCCTCCTGATTTTCAGCTTCATTTCCCTGCCTGTCAGTTTGTGTAATGCTTACAGTAAATTACAGAGGATTTACTACTTCCTTTTTTTTTTTGTCTTTGAAAATAGGAATGTCAGGAGAAATAATGGGATACATCCCATTTAAGTGGTATGTATTTACTGAGAATTGTGTTTGGGCTTCTATTTTATCCTCCCATTCATTAAAAATGGGAGGATAAAACAGAAGCCCAGACATGATTCTCAGTAAATAAGTACCACTGTGCTGTGGGTAGTTTGGTTGTGATCAGACTCTGTACCCACCATTTACAGAAATGATGGGAAACAGGAAAGTTTGAAATGTTAACTAAAACATGGGAATACATAGCAGTGTTTAGGAAAGCAGATGGTAAAGCATGAAAGGCGAATCCCACTGAATCAAGTAGCTTTTCTGAATGAGTATTCTGAAAAGAATACATGGCTTCTGTGTTCAGAAATTTTCTGTAGAAGCCTTGTTCCAACTTAGAATTGGGTGCATTTTAGGTCTTTGAATAAACCTCACTGCTTGGGCTCTGGATTAGTCTCCTGGATACATAATATATTAGAATATTTCACATTTTAAAAGAAGTCTCAGACTAAGCTTTTTATTGTCCTTCAAGTATTGCTGCTGCTATTCTTTGAGAAACCATGGTGCTAAAATCATGCCAGTGAAATAATATCCTTTTCTCTTTTTATCTTTTATTCTTTGACTGTGTTCAATTTTTTCCCTTCATGTTTACTTTTCTTCTTCCTGGTCTTGGTTCCACAGCTGTTTCAGGAGGGTTTGTAGTGATTTCAGGTATGGAAAGCACCAGCCTTGTTCCTTAGCAAAGCATGTCAGACTACTGTAAGCCTGGAAGTAAAAATGCTCTTTTATCCCCCAGCAACTGGTGTCCCTTAGATTTGCTGAGAAGGAGATATCCAGGTGGTTTAATATCAGTAGCTGGATTTATTTGTTACGAACTTGTCCCGATGGGCTTTTCAGCAGTTTTAGCTGTCCTGGAATCAAAACTCCTTGTTTGCTTCATTCCCAGGGACAGCTGAGAGAAACAGACATGTCAATAGTGGGGTCCTTCCAATTGATTATCTAAAGGGAGCTGAAACTCCAGTTAGATAATCAATTGGAAGGGTGAACCAGAATTGAACTGGGGTGGCTGACCAGGCCTTTAAATGAAGGCAGGGAGAGCTTTGCTGGGCTGGAGACACACCTGAATTGGGAGTTAGGGACTGTCAATCTCTTCTCTAAACCAGGCATGGGAATGGAGGGGGATTAATGATGAGCAGGTAGCAAAGGTACTGAACTGAAGGAGGGAGTTTGCTTTTTCTTGCCAGTGCAGGCTGATGTGGTGTTCTCATTCCTGGTACTATGTTGTTCAGGGAGAAGGTGGCCCAGGAGGCTCTGAGGCAGACAGGCAGGCTCCCTTGGTGAAGGAAAGGTTTTCACCTGCACTGCTGAGGTGCTGCCTGGTCTCTAATGCCTGCTCTCCCTGCTGCAGCAGCAGGAGGCTGCCAGAGGGAATGGGCTTGGGGCTGGGAAGAACTGTGTTCAGAGCTGTACTGGGTTTGCATGGCCTGGTTTGGTGCCATGACCTACCCCTCCTAAACCCCTGCTGGCTGGGTCTGACTCCCTGGCCGTCCTCTAAGTGCTGTGTGATGGCACTCAAGATGTTCTGCTCCACAACCTTGCCAGGAACCAAGGTCAGGCTGACTGGCCTGTAGTTTCCCAGAGCCTCCTTCCAGTCCTTCTTGTGGATGGGTGTCACATTGGCCAGCTTCCAGTCATCTGGAACCTCACCAGTGAGCCAGGACTGCTGGTAAATGATGGAGAGTGGCTTTGCAAGCTCATCTGCCAGCTCCCTCATCCCCCTGGGATGGATCCCCTCTGGTCCCATGGATTCAGGAGTGTCTAAGTGGCTCAGTACTAAACTCCCAGCTGCACTTTGCCCTCTTCCTTTCCCCATGGGCTGAGTACTAGGAAGGTTCAGCCTTCCCAAACCACCTAGCACATATCCCCCCTTGAATATGTAATTTCCCCCAAAATTCAGAAGGTCAGGCTTGTGCTGCCCCATTTGTCCATTTCAGGACCCAAACTGTCTTGGGCTGGTAACAAACCTGCTACCCAAAGGCAGTAGAGACATTAAGACTCATTTCAAAGTTGCACCTATCAGATTGTTTATAAAGATATTAGCACACATCTTCCCTCTCAATTGGAAATATCTTGCACCTAGTTTTTGAGATAAAAGACTTGACAACAGCAGTGACTGGTAAAATTAATCCAGGATTCACACATGCTGAGAGTATCAGATTTTCATTTCATGAATAATTCTGACAACAAAAGCGACATTTTGAATTGGAACTGAAATACACGTGTATTTTTAGGCACACATTAGCTGTCTATAAAACACCTTTTCTCTCTTCCCCTAGTAGGATAATGAATGCCTTAGGGCACTTTAGGTTTTGCTGGAAGCCAGGTTGGTATGGCAGTGGTTCAGGGACTTGCCTTGTGTTTTGCTCAGGGATGTGCACAGCAGCTTTGTTCAGATTACAAATAAAGATGCATTTTTCAGGTTATTATTGCACTACGCGACTTGTTAGCTGAGAACTGAGCTGTGATGTCTCTGTTCCCCCTTCTATCAGCTCTGGGCTGCCAGCACTGACTGCACAGCAGTTCAGCCCAGCTGGAGGGGCTGTCCTGGGACACCCATGCCTGGGGGTATTCCTGCTACCTCTCCCTTTCCTAACAAGGCATGGAAACAGGGCCTCTGTGTGGAAAAGGGATTTGTAGAGAGTTTTGCAAAATAGATTTATATGCATTGGTTATTATCGTAGCAATGTTAGTGATAGTGCCTTGTGTACTTCAATGTGCATGGCAAATGATGAACAAAGCCATCAAAGAAGTTTTTTTCTGTCCAAGAGAGAAATGGAAATGGATTTGTAGAGAGTTGTCAGAGCCTGACAGAAAGCCCCCACAGTATGCATCTGTATGCAAACTTTGAGATAAGAAATGCTGACTTAAAAATGCCGTGGAATAGGACAGACATTGTTGAGAGAGAAATGGAGCTAGAAAAAAGTTTCAAAAGATGGCCTTGCAAATAAGACTAGATACTTTGGAGAAATAAAACTATGAAAGATGCATTGTAGCAGGACTCACAAGGGGTAGTTTTAGCTGATTGGCTTTAATGCATCTGCAGCATGGTGTGGCAAAAAAGCTGATAGGCCAAGAAATGCTTATAGTGTTTTGAAATTAGGAAATAGCTTCTGATTCTGATGGTGTGAATTATAACATCTGTATTGTCTCACCCTTCTCATGAGACTGAAAATGGAATACAAGTTTTTAAAACACCTCTCAGTTGCCTCATCTCTGGCTCAGAAAAGGGTATTGTCCAACGCCTCTGTTCTGCAGAGCCAGGCCTAAGGCTGCCTGTTTGTATTCCCTCTGGAATACAGTGAGGAGAAGCAGTGCTGGCAGGGTGACAGATCTCCTTTTCAGGCTGGGCTTCCTGGTTCTGCACTAGAGGAAACAACAGTGTGAGAATGAGAACACCTCCTGTGGCTCCAACAGGTGCCTTTCTCCACTCACACATACTCCTCTCATCTTTCCAAGTCCCTGCTGGGAAGGAGTGCTCTCTTTTGAGAGAATTTTTCCTTTTAACAGGTATCACACCATGAGCTGGTTGGCTCCTGGCTGTGATCTTTGTTACAGTATTTCTCAGGAGCAAAATCAATGCCCTGCCTGCCTTTGTCAGAAGTTGAGTTGTTTGTCTCTGCAGCTCTCAAATTGAGCTGTCAGCACTAGCAGCCACAAAGTCAGCCCTTTTGGGTGATTAGAGGAGCTGCTATGAGATCAGAGCATCAGCAAACAGGACACCGATGTCATTTTAGAAGCAGGTACTGGCAACACAAATACAGAAGTCCTGCTCTCCAGGGAGATGGGATTCCCAATGAAACAGAAATTCTGGCAACTGAGAAGTGCTTTTTTAAAAACTGTATTTTTAATTGCCTCTAATGTGTTGGACCTTCTAGCAGCAGTCATGTAAGTTATTATTTCCTGATACGCTTTTGCCTCTGTCTGACAGACTATATGTTAGTTTGAGGCTGCAGTAATGCAATGTAGTTTCTGGCTGCATTAAAATATGGGCACAGGAGATCAGGTGTGCTTGCTAAAGGTGATGTTGATATGCCATAGAGTAGAGTTCCTACCAGAGAGAGGTTTCACTTTTGTTCAGACACACATGTGGCAATGGGTAATATCAAGAACTATTATTATTATATGGTTAACACAGTAAGAATGATAGTAGTTCAATTGTTAGTGGTAACACAGGGCTAATATATTAGCTAATGAGTAGCTATTGCTGTTTTTAGGCATGTGACTCTGACAAGGATCTATTTAAGTGTGCCAGGATTGTCACTGCCTACAGAGGTTTCCAGTCGAAGGGAGCAAGATCAAGGAGCTGAGCCAGCAGTAAAGGGATGCAAGTGGCCAGGCCCTCAGCTGCAGGAGTGAGCAAGGACAGAGCTCTGAAGGGTCTGTGAGGTCATGGAAAGAGGTGGGGATAAGTCAGAGTAGCAGAAAGTGGAGTGCTGCAGGCTTGGCTGTATGAGGAGTTCTGGTGTGATGGAAGCAGAGGGTTCATACATGTATTGGCCATTTTGCTGCCCAGAGCTCTGAGTGATGGCACATGGCTCGAAGGGGGAATTCCATGTTTGCCAGCATCTGCTACTTGGTTGATCAGTTAAGTTGTAATCCAAGCTGGCAAAACTTGTTTGACCAAAGATCCTGGAGAATCCCAGTCTGCCAGAAAGGCCAAAACACCATCTGCAGATAGGTAGATACTTTAGAACTTCTGTGGTAATGCTCAGTTTGAAAGCAGAATCAAAGATGAACTTCTGGGGTTAATACTCAAGAAAAGCATCCTGGTTTGTATCAACAGAAGGATTTTACACATTACAAACTGTTCTCCAGGGAAGTGTCTTCAGTGACAATCTAAAGTGTGCACTGGAGGATGATTGTCTTGCACCACACGCAGAGAGAATTCAACCATGAGAATGCAATCATGTTTCTAATAATTAAAAGTATGTACCTGCTTTTGTCCTTGGATATCCTCTTCTGGCCTGTGATTAAACTGTTCCGTATTAGCACATGAATATTGACTTGTACCAGCAATCATTTGTGTGATATCTTGCCTCTGGAAGATGTACAAGCCATTCTTCATTACCTTGTGTAATGAGCCAGGCTCATAACTTTCTGGGTGCTGTATGAAAATAACAGTGGGTTTGAAGTTGGTTATTTGTATTAATGCTCATTTCTGTGACTGGATGGCATTTGCAGAAGAGCTGAGACTTGAGACAGTCATCTGAGAAATTTCAAGAAAGGTAACTTTTTGCCTGTTGTGAGGTATTTACTGGTGAGAATGACTTGTGTCAAATCACTGTTACAATGAGAGTAACTAGACTTCTGAATGTCCCTTCCAACCTGTTTTCTTGTGATTAAAAAAAAAAAAAAAAGTACTGACTTCAAAAATCCTTGCCAGCATGAAAGTCAGAATTCTGTCAGATCACAATAACAAAACAATTTGGCTTCCCAGTACTCTGCAGCATTCCTAAATTTTACAGGACATGCAAAAATCTTCTGAATAAGAACTTGTGTAGTAAAGTGTATAGGTTCTGCAGAAGGATCTGGCAAAGCCCAGAAGGCTTGGGCTGGGCAGCTCACTGCCTGTTGTGTCCAGCCATGAAGTTCTGATTGTCTTTAGATGACTGAAAATGTGTAATACTCTTGTGCTTAGAATAAATGAAAAATTACATAAGAAATAATGTCACAGGGAATCTTAGCACGAGTTACACAAGGTGGGATATGGCCCAGTGAAGAGGGATTTGCTCTATGTCACAAGCTCCAGCTGACTCCACCTAGAGTCTTTGACCTTGAAAGAGTTATTACATTATTCAATGCCAGGAGATGCAGAAATGGGCTTTCACCCTCTTTTGCCTCCTAGTTTTTGATTTTTTGGCAGGGAGAGCGTCGGATGGGCACCCTCTGCTGAAGTGCTCAGTGTGTGCAGCAGCACTGAGCCAGGCTGAGCTGTAGGGCAGAATAATGGTACTCCAGAGAACCTTAAGTGAAAAGTTACATTTCAGGACATGCACCTTGCATTTTCTGCATCCATCTCTCCAAGCCTGCTACAGAGCGTGGCACATCTCAGAGTCCTGTTGAAAATTAGAATGTAATTGCCAACTTAAATTGATACTGGCTTGTATTATCAAGGAGCTGGTTATATACACAGATGAATCAGATGTATCTCATCACCTTGCAGACAGGCATAACTTCCCACTTTTTTTCTTCAGCTGTTCTCAAGAAAATACAGTTCTGAACAGGGGTTGGGTTTATGATCATTTCTCCTGAATGCCTGCTGTTTGTGAATTGCTTCTCTTGGAAAGTACCAAACAGAGGTTTGTTTCCATTAAAATCAGGGTGGAATCCTGGGGCTGTGCAGTGTCTCCTATGGAATGGTCCTGGGTGTTCATAGCACCTTTACATCCCAGGATAGGGTGAGGGGGGCTGCTCCCTGGTTTTTGTCACACTGCTCTGCAACAGATCCCACCTCCCCTTGCTTTTGAGAGCTGGCAATGAGGACAGTTTGAGAACTGCCTGGATGAGGTGAAGCTGTATTTCCTACAAAACACAGTGCTGCCACATGCAGGTTGTCCTCTGTACTGTGCCTAATCCTGTCCAGACTATTCCAAACTCCTGTGACTGCTGTAATCCACCCATTTCCCTGGCCTCTTCCATCTGCTCCCAAGCCCCTGATTCCCTCCTGCACTCATTGCTGTGTGTGTGGAGCCCCACCAGCTCACTGGCTCTTGTGTTTTAGCCCAGTTTCTTGGAGCAGGGCCTGCTGCCTCTGTGCATGCCAATAAATCCAATTTTTTAGACCTTTTCACTTTCAATTTGGTGTATTTTTGTGCAGTGCAGACTGCATTACTCTGGGGGGTGTTCTGGCACTTCTCTAGTTCAAGCTCTCTAGTTCCCTTCTGTTTCAAGGCTGGTTTATTGCTGTGCTCAGGGCTCCCTCAAGTAGGGAACCTGTCCCTGCAGCATCCTCTTATTGGGATGATAAACTTTGCTAGCAGTTGATAAAGTTACAGGTGGGCAACAGTGCCAGAGCCTTCAAGAATCTTCTTTTTAAAGAAGCTATTTTTAACTATAAAATTATCTTTCCACTGGCAACTTAAATACCAGCTTCATGGCAAAGTTCCATCTCTTAAATCTAAGCAAGGACTGTAAAGGATACTTGTAGACTTAAGGGATTTAGCCTTAATGTTTCAGCTGCAGAATTTTTGATTTGTGTTTTTTCATTTGCATTTTAATTCCTACATTTCTCTATGGATAAAAAATTACAGTGAGAATTATTTCAGGATTCACCCCAGTTATTTTTAGACTTATTGTGCTATTGCTTTTTTTTACTTTTTTAAATTAAAAAACTACAGAATCTTGACTGATTATGTTCTGTTATTCCTAAATCTCCATCTGGAATTCCTAAATCCTCAGAGATGTCACATTTGATTGTTCAGATATGCTCTTGTTGATCTTGTGCAACAGTAGGTTTTCCCATATGGTTTTAAAAAATATCAGATAAACCATAAATGGAGAGTATATTATCAGGGGTGAAAACTCACATTTTTCTATTTATAAATAGTATTAATTCTGTTATTTTAAAGCAATGTCTGTAGCTGCCATCCCCCACGGTGTGATGTTCACTTACTAGTGAAACCAGGAATGTTCAGGAAAGCCCAGAAGTCATGATGGGATTAAAAATCTAAATATATATGTCCAGCTTGGTTTGCTTTAGTTTGTGGAATGGAGTCTTTGGCATTGCATGGGTTGTTGATAGGCACAAGATCTCTGATGTCATTGGGGTCACACTCCTTTGGGCTCCTCCTCTTTGTTCCTGTACTTTGGGTGCAGACCTTTGATGTCTTCCTCTTCAGGCAGGGGGCTGGGGGTGTGTTTTGGGTGTCTTGTAGTGGTGTGCACTCAAATGTAGTCACCCATCGCCTCACATGGCATCATAAATCCCACCTTAGGTTCCAACACCTTAATTAATTTTTGGATTTACTGATGCCTGCACTCTGAATGAGGTGGTAAAGCACAATGAATGTGTCATTCCACTAGAGCACCCTGGTCAGAATTGCCTCTTTTACAGGGAAATCCAAGACAACTATCTCTGTAATTAAATGTGCTCCTGCTTTCTTAATAGCTCTAAACCAGCCACTTTACTGTTGTAATTGCAGAGCAGCATTTAAGAATGCTCTGTTATCACCTGATGTGCATCTTCAGGAGAGTTATATTAGGAAGGAAAATAAAAAGCAAATTACTGTTTAACCATGATAAATACAAGTATTAAGTATGTGGTTGTCTTTCTTAGAACAGTTTCCTAGAAAATTAAAGCAAAACTCCAGAAAAATTAATGCCAAATACTCAGTGCTTCAAAGAAGATCCAGCAGTAGGAAGAATTATTTTCATAGACTGTTTTCCTCTCATTTTTCTCCTTTTTGTGGTCACTTGCTGGTATCAAAACTGGTCACTTCTATCTATAAATACATAGCTTCATTTTTCTGAGATGCAGACAATTGCATTTCTTTCCAAGAAAACCAGGATAGTTTGCCAATATGACCTTTTTTTGTGTGTGTTCAGTTTTCCAGTACAGAGTTTATTGCATTGGCTGCTCTTGATTCCCAAGTGAAAACAAAGATGCTGCTGCTTGTTGACTGTGGGTTGTCATACTGAAGGTTGCTCTATGCTCCAAAACATTTAGTTGTGTAGTACAACAAAGTGTTTGTTCTTACATAGTCATTTTAGGCAGTAAATATTCCTTCTAGCCTGATAAATACTACTTCTTCTGCCTGATTTGTGTTTCCTCTCAAGATCCTGTCTCTGCTCTCAGTGACTGAATGGCAAAGCCTTGTAGATAATTTCTTTTGTCACTTTTGCCCTGATTCTTTCATTTTTGAGTCACAATAGTCTCTGTTAATATATGTGTAGATCATTTTCTCGGCAGGCTGATTCCTTTTTCTTCCTTCTCTGATGTCAAATATTATGTTTTCCCATAAATAAGTCCCTTATCCTGTGATATTTTGTTAATCACTTTGAGGTAGCCTCTCAGTTGTTTTTCTTGTTTGTTTGTTTTGGTTTTGTTTTTAAAAGCTTCAAATATCAAAGGTCTAATTCTGCTCCTGGTGATGCTTTCACATATTTTTCCTTTGACTATTTTTAGTGGTGTAAACCCTGAGCCTTCAGCATTTGTGCTGCTAAAATGTGTAGTTTTTTCATGTGGGCTGAAATGTAGGTTGTACAGAAGAGTGACACTATAGATACATAAGGCATAAAAACAAGGCAGACAGGGAAAACCTGTGAGAGAGCACAAACCAAACATCTCACTTTCCTGAAAGACAAGGGAAGAGGAAATTTGCCAGGAAAACCAGAGACTGAGAGACGATTGTGGTACAAAACCAAACCAAGGTAATAAAAGGGCAGACCATCTTGTTAATGATTTCTGCTCTTTTGTTCACAGTGGAGGAGTCTGAGGAAGTTTCTGTTCCAGAACCTTTCTTTAGGACGAGGACTCCTGATGGAAATGAGTGTAGAAATAAATGGTTCTTCCCATGAACTGGCCATCAGTAGGAAGAGTGGTGGGATGTGTTGTTCAGTGTCCCAGGGGACCCAAAGGCAGCAGAGAGGTGGCAGGTTTCTCTGCAGATGCTGCATTTTTCAGCACAGGCAAAGTGAAGGCTGACTGAAGGGCTACATAAAAAAATCCAGTGCTGTTCATACAAGTGAGCAAAGTAACAGGTGAAATGAACAAAATACAATTTGAGGTGCATGGAGGTGGGAGGAGGAATAATCCTGAGCTCCTCTTTCAGCTGAGCATTATATTTCAGGAGCAAGTTTTGGGTTAAGAAAAATTAGCTGAGTTCTTCAGTAAAAAAACCTGTCTTTGCTTGGGTTTAGAAAGAGGAATGAAGATAAACCAGAAAACATCATTATGATGGTGCTTCTGCATCTTGAATATTGCATGTAGCTCTGGCCCCATCTTCATAAAGCTACAATAGAATTGGAAAAGGCTCATAAAAGTGCAGCCTGAATGATCAAATGTACTGAACAGGCTCCATAAAGGAAACAAATGGGACTCTCTCTCCTGAACAAATGCCTGAAGAGGTCTAGGAAACTGGGAGGTGAAGATATCTTCCTGGTCAGCCTCCAACAGGAACCAAATGAATCTCTGGGTCGAAACAGAAAGGTTGATCTTCACTAAGTTGGTGGTAAAACTCTGGAAAAGCACAAGATGTTGTAGATTCCAGAAGTTTCCAACTGTAAAAAGCCCCAACAAACTAGCTGTTTTTATTTATGGAAAAAAAATATCACATATTAAATAGACTGTGTGTGGTTCAGTATGTCCCTGCCAATCCCTCTAGTCCTACTGGAGGCTGGCAAAGTGCTTCAGGGCAGGGCTAGTTATTCTCCTTAGATTACTCTGTTTTCCCATGCTTCCCTAGGCAGTTGCTCTGGGACGTTGCAGTGACAGGCTGTTGGGCTGGATTTACCTTGTTCTTCTTTCTGTTATTTTGTGCCAGGGTCAACTTTTTTCCCTCCTGTATTTAATAATGTGTGTTTGGTGGGGTGTGTTTATTAAGTAGTGTTTTGTCATATTATGGGAGTTCATGTGACCATATATATATATATTAATATATATACACAAGATATATATGGCTTGCAATGTATGAATGGGTTGAAATCCATGTGTCTCAAAAGACAGGAGGAGATGGCCTGGATTCACACCACCTCCCACATGTGCTGTGGCTGCTGCAGCTGGCCAAGTACCAAGTAAACTCTCCTGAATCCAAGGGTGATTGTAAGGTTGCCTCACAAGAAGGTTTCCATTCCTGATTTCCAGGAGTGTGCAGAAAAAAATGGAGATGGCAAAACTGTTTTTACCAGAAGAACATGCAGTAAAGGGAAAAGCTGGCAAAAGCCATGGTCTGAAGGGTGTGTTTGTGTGTGTCTGCTGCATGAGGCAGAGAAGAAAGCACTGGGGGCGAGGTGTTGCTCTGAACTCTGATGTTGTGGAACCTTGGTAGGTTCCAAACTGTGTTTCACCTTTCTGAGTGCACTCATCTCTTCCTGGCCCCCTCAGAGGGACTGGTGCAGTACAGATGGGCAGTAGATTTTGTCCTTGGAGAGGAATGCACTGGAAATGCAACTTGGAAACACCGGAGGAGATTGTGGCTGATGCCTTGGTAATCAGTGGGATACCTGCCACTGAATGGGAGCAGTGACAAATCCAAGTGTTAGCTGTCATCACAGTTGGCTCCTCAGCACAGCAGTGTGAGAGGCAGAGCTGCAGAGGCTGTCAGCAGCCTTTCAGTGTGTTAGCAGGGACTCTGCTGCTCATCCTTATCCTCACAGACCCCACACACCTGCACTGCTCTCTGTGGGGTTTGGTTCTGAGGTGTGCACAAAGCAGATTTTGTGTCTGCAGACTCCCACACGGAAGATGTGGTGATGTGTGTACTTTTTTTCACTTGTCTGTTTTCTTTCCTGAAGGTTTTTGTTCTTTCAAGACTTAAAAAACCCAAACAAAACAACAAAAAACCTTACCTAGAGCCCCAGGATTCTTCTATAGAAAGCCCAAACCACAGCTTTACGTAGTGGTTCAGTCCCTGCCTAAGTGCAGGAGGGCACCTGCAGTTACATCTGCTCATCCTCTTGGTTTGAGCAGAGCTCTCACCTTTATTGCATGTTCAAACACACACAAAATCAGCCTCCTCTGACTTTCTCCTGGGCAATCCTTTGGTTTGTTTAATGTGCTGTCAAGGAGGACCCTCAGCATTGCAGGCATGTCCACAGGCATTGTAGTTCTGTCTCAAACTGTGGAGAGTCCTGTGATCCCACTCCCACCTGGGGATCCCTGCTGCTAATACCACACCAGTGCCATGGTTTCTATTCCATCTATGCAGAATTACTTGTGATTTAAAACATTTATCCTGTGTCCAAGAATCTTGGTTGCTATTACCACGTGCATAAAGAATATCCTGATGTCAGGAAGGTATTTTACTTCTGTGCAGGTGTCCAGGTATCCCATACACCTGACATGTACAGCTTGATACACAACTTGCATGTCAGTAAATTCTGCCTAAAACCTGTTGAGAAAGAAAAACCTTCTAATTCAAAGAGAAGGGCTGATGACCAACTGCATGTTCTGTAGGCTTTGGGCAGTGCTTTCCCTCCAGAGCCATCTCCTCCTGAGCAGGGTGCAGCAGCTCCAATGGAGTGGTTGGTCTGGACACATCTGTGCTGCCATGCTCATCCTTTCATTTAATTTATTCTTTCTATTTCTCTCTAGCCTGTCTCCTTCTTGGCTGAGCTAGCACCCTGAATGCACAAGAGACTCTTTTCCTTTAATGAAGACTTCCTTTTCAGTTAAAAAAGAGGCTATTCAAATTCATTCTTTTGTGAAAAAATCAGGGATATTGCAGTCTCAGCCTGAGTTCTACCCCCAGACCTCACACTGGCTGGGAGAGATCTTAATTATCTTCCTGCTTTCTCTGCATTTGATGGCTTCTAAAGTTGGGATCCCTGGGAAAAATGATCCTGATTTTTCTTTTCTCATGTTATGATGTGAAAGTGAGGTGGCACCCTGGTCTTCTATCAATAGGGTGCTGAGTGTACATTTCAATAACTTGTCGCCACTAAAAATATTTTTAAAATTAAGCAGATTTATTGTACCATGTTTTGTAGTAAGAAATGGATCTGTTGAGCAGATTGAGAGGAAGTTTTATCACCCCAAGGAATGTAATTTTCAGTGCATCTTCTCCCATTCCTTCCTTTCTGTGTTAAAGCATCTTTTTAATGACTTGCAAACCTACAGCATCAAGAATCAAGTGGAGGATGTGAAGCCCTTTCAGGGTGCAGCTGTGGCTGCAGGTTTCATGTTCTCATCTCTGGTGCAGTTATTCAGCATTTCAGCATGTTCCTACTTCCAAGCAAGGTATTTGTACGTGCAAGGCGCGTGGAGAGGCCTATGAATGAATTCTTTCTGTTTATTGCATGGAAGGTCACTGCTGAAGACACTAAAATGCACAATATTTGTGTCTCACTCTGAGGCTGCAGTGGAAGCCCACACAAGTCGCTGGGGGAAAGCAAAGCAGTGGAGGGAGAGGGCTGTGCCCTGATATCCAAGGGCTGCGTGATGGCTGTGAGCAGAAAGAGGGCTATGCTGGCATCTTAGCTGGCAATGCAGCTGCAGTTTGGAGTCCTTTGGAACCTTTAACAAAAAGATAAAGTTTGTATGATACTTGAAAGGGAATGGGGTTGCCTGAGTTTGCAGACTGGAGTTCTCTCTTCCTTCTGAGTCTTTACCTGCAATATAGACACATCTTTTAAAAGGTGGAAAAAGAGATGGAGAAGAAGTGAAAACAAAGTTAAAAATAATCCAAATTATCACACAGGTTTGAATGGCAGTGACTCCCCTGCTGAGAAAGAGGACCCACAACATGATTTGATTCCTCCCTGTGCTGCCAGGGGCCAGGCCCTGAGATCAGCAGCAGAGGTCCTTGGGGTCTACATGTAGAGAATAGGAAAAGATTGTAGAAAGCCAAACCACTAGACCTGCATGGGTTTTTATTCTCTTTTGAAAGGTGTTTAAATCATTACTGGAATGTTCACACCTCTCTGCTGGCTTAAGCCAAAGGTCTGTAGCCTGTTACGCTCTTTTCAACACAGGCAAAGCAGAGTGGAAGAATAGGGAAGTCATGTAGTGATGATTCCTTAAGATCCTGGATTATCTCCTGAAAATGTGTGCTTCAGGCACTTCTGAACCAAATATTGTGTCTCTTTACTCAATGGACCTCAAGGGGTTTTCCTTCCTTTAATTTGCAGGATATATTTTGAAGCTCTGTCAGTTTTTGACAGCCACAGCATCCTGTGGTGAAGAGCTTTGCAGCTTCACTGTGCACAGTATAGGGAAATTTTCCTCGCGTTTTAATCCTCTGATTTAAAAATGTACTTCTATTGTATAATGTTTCACTCTTTGAAAAGAAAGTGAACACTTACGTTGGTTATATTAAAATTGTTATTATAGGAGCTGTTGTCAGTTGTTTGCCCAGATGGAAAAGTGTGCCTGTTCATTTATCCTTCCCAAAAAATCCATTCCATGCCTTTTATCAGACTTCTTGTATGCCCCTTGCTCTTTCCAAATCCAAGGTATATTTTTGCAGATGGGTGCTTTGGAATTGCTAACAGCACTCATGGTGCAGGTGCACTGCATATTGATGTGAGGAACTGTGATGTTTTCCCTGTTCTGTTCTGCCCCTTTCCTAATAACTTGGAGCATTCAATTCCCTTTCCTGACCTTTACAGAGCACCCTGCTCAAGATCTCATGGAGCACCATATGTGGCATATTCTAACCCCAGCGTCTCTGTTGGCTCAGAACCTGCCATTGCTTACATTGATTTAAGATTGCATTTATGCATGATGTAACATTCCGCTATGATGAATTTCTTCTCCCCACACTCACTCAGTGTTGCAGCACTGTGGTGCTGGTGTTCCCAGCTGTATCCCATTGCTGACATCCTGGTGTTCCCTGGCTCTGTCACTCCCTGAGCTACTCACACTTTGTGGCACAGTGTGTCACCTCCCACCCTGCACTTCCCAGTGCTCACCTTCCTGACAGCTCCTGAGCTAGGGGAAAACCTTCAGTCCCATGCAGTGCTTACTCTGTGAGCTTTGGGGACAAACATGGGATGATTTATTATTATTATTATTTATTATGCGATTATTATTATTATTAATCACAAACAGTGATTATTTTTTGTTAAGGGAAAGTCTTTTAGTTTCATTGCTTACAACAACACTCTTGAGCATTGCATTAAAGGCCCCTTAATCAATCCCTTTCCTTTCCCTGCTTCCAGGCAATGCTTTTACCTCCTAGGAAGAAGTCAGCACCCTGTAATTTATTGCCACTTGCAGTCTGTAGACAAACCAGTAGCGTGCAGGCTCAGTGTGGGGCCTGGCAGCACGGGAGGGGTCTGCCTCACACAAGCATTTTGCAATAGTTGCTCATAACCCTGGTCTATCTTGTCAATATAGTCAGAAAGTACTTATCCTCTTGATAGCAGTCATTAGATTGCAAAATTAGAAAATCAAGATGAGCAGGACATGAGCTGTCAAGCCAGTGGCAGGTTCCCAAAGTGGACTGCATACTGAAAAATGGGCAGCAGTGAACGTGTTGCGAGAACAGGTCTGTTGTTGTCCCTGTGTTTGTGTTTTAGTATGCAGCAAAGGTCAGTTCCACTCTGGGAATTCTATTGAAATGTTTGTCTCTGGAATGGTGCCTGCAGATCAGCGAGTGAGGACTGCATACCAAACTCCAGCCTGTGCAATAACAGTGCCTTCTCCCACCTGCAGTGGCTGCCGTGAGCCAGGCTGGAATTCATGCTCTGTGTGCCCTGTAAGGACTCTGTATTCAGAAGGAAGTGGAGAAGGGGACTGATGACCAGGGCTCTCTTTGCAGCAGGTGTCTGAAGGGTGACCTGTATTCTCCTGATCTGTGGTGGAGGACTCACAGCAGGTGTTTTCAAACTAGAGAGTTTACAGCTCACTGGAACATGGGAGTTGATGTTGATCACTCTCCATTGTAGGTGAAATGAAGGCAGTGCTGGAAAAGTCACACTGCACTTTATCACAAACTATGAGGCTGCTCCAGCACCAATGGGCATTTTCAACAGCTCTCCATGGAGCAGAGTGTGGGAACATGGCAGGGACAGAGCTGTGACATGGAAACACTTTGAGAAATCACATCAGTGGAGCATAGGAGGTTTCAAAGCAAAGAACATGCAGTAAAGGGAAAAGCTGGCAAAAGCCTTGGTCTGAAGGGTGTGTTTGTGTGTGGCTGCTGCATGAGGCACAGAAGAAAGCACTGGGGGCGAGGTGTTGCTCTGAACTCTGATGTTGTGGAACCTTGGTAGGTTCCAAACTGTCTTTCACCTTTCTGAGTGCACTCATCTCTTCCTGGCCCCCTCAGAGGGACTGCTGCAGTACAGATGGGCAGTAGATTTTGTCCTTGGAGAGGAATGCACTGGAAATGCAACTTGACAGCAAATCCAAGAGCTGGGGAATGGGGACAGGCCTTCTGCAAAGACAGGTTTGTCTGAGCAGGGAGCTGACGCTGGAAGTTTATTTTCAAGTAAATGTCAGGTGGCATGGAATGGCTGGAAAGGTGTCTTGTAGTGGTTAGCTTTTAGTAAAGACTTTGTGTTTTGTGCCACATTTGAGGGAGAAAGGAAATTGTCAGAGAAAATGTATCTCTGTACAAGGAATATTTAGTACAAGAAGGCATCTGCCATGCTAAAAATTTGCCAGAAAGAATTTCCACAGTACTGTTATAAAACAGTTATCTAACAGTTTTTATGGTCATTGACAGCTGGAACTCTAAGTTTTCTTGTCTAATTATGTTTACTAAGTATTAAGTTGTTGTCCTGTACTATGATTTCTTTGCTCTGAATCCCTCTCATAGTAAAATTTTGTAAGCAAGAACCCTGCCCTGTGCTTAACTTTTAGTTTTATTATTTAAAGACTTGATGATTTCTACTTAGAAGTTCCATGGAAATTCTGGGTACTTGCTGGCAGAAGTTGTTAATTTGAACAGTTTTACCAATATTAGATAAGATTCCTTGAAAATATAAGAGATCAAGGTTTCAAAAGGATTCCAATAAAACCTGAACTGAAAACCTGGTAAAATCAGTGTTGGGGAAGTGAAGAAGATGGAAGATAGCCAAATGAACTGGAAGTTTCATTATTGTACACTTTTATTATTTTAGTACAGGTCTTAGGCTATTTGGAGTTTTCTCTTACTGCTCCACTTCCAGGAGTCCTATGATGCCTGTGGAGTCCTGTGATTGGCAGAAAAGTAGTTCTTAATTAAAAGTACTTCAGGACCTCATTGATTGAAAAAAAAAAAAAAGAAATCACAGGAAAAGATACTTCAATAGCATGCATGTAAAGATGGAGGTGCTAGAAGGCAAATAATGTATTGCATTTGAAAATGTGACTTGAAAGGTGTCAATGCTTACTTTTAAATGTATTTTGGACTGGTTTTGACAGGTTTTTTTTGCCTAAATTTATCATTTTCTTGGAGAAACTCTTAATGTTTTCTTTAATGTTGAAACTCGCTTGAAGTTCTACATTAACAGAACTATAAATACTGAATTCCCAAGAGCTTAGGTTCTTTCATTGAGTTGGAGAAATTTCTGCCAGTAAAATGAATACAAGAACATACAGGCAATATTCTGTGAATGTCTGCAGGTGGAAGCATAAGCAAGTAAGAAGAACTTCTAAGATCACTGAGTAAGTCCAAAGCCCAGTCACAGGACACGAGGAATTTAGTTACCAGCACTGTGTTGGCTTTCCACAGGTGGGATATTGATGCTCTATATCTGAAGTTCTCCTCCATGCTTTTCTGGGCTTGGAAGCCATTCCAGTTTCTAAGCTAGGGAGACAGGTCTTCATAAACTCCTATTTCCTATGGAGAGAGAGCAGTTTAAAGAAGTAGCCCAGTTCATTGTTCCCTAAGGAAAGGAAAGCTCCCTCTCTTGTGCCAAGAGGGACAGTGGCTTCTCCTTGTACAGAGCACACAGACCTCATTATCTGAGGGCTGGAGAGCTCCATGAGGATCAAGGTGCTTATTTACAGAGATATCACCTGGTTACCTGAGCTGGGCTCTGCCTTTGCCACTCTGAGAATAGTAACAAGACTGGGAGCTTGTCTTTGTTTCCAAATGACCTTCTGTTGTCCTTTTAATGGCTCCTCAGGGAGGACAGTGAGGGCCTGGCACAGGCTGCCCAGCTGTGGCTGCCCCTGGATCCCTGGCAGTGTCCAAGGCCAGGCTGGACTTTGGGGCTTGGAGCAGCCTGGGATAGAAGAGGGTCTTTGGCAGGGGGTGGGACTGAGTGGGCTTTAAGGTCCTTTCCAACCTAAATGTTCTGGGATTCCATAATCATTCTTTGTCTGTCTAAAGATTTTTCTGAAGCTGAAGGGAAGGTACTTGTGTAGATTGGCAGAAAATGTTTTGTTGTAAGTCATCCTGAGTCACCCTACGTTAGCCAATTGTGTCTGCACCAGAGGAGCCTTAAGCTCTGCTAGCTCCAAATCCAAACAGCAGAAAGGAGCAATGACCTCAAAGCTGTCACAGCCTGAAAGAGCTGGCCTTTGCCTCAGGGGAATGAGCTCCATTATTTTTTGCAGCAGGTATTTTCAAATGCCAGGGCCCTTACAATTTCTGTTTTATTCATTGCCTGTTGATTTCATCAAACACAACTCCAATCTGTTATAGTTAATTCATTAGTTGGCTGTGGTTTTAGTTCAAACCTTAATTTGGTTAGCAGGGTTCAATTTTAGTCAGTCTTGTGCTTTCTTTTTATGCACTTACCTACTAATTTTTAGTAGAATTGACAAGGAGATACAAACCTTATTTTCTTTCAGTCATAAGAAGGGCTATGCTGAGAAGGTCAGGAGGAGTCCAGGGGGAGGCATCTGAGAGTTTCTGGCTCCCCAGTTCTCTGTCACAGTTAATCTGTGACTCAGAAAATCAGGATGCCATGTGGATGATACATGTGGAAGTGGAATATTTGACTCCCAGCTTGAAATACAAACACATCACAGCAGGTCCTGTACGTAGAGATTCATCCTGTGTGAGAATAAGTGACCATAATCCAAGTACTAGGGAGAAAGAAAGGCCACCTTGGGTAAATCTGTGTCTTTATTCAGCAGTTTTCTCATACTTCTGAGGAGGTGGAATGAGTGAGTTTATTTTCCTGTGAGCTCTTCTCCCTGTGCTGCTGCTTTCCAATGTGCCAACTGCATCAATTCTCACTTCAGCACAGGCAAAATAACAGAGTAGTAAATAGCAAGATGTGCTGCAGATGGAAAGATCCAAAGTCACAGATCCTATGCACGAAGCAGTTTCTCATTTTAAGCAGTGGGAAATTTTCATGGACATGAATGGGGTCACCAGTTAATTCTACAAATCTATATCTGCTTAACCCATGAATTTCCATCTGCTCAGAATGCTCCTATATAATTCTTTGGAAATTAATGATTGATCTGTAGTATTCTAAGGTCTCCTTGAGTGGAATACAGGCCTGTGTAGTGCATGGCAGTGGGAATGGGTGGGGTAAAGTATCCTTCAGCAATGCTATTTCCAGCTTGGATCAATGAATTTTTTGTTAACTTTACAAAAAGCATCCTATTTGTTTAGGGCTTTTATATGCACAGAGCTAAAAGGAGCCTCATCCAGGTTGCTTCAGCCTGTCCAGGGAATATGTGTTGATCTTGGTGGTTTTAATTAAAGCAGAAGAGTTATTTTATTTAACAATTCAAGTGCCTGCTGTTCTTTGCTGAGTTTCTGTGAAGCTTGTAGTGGGTCACAGGTGGGAGGAAGGAGAATGAGCCTCTCTGTTTTTATTTACCTTGTTGGGGACAGTCCAGGGGCTCCACCAGGCTGGTATGGGAGTCAGTGCCTGTGGAAGTGAGGGATTGTGCAGGACTGGAAGGATCAGGCTGACATTCAGAAGGGAGGTCTCTGGGGAAGAGTGGAAGGATTTTGAAGTGAAAAGATCTGCTTGATTGCACCTCTGAGGAGACCTGGAATGAAAAGGAGCAGGAGCAGAGGCTGGAGAAGGCAGCAGGAGGAGCACAGACGTGTTCTCCACCCGGCTGCTGTAACTGGAGGTGACAGTGGAGACACCTTGGTGGGAGTGAGAAGGGGCTGAGGGGAGAATTGTGTTTGGGTTTAGTTTGTCAGTGATGCAGTGGAAAAGGCTGTCTGTCCCCAGAGCACAGGCACTGCAGGTTGGCCTGGTGGGTGTGACAAACACAGCTCTGAGCTGTGCCCGGTGCCTTCGCTTCCAGTCAGGGCTGCCAGGAGGCTGCAGCCAGGAACAGGAGGGAGGTGAGCTTGCTCCCACCTCTTTATCTGGAAAAGCAGGTGCTTCTGAGCTGCTCTGTGCTGCTCAGGCAGCAAAAATGCAGAGGCTACTGCAGGGCAGGGGCTGGTGAAGGCTGCCTGTAACAGAAGGGGCTGTTCTCACACAGTGCTGCAGATGTGGAAGAAAGCAAAGGCATTCCATGAAAGCTCATCCCCTACTGAGCAAGCAGCAGCCCTGAAGCAAACACTCAGAGGGTTTTGTAGCCAGTGCAGTGCCTAAACTTGACTGGCAGAGTGATATTTCAGAGTTAAATATGACATTTTTCTTTGTCTTCGCTGGCACAGTGTCTGATCAATGAGAGAATGGAAGGCAGCTGAAAAGAGAAAGGAATATCTTTGCTACCAACTGCAAATGTTTTTCTTGCTGTTTATTAGTACCACCTCTCTACAATAAAATCAGAACTTTTTTATATTTCATCGGGGTTTTTTTTTAGGATTGATGCTATATGCTTTACATCCCACATCAAGTTTTCTGTGGTTAATGCTAGTCAGAAACTTTACAGAGGATAAGATCTTTGTCCTGTCATTTTATACTGTCGCACTGCTCAGGGAGACAGGGTGTTAATGTAAGAGCTCAGGAGAGATACAATTAATATTCTTGCAGAATATTTGAGATACTACATATTAATTTAAGATATAGATCTTTTACACATGCGTGTATAAGAAAATAAAGACTGTTGACAAAACAAAGGGGTCTTTAAAGTACTGGGAGAAATGTGTAAATATTTGAAGACTTTCAAAACATATTTATTGATGAAACTAGAAACATGAATCTATGAACACTAATCAGTAAAATAGTTTAACTTTTGTACTGTTAAAAAAATACTGTAAAACTCAAAGAACTGACAGGCTGATGAAAGACAGGTACTGTGTTAATTTTCAACAGCAATTAAAAAAAAACCAAAACACCAAGGCAAAAAATGAACCCCAAAACAAATAAACACAGGAAGAAAATTAGGCCTGATTAGTTACTCTTATTAATTAAAAAAGATTTTCTGGTACAAGAAGAGTGTCATGAGTATTTCAAAGGCAAACCCAGCATAAATTAGAGCATTATTTATAAAGAATAAGTACTGGAATTAACATACATGTTTTCACTAACAGACCTGCCAAAATGCTTTTGAAGAATGAGTGTATGAACTTGTTTTGTGCTGAATCGAAATTGATTTATTAGCTGTAGAAGAAATCCTTCTTTTTAAAATTTAAACAACTATAAACCTCTGGTAATAAAGCTTGCTACAAGGACATGAGCTTGCTGACTTTTAAAAAATCTTTGAAACAGTACATGACACGTAGATGAAATTAAATGCAATAACTCGTGTGAAGCTGTTCATTCATTTGATTTTTCTCTATTTTGGACAAAGGGGGAAGGGCATTAAAAAAGGCCCAGGTGTGTCTGGGCACTTACAAACAACATAGAATTCTACAAGCCCCATTGTGATCAGGCTAACCTGTGTGTTTTCTTGTGCTATGGATAAATTATTCTGATGTCATAGGGCAGGAGAATTAATTTGGAAAAAAGCCACAACCAACTATTTTTTTTTAAAGAACAAGAGCCCTAAGTATCACAAAAACAAGTCCTTGAATTCACTGTATTTGCTCTTGGCTGGCATTATTTTCCTGTGAAAAGTAATCATGGCTAGGTTTGTAGGCTTTATTGCAATATACAGTTCATTGCCATGGAACTGAAGGTTTTCTTCATGTATCCCTGTACTATTTCAGCCTCAGAATTATCAGCCATGGTAATTTTAATTTAAATGGCCTTAGAAAAGTACTTTAGTCTGCTGTCAAAATACTCCTGAAATGCAAGATATTCCATATGGCCTTATGCAGTGGGCTCTGTGATAAGACATTGGAGCATTATCTGAGTTTCATCAGGACTTGAGAGAAAGACTGCTAGGTATGGCAGAGGATTATGGAAACCAAAAAGGATTAAAGAGGTACTGTAGAGAAAAAGCTTTTACTTGAATTCAGAAATCATGCACTTATATATAACAAACACTCACTTTTAAATTCACTGCTGTGAGACCAAATTACACTGCAAAGCATTTCTAAGAGTTTTTTTTTTCCGTGTGTTTTTTTCTGACTGCTTATATTTCAGTAGTATGCCAGTCTCTCCTTGGTGAGCTCCTGGTGAGCTGTTAAAGTTCTCATTTCTTTTTCCTACCCACTGCCTGCTGCAAACTGAACTCGGTCATTAAGTGAGTGTCAGTTTTCTTCACTGGGGTAGTCAGTAATTTTTCTTGGTATTCCTTCATCAGTTGGAAATTGTCATCTATGCCCTCTCATAAAGAAATCTGGTGTGCTGTTACAGCATCAGCAAACAGAAACCCTCAAGGCATGGCTGGCAGACATATCCTGTTTATCATTGGCAAGGGCTCTGTACAAATCACAAACGGGACGGGGCTGCTGAGGAACGTGCCTTGAGCTGTTTTATTTTCCAGCATCACTCTCATTACATGGTGATGACAATGGGAAATGCCAACAGCTCACATCCCAGGCAGCAGACTAAGAACTTAATGTTACAACTCACTTTATAAGTTTTTGACCAATCACACAAAGCAAAAGCACATTGACAGTAGTTCTAACCAACCACTATAAGCAGACACCTTTGGTTAAACAATGCTTGCTTATTTCAAATACAATATCTACTTGTAAGCCTTAGAACACAATGCACAGAGCTCCATTATAAAGCCTAAGACTTCCTAATATCTTGCTAGATAAACTTTTCTGTAGCTTAGGGAGTTATTCTAGACAAGCATTATTACAGAGACCATTGTTCTATTTGTCTTTGCTTTTCTACATTTTACATAATTTTTCTGCTGACCAATCTCATGGCTGCTGCGTAGCTCTAATCACAGTTCTGCTGTCTCTGGGGCCTGCCTTTTGCAGCTTTCCCAAAACCCTCTGATTTTGTAAATTCCCACACTGTAATCCTGGTGAGCAGAGGTATTTCTCCAGGTAGGTGTGACTAGTGGAATAGCATTGGTGTTGCCCACGGAGCAACTCTTCCTTCAGGGCTGGGACAGGTGGAATACCCTCGAGGGAGCCTGAGTGAGGCTGCAGAGGAAGGGAAATGCTGCCCCTGACTCAAGCCTCCCCTTGCCAGGCACTTTTAGGTTTGCACTGACCCCACGTTGTGTCCTGTGTCGCTGCAGCTGTTTGGTTCAGGAGCACTTTGCTTCCAAGCATCTTCCTTATTTGGGTGTTCTGTGGTAGCTCTTAAAGTGCAGGATAAGCAAAGAGCTCCTTTTTCCTGCGAGTTAGTGAAATGAGCTAATTCTGATGTTAATTTGGAGATGTTTGTAAAAGGCAGTTAATCGATACGGTTTGTACTGAGTAACAGAACTGACAGTGACAACTGGTGCTGTATGGAATACCTGATTTTCTTTGAATTACATATTTATTTCCTGTGTTCCATAAAGCAGACTTTACAAGGCTTGCTTCCTTGGCTTAATTCCCTGTGGATGAAGGAAAATCAATACAAACCAAGGCCCAGTTTTGCAAATATCTGTATTTGGGTTCTGTGTAGTTAGTCAAATTCCTAATAATTTGGAAGGGCAGATCTTCATGTAGAAAGAGAGATAATTTATTTTTATCTCAGTGAAAGCACACTAGGCATCTTTGCCTATGAATACCACAGCCATGATTAAGTATTAATTATACTGCAGGGGGTAAGAGGCTTGAAGTATTGGCTTTTCAGCAAAAGCCATGTTTTATATATGATGTATTTATAATGAAAGGGATTCTTCTAGAACAAGCCTCAGAGAGAGGCTGCTCTAAAACGACTTTTGTTTACTTTGGTATTTGTAAAGGAAACCACGTTTTGGTTTATACTTTTAGTTTTCCTTTTATATTCTGGTACACTGTTTTGCCAAGTGGCAGTTTTAGGATTCAGAAATCAGGTTGAATCAATTTCCAGTTGTGACCTGTCACCACAGGTGAGCTCTGGTCACTGTATTGTGAAATCTGGTTTTATTTTGAGTAGTTACTGAGTGGGGACACCTGCAGCAGGCCAGGATCTGGTAAAGCTGTAGGAGCTTGGGTGAGGTTGGGCAGGCTGTGATGCATCCTGAGCTTTTCTTTGGTTGTGACAGTTCCTGAGCTCTTGACTGGGATCATTCTCCTCAGTGTGCAACACTCGGAGCTGTGTGGGCCTGCTGGAAATCGGTGCTGATGTTTAAAACTCTTTGGGAACATTCATCTTCTCTAAAAGCCCAGGTCTAAGGAGGTGCAAGAACAGTTAAACAATAGGTGGTGGTCAGATCATGGCTCACTGGTTCATATCTGCATTACAAAAGGAAGTCTGAGCAGTTTGTGGTGCTGTGCTGGCTGTTCATGCTCTGTGACTGTTCTCTGTGCTCCTTTTGGGAGTACTGGGATCATCCTGTTAGTGGTGAAACACATGGAATGCCAAACCTGCCTTCCATTTTCTGGAAGCTGATTTTGAAGGACTTCTTGTTGTCCTTCACAACCTTTACATAACAGGTGGGTAAGTGCTGTCAGGGAGAAGAGAGATGTGTTACGGCTCACAGGAGATGAAACTGCTACAAATTCAGGCCAAGTGTAATTCTTTGCTATGATGTTGAGTATTTGAAGAGAAGGCAACAAAGCAAGAAATTTCTGAGGGTTTAGGTAGGTTTCCAGTTGAAAATCCCCACTTTGACATTTTGCTTGCCTTGCCAATGAGCTACTTTGATGGAAGCAGAAGTTGTTGTTCAGCAGGTGTCCATGGGGGAGTGTTGTGGGTGGTGCTCAGGGGGCTCCTGTGTTAGGGTGTCCCACATGTGATGTCTCACAGCTCTGAATGCTGCAGCTCCTGACTGTGACCAAGGTTCCATGGACCACAGAAGCTGCTGGGACTGTTATTAATTTATCCTTGAGGAATTCTCACATGGGTTAATAGCCTTTTGCAAGGTAAAAGAAGTCACTGTTTTCCTGAAAGTACCAAAGAGCGTGTTTCCTGTTGGCATTTGTGGGGTTCTTAATGAGCTCAAACTGTGCAGTGTTCTTCAATTAACTTTGATTATACTTCTGTATAATTTATTTTGAACAGTAACTGGAAAATTAGTTTTCATTTAGGGAACAATTGGAGCTCACTGTGTCTTGACCTCCTATGCACTTGTGTAATTTTAATGAAGACAGGATTGAATTTTATTAGGGATGAGATATACTTGGGAAACAGAATCTCTCTTTGCTCCCTAAAGATGGCAGTAAGAATGATGGTGATGAAACTAGACAAAACCAATGGAAAAGGAATATTTTCATTATTGTAGGCTTTTATGTAAGAGTGAGCAATCAGATGTTAATAGAAATAGAAACCTTTGGAGGCATGTACACTGTGTGATAATATTTTATCACATATCACTTTTTCTTTTATGCCTGATAGACAGCATTAGTTTCTGTGCTGCTGGGGAATGGCAAATAATATAAGAAGGGATGGTGTTTTCTCAAGGTCCTGATGCTCAGTGCTGCACATCTGCTCCACTGAGGTCATTCAGAGATATATAGAATGTGCACAGCTTTCAGAAGGTGTTTTCATTCACTGTTTTATTCAGTTACTGGTACTCTTGTTCTGTTTCTTAGGGAAAATTTGGATTCTTTGAGTTCCACTTGAGCTTCTCCGGTCTTGTTAGCACTGTAGGGCCTGATGTTCCTCACAGTTAGCTGGCATTTGCACACCCCAAATTTATCCAATATACATTTTTTGTCATTTTTTTTCCTCTCATTAGGAAAGACTTTAAGACTTAAGAGGCACTGTAAGCCTCTAAAAATATCATCAGGTAAAATAAGGATTTTTAGAGGATAAAAATCTCTAAAATTCTCATCAGAGGCAGTATAAACCTAAAAGTATCTGGCCATTTTCTACACAGAAAGCAACAGAGTAGTGAAATACATGTCATAGTGTGTTTGGAACTTGCACTTTGGGGACATAACTTTGTTTTGATCAGTGATTTGTGGTTTTGGGAGAAGGGAGGAGACAAGGCAGGTTGAAAAAGATGCCATGTGTGTCATTCCTGACAGGGAGAGTAGTGTTCCTATAGTGTGTAAACTCACTCTAGATCTTTTAATGCTATAATAATGGGAAAAATGTGCTTTTATGCAGACATCTAAAAATTTTTAAAAACCCTTTACAGTGTCTCAGTTCTGAAAGACTCTTTTAGATTTCAGACTGCTTTGTTGGTCATAAATTCATTTCAGGTCTAGGCTTATCTCTTGGGGCCTGTGTTTATTTCTTTTTAATTAATTGTACATCATACCTTAACCCATGGATTAAAACTCAGAACAAAGTATGTCACCAGCCTCAGACCTGGCATGTGAAATGGCATTCCAGCTGCACTTTGCTTAGTGGGCAGCTGCAGGTTGCCTCTGGACTCACTTCAGGTGAGCTCCTGTAAAGGCCAGGGACTGTTCCTGGGAGAGCCTGTGCAGAGGCACAGGATTTATGTCAAAAAAGAAAAAGAAAAATCAATTTTAATCAATTTTAATAAAGAATTTGCATGTGGGGCCCTAGAGAGTGGTGTGCTGCACCTTATCCTTAATTTCATGGAGTGGTTGTGAATTTTGGACCATGCAGCCTGAGTTCTTGCTAAAATATATAAAATTTGCTGCTGATATTCTTTCTAGGGACATATGGGTGCTTTTTTAGGATACGCTATCCAATCATGGATGCACATTTGTGAGAAAGTTTTTCTCAGTGCTGCATTGCAAGACAAATTCCCAGCAATTCCTTTGAAAACTGTACATCAGAGCTAGTTTGCTGCTCGTGTTGGATCTGTAAATCCTGTGGCCTGAAAGCCTCTTGGAATGCAGGCTTTCTGGGTGGGAGATCATCCAGGTGCTTTGCAGCAGTGACTGCCTCAGGAATGTGCCTGGAATAAGGTAGATTAGAAGAAAGCAGAATGTCCAGCTGGAGAGCAGAGGTGATCCCTGAGGCTCATGGCCTTTATCAGCAGCCTGCTGCTGTTTAAAGACTGTGTGGTCTTTGTGAATAGTTGATTTCTGTTATAAATGTGATGATTTAAAAAGATAATTGGTATGAGCTTGGAGTTGTCCCTACCTTTGGGGAGAAGAGTGATTATTAGACTTCCTACCTTATTTTCCCTTACTCTAACATGTGCTCCCTCCCAGTCATTGCAAGCACAAATGTCAGCTTTGGGAGAGGGACTTGAAATCCTTCTTCTTGTGTTTCAGAATGTCATAATAGAAGGAACTGAGGAAAAGGGCAGCGGTCAATGCAAGAAGAATGTTTCCCTTCCTTGAAAAAATGCCTGTTATCCAAATGCCTCATGTATGCTGATGGAAAATGTCTTAAAAACATACTTTAACTTTGAATTGGCCAGGTTAAGCTGGACTAAATGACCCTTTGCAAGACCCTTCCAACTAAAATAGCAGCAGCTTTTCTTTCTTCTCAGTAGAAATGTGATTATTTTGCCTTCCTATTTAAAGAAATGTTATTTATTTACTTAATCAACATTCATGTCAATAACAACTCTAAGCAAAATCTGGATTTATCCAGTGGTACGAATATGGTTTGCTCTTGTTTATACTCCTTGTACCTGCCGCTAAGGTCCAGCAGATAGTCAACTTTTTGAAGCAGTTCTTTTAAGCTGGATGGGTTGTTAGATTCCGTTTCCTTTGGCTACAGCAAATGATTCTTGCCTGCTTGGTATCTTCCTTTAATGTAGATTTCTTGTTTGTAGCAAAATGGGGTGACAGAATACAGGCCAGTGGAAGATGTAGTTTCTGAAACTGTCTTAAGCTGTTGCCTCTCTCACCCTGCCTACCAAAGAACCCAGAATGGTTTGGGATGAAAGGGACCTTAAAGGTCATCTCATTCCAACTCCTCTGCCATGGCAGGGACACCTTCAACCAGACTGGGCTGCTCCAAGCCCCATCCAACCTGGCCTTGAATACCCCTTACAGAAACCCTGTTAAAGGGAGATATGTCCTAAAGAGACTGGGAGAGGGAGCATGGCTGGGACAGCTGACCTGAACTGGCTGGAGGGATATTCTGTACCACAGAAAATCCTGCCCAATACAGAAAATGTGGGGAGCTGGCTGAGGTGGGCCAGTGACAGGGTGACAGAGCCAGCCAGGATGCCCTGCAGAGAGGGTTGGTCCCTTTAGAGATGAGAAATTGCCCTGTAGCAAACAAGAAATCCCTCTGGCAGCACTTGGGGCATTTCAACATCCCCAACAGAACCATCCCACAGTGCTCCATCTCATCCACTCCCTGCCAAGGAAAGGTTTTCCTACCTGGGGCAGGTCCCTCTTTCCCTGCCCTCTGGCACCCAGACCAAGTGGGCAGCTCAGCACCTGCCCATTGCTGCATTCCCTTCTCCTGGTGACTCTGTGGTGCCTGTCCTGTTGCTTGGTGCTCTGAGGACTCTGACCAAAGTGATTTCCCCACTGGTGCCCAGTGCCCAGAGCAATGTCACCATCTGCAGCCCAGCCTGGTCCCACACAGGGTGGGCAGAGGTTGCCCTTAGGCATCACCCCCCTCCCACTGTGACTATGAGCCCTGGCAGACAGATGAGCTGCAAACCAAGTCTTTAATGACTAAACAGGAATGAGGAGGGTAGGAGAGGGCAGGGGCTGGGGGTCTGGATGTAGGCCACAGGCTCAGGGCGGCTTCTGGCCTGGGTGCTGCGTCACCGCCGCCGCCTTTTCCTGGCCGGCTGGGCCGTGCTCCTGCGGGAAGGTCTCTTAGCCCGTGGGGGTGCTGCCTGCTGCAGAGCTCTTGGCCTGGCTGCTGCCAGCTCTCTGGTTTTGGGGTTCACATGGATAGTGATGACACTCTGTGGCTGCCTCTGCAGTGCCTCCTCCTCCACCTGGGCCATGTGGGGTGAGTGAGGCTGGGAGGCAGTGGGTGGGCTGGCAGAGAGGGTCAGGCTGGGGATGGCAGGAATGAAAGGGATGGCATCCTGGCTGTTCCTTTGCTGTGCCTCCATCACTGGCTCCTTGGGATGGTCATCTTCCAGCAGGCATTCACAGAATTCAATGAACTCATCGAGGTCCTCAGCTGTCAAGCTGGGGACATTAGCAGCCAAGATGGTATCCTCATTGTCCCCTTGCTGTGCCAACTCTGCTTGCTTGTCAAGGCAGCCACTGTCCTCCAGGTACTCAGAGAGCTCTTCCAGGAGAGCATCCAAGGTGGAGCTGTTGGGGCTGTTGAGGTCGGTGTCCTCGCTCACCACGGTGTCAGGCCAGCCAAACAGATGGGTGTTGGTGCTGTCCCCTGCCTGCTCAGGAATGGCCTCTGTGGTGGCATCTGGTTCCTCTTCGGGCAGATCCGTGGTCACCGCTTCTGAAAATGGAACCACAAGAGATTGAAGCTTTCCTCAGCTTGTCTGCTGGTGCCTGGGCTTTTCCACCCCCCACAACTTACCTTCAGGCTCCATCATGGTTGTGCCAGCTGGTAGAGCCAGGGCAGGTTGATGGTGGATGTGGAACACACTAGAGCCTAAGGGGTAAAGGGCCTCCTCCTGCACCACAGCTCTTGGCTGGTTGGGCAGCAATGACCCCATCACCACCTGCTGTACCCAGCCATAGGCAGGGGGACAGACAGCAGCCCCGAGGGGCAGGGGCACCAGCTGGGGAAGATGCACCAGCTGGGGAAGATGGACTACCTGCCCCAGTGTCCCTGGGACCCCCTGCCTGGTGGTGCTGACTGGGACCAGCTGGTGGGAGCCGTTTTGGAGCTGGACAGGCCCAGAGGACAGTGGCAGCCTGGGGACAGAAGGCAGCTCCCAGGCAGCTCCCAAGGAAGGGAAGCTCACGCCAGGCACCTTCACCAGTGTCACCTGGAGAGGGAACCTCTCTGTTGGGGGAAGCAGAGAGGGGTGATGGGGTGAGATACTGGCAGGCAGAGCTGCCGGGGGGTACCTGGAGGGCAGGAGCCCCAGGAGGAGCAGGACCCTGCTGCTGTACCTGCCATGGTGCCTGGGCAGCCTGGGGTTGCTTGGGACAAACACCACTCGGGGGTTCTGTCGCCAAGGCAACTGTTGGGGCAAACAGGGTTCTGGGGTTCCATTGCCATAGTTGTTCCCACCAATACCTGCTCCAGCCAGCATGGTGATGGAATGAGAGCTGCTCCTCTCTTAGTGCCCACAGCCTCCAGCCTGATGGTGACAGCAGGACACGTGGGTGTGCCCTGCCATGGCCAGGAGCCCCCTGTTCCCTGCCAGGCCTGTTCCCAACACCAGCACCAAAGCTGCCGTTGGCTCCAGAACAGCCTCCTGGGAATGTCCCATTGTTCCCAAAGGGATCCATTCCCCATGGGACAGCCCAGGCCGCCTCTGGGCCCGGCACAGGGAGAGCTGCCCCTTGCCCACTCACCTGCTGGGGCTCCATTGGCCGTTCTGGCAGTTGCCAGGTTCCAGTTCCACATCCAAGGCAGTTGGAGAGCCCTGCCCTGGCCCCAGGGCCTGTCACCCTGAACACCCATGGGCACACGGGCACCATCCTGCTGCTGCTGGAACGTGGGAATGGCTCCAGGCCCACTGAGGGCACCCAGGAGCTTCCAAATCGGTCCCTCCTTCCCCTGCTGGGCTTCACATGGGACTGACACAGGGCTGGGTTTGTTCTTCAAATGATCCTAAAGAGGGTTTTCCTGTGGGAACAGCTATCAGTATGGAATTGATGGAGGGTACTGAGAGGAATGTGACCCAGGTCCAAACTCATTTGTCTGGTTTTCAGAGCTGCTGAACACAATTCTGCCTGAAGTAAAACGCAGGCTTTGGTGGTCAATTGCTCTGAAGACAACCACAGCACTGGTAACAGCTCTCATTCTGTCCTAGGCTGCTGCTGTCAGAAATTGGGTTTAAAGTAGTGTGGAAAAGCATTTTAACATCATCTTTCTGCAAACATTTGATCAAAATGTTGTGGTGGACTATGATAAATTAAGTTCTGTTTTATTTATGTCTCAATTTCATACCTTTCATGGAATTAATTTTTAAATCAGTCTCAAGGTTTAAATCACTCAAAGTGTGAGTCTTCACAGCCAGAATATAGTAGGTTTTTGAGCTGATCTGCCTTTTGAAAGAAATGGAGGATGAGCTGTGAAATACCTGGGGAAGTATAGATAATTATGTTTTTTGCTGTTCTGGATGGTGCATTTGATAAATCCTGCAGTGGTTTGGTGCAGAAAACCAAGTTCAGATTTCTGCTGTACCTCTGAACTTTTGCAGGATGGCTTGATGTTTGATTTCACAACAGGAAAGGAGTTTTGTCTGTTTGATGGGGTGTGTTCCAGTGAGGTTTTAAAATGTACTTTTATTCTAGTTCTTTATTCCTCTTAAATCTTGTACCTTATTCAAGTGGCTACAGTAGTCTAGTTTAGGTCAGCTGCCCATGCCAGCTGGCAGGGCAGAGCCCCTGGTGTGAGGATTACTGACCTCATGGCAGCTCTGGGGTTTGTGTGACAGGGCTTGGATCGTGGTGGGGAGCTGCTCTCAAATCCTGCCTTGGGCTGCTGCCATGGCTGCTGAGTGTTTGCTGTGCCCAAGGGCTCTCTGCCCCTGGTGTCTGCAGAGAACTGCTGGGATTCTCAGTGTGCATGGCAGGACAGCACCTGAGAGCAGCAGATCTCACCCCCAGCTGCTGCAGACTCTGCACAGCACCAGAACCAAATTCTTCGAAAATTGTGGTGACCACATCTTCCTAATAATTAATAGCTGTCTGTGCTTAATAGCTCATGAGTGTCAAAACTTAGCTACTGAACACTTCCCAAGTATACAGAGAAATGCAGAGAACATTTTGGAGGAGGGTTTCTGCAGCCATGGGTCTGTGGGTTTCCTAAATTTTATTTTCTTGGCTTTTGATTTTGATTTTGTTGCCCTTTTTTTTATAGCCAAAGTTCTGTAAAAAGGGTCTGGAGCACAAGCCTTATGAGCAACAGCTGGGGGAGCTCAGCCTGGAGAAAAGGAGGCTCAGGGGGGACCTTCTGGCTCTGCCTGCCAGGAGGGGACAGCCAAGGGGATCGGGCTGTGCTGCCAGGGAACAGGGACAGGACAAGGGGAAACAGCCTCAAGCTGGGCCAGAGAAGGCTCAGGTTGAATATTAAGGAATTTTTGTTCTTTTTGTTCTTGTGGCTGCCCAGGGCAGTGGTGGAGTCTGGAATACTTGGATGTGGCACTTAGGGACATGGTTAGATGGTGAATGTGTGGTGCTGATTGATGTTTGGACTTAATGACCTGAAAGGTCTTTTCCAGCCTTAAGGATTCTGTGATGATTCTAAAAGGATATTCAGTGCTATCACAGTAAAAAAGCAGTGCTTGGATGGTTTAGAGTTATTCTTGGAAACACTTCCTTTGATTTGTGGAAGTGAGGAGTGGCAAGTGCTCAAACATTTGAAAGCCAAATCTGGCAGTTTGAATGTCATTAGAAATAACTCTGATTTTCCAATATCTCATCATAAGTTCACTGGATTTCATAACTGACAGCACTGTAAAAGTCCATCATGAAGACACAATCTTGTAGGAACCCTCATCTATTGTTTCACTGAGTTGCACATCAAAATTCATAACTGTCAAAACCAACTGTGAACCACAGAACTTACTCTGACATCAGGTAGTGAGCCAAAATACATCCAAATGCCATTTACTTTTTCTGCCTGCTGCATTTTGCAAAGATCATCTTTGATGATGATGACCTCACAGTGAGATTGTGTATGTGTAAGAAATATTGGACTTTAGGATGTTGTTGCCTAGTATTGAATAAAACAAAAATGGCATAAAAACTGTGTTTGAAGATTTGCAGGTTTTGGAGGGAAAGTAATGTTAAATTGTAAAGCTAGTTGATAAGGAAATTATGCAGTTTTTAACACTAGACCATACAACACTATATTTAGATTGAGTTTATAACTTAGGATTTAGGAATGTGAGTATAGTATAATCTTTCTTTCCTACCTAGATATCTGCCTTCTCTTTCAATTCCAATGTTGGAATTGGTTAGGAGACTCTAAAAATTGCACAGCATCCTGTGTAAAAAGCTGAGCTTCTGGGCCAACTTCAGGAAAAGATTTGTCTGTGAAGCTGCAAAATAGATTGAATAAAGTCTCTCCCAAAGAGCAAAATGAATACTCAGTCAAACAGACAATGCAGCAGGAAGTGGTGTTTAACAGCACATCATCAAGTTAGGCAAATTAAATATTTGATTCTTTTTTCCTCTTGTCTCTAGGAGGCTTTATTCTTCCCCTTTGTTTCCCTTCCCTGATTCTTCTAGTCCTAAAACTTAATTTTTCATGTCAGTGTTAAAGGCTCTTTGTAACAGCTCTGATTGTGCATTGTGTGCCAGATCATCTCTGTAACATTAAGGAAAATAATTCTAAATAGTGGAAAAAACAGTAGTGTCTTACCTGAGTGGCCTTCACTGTGTTGTGGGGATTTTAGGTTTTGTAGACTTGTAACAGTTAAGCAGAGCAAGGCCCAAAGTAAAAACACTCACAAATAGAAAAGGGATAAAGGAAGTAAGTGATTTTGCAGAGATAATATTTTGTGTTGTTTGCAGATGGCTTCTTACTAGGAAAAAAGTGAGTAGCTTAAAGTTACAGCCTCCAGGCTTGCCTGCTTCTTCTGAAAAGACAAATACTGTTGTGGTTCACTCAGCTGCAGATAGTTTTTTATTTGGTTAATAAACTGCAGGGTATCCAAAGAACAAGCAAACCAACCCCCCCGGTCCCCCAACCCCAAGGAAGCTAAGAGATTCATGAACAGTTGCCAGGAAACCATTTATAATGTATTTTTAAAAAATCTATTGTGATTTCTGCAAATATTTTGATTATTGCAGTGCACGGATACTAGTTTTCTAAATGTAAATTTTATGCCTTAATTAGGCACCATTAAGCATTTTTTCCCAAACACACAGATTAAGCATTTCAATATGCTTTTCTAATTGCATTAAAAAGAAAAAGATCAAGCTGTAAAACTGCCTGGAGTCAGTTCTGTGTGTACCCACACATGTAGCTCTCATTAATGTCAGAGTTAAGTGTAGAGGAGAAGAGAATTAAACCTGGGATGCACCTTATTAAAATCTGTGTAGGTGTTTAAACTTAAATCTGTACTGGTTCGTGGAGGAATGCCTGAAGAATAGGGTCTGGTATAGATCCAAAGCACAATGATCATTTTCTAAACTCTCCATGTGTGGGATTCATGCTTCCCTTCAGGCATGTTCATGGGAGGCTGACCAAGTGCTTTTCATTTTCCATTTTCCCTTGGGATGTGCCTGCCCAGGAACTGGAGCAGCACCGGCACAGGTGGTGTCACCTTGGCAGCTTTGGGCAGGTGAACTTGATGCCTTGTGAAGGCTGACCTAGAACAGACTAGACACCATAAAAGGATAAAGCAGGGATTTATTAAAAGGGATCCACCTTGGGCAGCACAAGAACTCAGCCAGGGCTGCACCCAAGCTGAACCAAAATGGGCACAAAATGGACATGGGGTCTGTCACTTTGATCAGTTCTGCTCCATTTGCATATTGGGTTTAATTGTCTAGTTACAGCTTTAGCTTTTGAAGTCCCATCCTGCTAGTTTTTCTCTCTTCAGCCCACATTGTTTATGCTTTTGGGACTGAGATCTGGATCAGTTGTCCTTGGTCACAATTAGAGAAGGAATTGTTTTGTCTCCCTACTCTGTGAAGAGAGCTCAACATTCCCCTAATATGAAGCTCATAACTGCACACTAAAGCAGCACAGAATCTGAAAAATATAAAAGAACATTGAGAACAATGATTTTTGGGTCAAGAAATCAAGCAAATACTCTTAGAAAAGTGAAACAAGCCTTTATTTGTGTCTAGTATCTGGCCACAAACTGTGTCTGGTAGCCAAGCTGGAGCATTAGCCATGTCTGTTAGGCTTTGTCCAGTGCTTGTGTGTGTCTCCAAATCACACCAGTCATCTTACTGTGGAAATCTAGCAATGCTAGGGTCTGAAGAGGCTGAACATGGAGTTGGGGACAAGAGCAGGAACAAAGAAGGAGATGGATTACTCCAGTTTGTCCAGGGAAGAATTACTGTAACAGAGCAAGAGAGTGAGGGAAACAAAAGCTGGAGAACTAACAGGAGAGTTTACTGTGATAGAAGGTACTGCAGGTGGTTTCAGGTTAATAAGCTTATTTAGCAGTCAAGGTGACCAAAAGTTTTTCACTTGATAAATGGAGTAGCATTTGTCTGGTGCAGGTTTGAGTCCTGCTCTGTGAACATGTCTGGAAATGTGAAATACCGTGACAGAGTTTTCTGAGGAACCAGTAACCTTCATTAAAGAAACATCATCCCTGGCAAGGCAAAAGAATGGCAACCTGCCCAAAGCACAGCTTGGCAGGCGCTGGGATAGAGCCAGGCCAAGTGTTACCTACACTTCCTATGTCACAGGGCATCCAGGACCTGCCCTGCCAGCTGCAGGCTCTGCTGGAACCTTTGTTCTGACCTGGCTCTGCATCCACCCCAGCAGAATATCAGGATAGCCTGGAATGTTCGAATTCCCAATAACCCTTGTCTCTTGGTGCAGAATGTTCCTGGGGAACAGAGGTTGAAGGCAGCTTTGCCAGCTGGTGCAGCTGATGTGTGGGATCCCTGTGGTTTGCACACTGTCTCAAGTTAGGAGTGGTGGCTGTGGCTCAGAGAAGCTGAGAGGAATAGCACCTGGAAATCCATCTCCTTTGGAATGGTACCAGAATGTGTCTCATTCTAATTCTGCAAATGTTGCTACCTTGCTGTGATATTGAAGGTTGTCAGTGGCAGCTCTGTGGGGTGGGGAGCTGAGGGCTGCTCTGCTCTGCCCAGTGCTTGGGCCATGCTGGAGAGAGGAGGTGGTGCTGATAACGAGTTTCAGTGAAAAGGGTTCTGAATTCTTCTCTAGATTATGAATACAGGGGCTGAAAACCTGCACAAGGCAGTTTTATTGTTTAATCAAATAAAGCTGTGCCCTAAAAAAAAAAAAAGTGTAATTATTAGTCCTTTTCTGTCTTGGAAAACCAAATTAGAGCAATTTTCAATAGACAGGGTTATTTCAGGCAGTTATAGGCAGGATCTTTTGTTAAAGAAAATGTTAAAAAAGACAAAATAACATTATTGTAAGGACTGTGACCTCCTCCCCTCAATTCTTCTGCTTGTTTGGAGGTGCCCTTTAATCAAACTCAAAAGACAGAGAATAAAGGAAGATTAAAATACACTGTCATAGTGTACAATGCAAATTTCACACTTTTATTAAGTGGAGCTAGCACAAAATATGGGTATTTCCAGTTTCATAATAAAAAATATTTTGACATCTTAGGTGGCTATAAATAGCATCTAACTTTTTGTGTTAGACCTTGCTGAGGTCCCACCGCCATTGCTTTTCACATCACCATGCAAATGATGGAATTACCAACCTGCTAACTTGCTGCCTTTCAAACGTATTTAATTATTCCATTTTGGTATGCCAGTGTTTGATGCTGATGCTTTAAGTAGTAGTGGACACATTTTGTGTTGTTTCCCTTCAGGTCATTAACATTTCATCTAACTGCAAGTACATATAGAACTGACATTTATTTGCCATGGCCAATTTAAACTGTCTGTTGCCCCGTTGTTTCTTTTATTAACAAGGAACTAAAATAATCTTAAAAAAAATTACATAAACCAGTAAAGCTTACGGTTAACAAAGTCTCCAATGAGCTTCAACTAGGCTATTGTTATTTATAAAGCAAAGCAACCCATCAAATCATCTTTTTTTCCCTTCAGTTTAAAGTGGAGTTAAGTAATGCAGTAAATATTAAATCCGTTGATGTATGCTTTACATTTTATCATATTCAAAGTGATCCATGCACAATTAGGTTTGTTTGAATTAAAGCCTAAGAATTATTGGGTTCATTTAAATGCAATACTGTCTATTAGGGGAAAAAAAATCAGAGACAACCTAATGTTTTCTCATTCTTTCTATGTAGTTAATTTAATGCCTAATAAAATTATATGTTTTTCTAATTTTTACAAATAGCAATTTATGACTTAGGCCCTATGTTTGCTCACTGAGCTGAAGCAAGCCTGGAAATGGGTCCCTGGAAGTACAAGATGAGATTTTTCTATAATTTTAAAGTGCTTTAAACCACCAGTTTATTTGTTTATTTTCTAAACAAGATGCTGAGTCAGCTGTCAGTAAGTTTAACATAGTAAAACAAGTGGCTGTGGTTTGCTGCAGGCTGATTTTGGGAATCACAGGACTCGGTGTTTGGGAGCACAACTGACCTTGTGGCCGATGCCTTAAGTTTTAGCTTTTAGATTTTTCACACTCTGTGCTGCTTTAGTGTGTGGGTCTGAGCTTCTTATTAGGGGATGGTGAGCTCTGTGCACAGAGTAGGGAGACAAAACAATTCCTTCTCTAGCTGGGGGACCAAGGACAACCACCCAAATTTCAGTCTCAAGAGCATAAACAATGTGGGCTGAAGAGAGAAAAACAAGCAGGATGGGACTTCATAATCTAAAGCTGTAATTGGACAGCTTTAGGTTAAAATGAACTGCAATATGCAAATGGAACAGAACTGATAAAAGTGAGAGACCCCGTGACCAGGCATCTATTTTGTGCCCATTTTCTTTCATCTTGGGTGCAGCCCTGGCTGGGCTCTTGTGCTGCCCAAGGTGGATCCATGGAGGAGATCCTTTTAATAAATCCCTGCTTTATTGTTTTAATGTGCCTAGTCTCTGTTGAAGACCACCTTCTCAAGGCATCAGTTCTGGTGACCAGGAAGGGACAGAAGGCATCTGGAAAACCCCCTGGTTCACAGGAACCACCCAGTTGGTTTGTGCAGCCTGGGTTCTGCTGGGTTCAGGGGGATTGAGGGTCCCTGGGGCTCAGCAGGGACAGATCTGGACCAGGACTGGCCAGTGTCATGGCAGATACCTGTGGTGGGTCAAACCCCTGCTGTGCTCCAGGGGATTGAATTCCAAACACAAGCCCTGCTGGGGTGAGGCCCTGGCCCCAGGCATTATGGCAAAGAACCAAGTGTGTGGTGGCTCTGTAGCCAGACTGGCTTGCACACATGTGGTTCCTTGTATGAGCAACTCAAATTCCGAGGGATGTCTCATTCCCTCCAGGAAATGTGTGTTTTTCAGAACACATGTGTGTTTCAGAACAAATGTGTGTTTTTCAGGAGATAGTGCAGCTTTGAACATGGTTACAGGAGAGGAGGGGAAATAGAGGCAATTCTGTTTTTTAACCTTGTGGGCTTATCACCAGTTCTGTTTCCTCCTCAGTTATTTAAGTTACTTGTGAAATTGGAAAGGCTGGGTAGATTGTGGGACCAACATTTGTACATCAATTTTGTAAACAATTTTAAGCAGAGTAACATGCTGCATGTTCCAGTGCTCCTGCATGCTTTAAGGTTTTAAATTCTTTTGCCTTTGTTTTAACAGTAAAATTTTTTCTGAGAATGCAATTAAGTAGTATTTGACAAAAATGTAGTAAGGGATTCTCTTCATCCCTCCTCCTGGTTTGTTTCCAGAGAAATTTCCCTCTTAATCTCATGGCACAAGAGAATAAGATTTACCCTTAATAAAAACCAGATTCATTGCCCCGTTCTTTTGGTGTCTTCACCACAGATATAATTTATTATTTTTCCTGCAAAAGCAAAAGGACCATGTTTTTCTTCTAAAATAAACTGACAAAATAGCTTTGCATAAATAGAAAGGGCATTTACAGCTGTTTGTTTAAACTTATGCAGCAAAAGAGTGAAGAATCCATCTAATATTTTGGCAATTAAAAATGAATGTTACATTAATTAGAAAAATTTCTCAAATGAATTATTCTGAAATTGAAATAATGATCTGTACTAAAGTATTCCTTTAAAAATGTATGTATTTTCGATTACTTAATGTATTTTTAATAGACTGTGTTCTAAAAATATACAAAAAGCACAATTTCTGGAGGAATTGAAACATTGCCATTTATTCCCATTTCTCTGCTACAGAATATATGAGAATTTGTGAGGTGCATTGTGCATTATTTACCCTGGTTTTAGACACTGTGTTTTGGTCATTTCTTCATCCCTGGATTCTGGTCCATTTTGAAGGTTGTATCCAACAGGAGGTGGTGCCAGCTGTTAGGTTCATTCACAAATTCTAGCAGGATGTGTGCTACCAAGAAATGTGGAAAAGAGAGGTCATTTCCCTACATATCATACTGTCAGGATTTTGGTATCTGTTAATTTCAACTTCATGTGGAAATAACACATTAGCTTGACTAAATCTCTTGGCTAAGTCCTTAATTAAGAAAATACATGATAAAAATAGCATGAGTAACATCATAATTGGGAATTTCTGCTCACATTTCAGGAAAGGAGAAATACAGCCATTTAATAGACTGTGACCTTTAAGAAGTACAAAATACTGCTTGAGGCAGCACTCCTGTCCTCCTGAACCTTACATTCAGCCCTTTTATTAATTTATGGATGAGGGCCCTGGGAGGGGACACCCAGGTGCTGCTTGGGAATGTCCCCACTGCTGTCACTGTCATGATTTGTAACTGGGTGGGTCTCTCCAGTGCCCAATTCCTTGTGAACCCAGTTGTATTTCTGCCTTTGCCCCACCATACTGTGACAAAGATTTTATGATTTTAATTGTGTGGTATGAAAAAGTAGTTAATTTTATTTTCACTCCTTGTGGTTACAGTGGGTGTCTTACAGCTCTTGTATCTTGAGAAATAGCAAATAATGATTTTCTGTTCCCCTTGTGTCCACTGCCATAATTTTATTGGCCTTTATAGTATTCCTCATTGTCTTCCTTCATGCTACAGGGACAAAATTTATGCAGTTGCTCCCAGAGCTGCATTTGTCCCATTCCTGTCCATGTGGGCTGTCTCTACCTTATTTCAACCTTTCTCAGTCTGCTCTGAACACGACAGTGATGCCAACCTTGTACCTCTCCCTGCACTGCCAAAAAGGATGGGATTTTCCAAGGTCTCCTCACTGGAATGGGGTCAGTTTTGCTCAGACAAATGGCAAGCTGCAAAAGGAGCTTCCCAATTTACCAAACAACTTGTAGGTTTAGACCATTGTTACTGAATGGCTCCAGCTGGCAGAAAATAGTCTTTCCTGGACTAAACCATCCAGTGGTAAGTGTTTCTTTTTCTTTTGTGAGCCAAATGGATGGAGAGCAGGGATCCCTAGACTCAGAGGGAGATACCAAATGTTGAAGAAAAATAGGTTTATGTGAATTATTTCGGGGGAGGGCCTCTCATTTGCTAATGTTGAGGGCCAGAATTGCAAATCTGTTCATTGAAAACAAATAGGACCCAATTTTCTGCTCTGAGGAAAATGTCTGAAGCAGTAGCATGTCTTCTGTGATCCTTGGGAGCAGAAAGCAGAGGGAGTTGGCTCCCAGCTCTCAGTGATAGTTGATATAACTTTTTCCTAGGACAGTTTATTGGGGTTGATCTAATCCATCAAGGTTTCATTCCATTCTTTTCCACCTTTTTTCAACCCAATCCCTATACTAACCTTAGCAATTCCAGGATCAAAATTTTCAGGAGGTAATCTTATTTGACTTCTGATAATGCCATGTTGAGGCACATGGTGCAGTAAAGGCTTGTAGGAAAGTGGCATGGAATAACTCCATTTACTCTCTGGGATTATGTGCAAGATGCTCTTAGAGTATGGGCTTCAAAATGGGAAGCCTTTAATGTTGAATGCCCCTTATAAGAACAGTTTACAGATCTGAAATTAGATTCTTCAGGAAAATAACCACATAAAAGCTTTTTTTTTCAATATCACTCTTTCCTCAAAAAGGGAGTGAAAAAAGGCAATTTCTCTCCCTTCTGTATTTTAAGTCAAATGATAAGTCACAAAGAACTTAATTAGCAGCAGTACATGTGAGACAGGGACCATAGGCTCAATTTCCATAATTTCCAGACAGCATTATCTGTATGGAAAGAGGTAACATCACACTGTTCAGTGGAGCTGCAGCACAAAACAAGACAAGAAATTTTCTCCTTTTATTCCAGCTCCAAGGTCTATTGATCTTCTAAGCTCCATAAAATAATTTAATTTAAAAATATGTATGTTTTACTCACTTCCTATGCTCCCTAAGAAACAAGTGATGTAAATAGCATATATTTTCAAATTAAAAGATTAATCTGGTGGGCTGGGTTGATGCTGTGTTGTGTCCTAGCAGCAGTGCAGGGCAGTTATGTCACTCATGGGCAAGTGTATGGCCATGCAAATAATTGAAGAAGTTTCTTGGGACCTGCAGGTGTGTGGGTCAGACTTTTGAGCTGTCAGTTCATATAGAAACTTCTTTGTGTTAAACCATTGAGCCTTAAATATGCTGCACAGAGCATGCCATGAGATGGAAAATCTCCTCAGGCCACAGCATGGACTTAATGAGACTTTTTAAAGTCTCCTTATTTAGATGAAAAATATTTTGAGATTTCAGTAATCTGATATTGCTGTAAATTTGCCAACAGCTGCTATAATCTCTCATTCTAATGACACATAATCAATTTTCTCTCTCATGCAGAGGAGCAGAATTATTGAGGTGTAAATGCTCGTTATTTATAAACAGCTCAGTGCATCACAAACGTTCTCTTGCTGATTTAACATACATCCCTCATCCTTGTCCCTCCTGGCTAGTGATTTGGGAAAGAGGAAACAATCAGGAGCCATATGCCATTTCTGTAATGTTTTCTAAACTTAAGTGGTCTCAGCCAGCATTTCTGTTCTGATGGACGTTTGTCCCCTGCAATCTTCCTCTGAACTTAGTTATGTCTGTGATACATCCTAATAACATTTAATTAAAGCCTCATGGACATTCACTTGCTGAACTTCTCGTACTTTCCAACAAATGACCTTTTTTCCTGTCCTGTTCTCTCCACTCTGTTGTGATTCTCAAAATAATTCCTGTGGCTATTGAATATAGATGCTGATCATACCTACGCAGGGGAGACTTCATAGGAACATTTTAAACATTTCTATTTTCTTAAGTCCCAGCCTCTCATAATTTGTGTCTCAGTCACTTTCTGAGCCAGAGGCAACAGTTTGATACCTAGGAATCCTTGGATGGGTTTTTATTGCATGACTTTAGGCAGTGGCTTTGTAGAAGGTTCAAGGTCCTGAGGTAAGGACCCAGTCACCTGGTGTGACATGGGCACACATTTCCTTTTGTTTCTCTGAACTGTAGCTTAATTGGGTACCCAGCTCTTCCTTCTTGCATTGAAAGAGGTTGTGATCAGTAATTCCCTCATTTTCTCCACAGTAATTATAGTTTCCCAAATGTAATTAGAGATAACTGCAGAGTTGGAGTTTTTAGTTTGAATATCATTGGATTTACTGAATTTCCAGAAGTTTATTTTTTAGAGACCTGTTCTCTAAAACTTGCAGTTTGTAAAAACCAAGTATTACATGTATATGTAATACTTATATGTATAATATGTATATGTAATATATGTATATCTCAATGTATCTCAAATATCTCTATGTATCTCAAAGTAGGAAACATGGATTTGTTGTGTGATGTTTCAGAAATAAGCACCCAGTTGTTTAGGACAAGTCTATTTGTCATTACAAGACTTAATGAGTAAAGAAAAATGCTCTGAGTCATAGGTGTGGATTCCTCTTATGTTAGTGTTACTAAATTAATTTCTGTCTTTAATATTAGTCTTTATAATGATTTTACTCTATCTAAACATTAGATAAAATAGAAAAATATCTTTTTGATTGCTATTTAGACCTATCAAGTTGCTGATATGCATGAATTATTTTTTATTTAGTAAACAGTCCTTTGAAAAATTAGCTATATGGCATAATCTCACTTCAAAATTTGCTTTCTCTTCCCTAGTTATTACACTGAGAGTGATGTTTATGCTTTTTGATTTCCTAAGTAGTTTCTAGCTAACTTCATTGTTCCAATTACCAGCTCTTTGTCACATAATCAAATCTAAATGGGAAAAAAGCGACCAGGGAAGAGAAAAGGGATGACTGGAAGCTGACTAACTATTAGTGCTGGTTCCCAAATCTTTTGTTTAATTTTTCATTACTTATTCACTAAAGAAGGACTAGCCAAGATAAAAATGTAATCTTTTTTCTTGGGTATTAATTAATCTGATAGGACTTTGCAGGTGGTCTCCTTGAAATATTTTACTTATGGCTCTTTTCTCAATTTTTTTTTTTATTTTGCAGGTTTCTGCTGTATTTTTAAGTTTGCCTTCACTTTCTTGTAAAAATTTTCTCCATGTTCCCCAGCAAAATATAGGGGGAAAATGGACTTTATGGCTTTTCAAAATAGTAAAATCTTTGCAATCTCAAGTGTGAGCCAAGTAAGCTGAACAATATTTTGCTCTTAAAAAATGGGGAAAAAAGGACTGTTACTCTGCATTTATGTTTTCTTAAGTGTGGATGTTCCTTATAACTGGCCAGCCACAGCTTTCTTTTTCTTTTTTTGAAGTGGAACATGTCTTAGTTTCCATGTTCTTCTTTCATAAAACACCCACGCTGCTCTTTGGTGAATCCTTGAATGCAGAAGCAGTACTTGGGAATGGCAGAGTGCAAAGCTGACACACAGAAATGGGGAGCTTCTTGGAGTTTTCTAGAAAAAGCAGCCCTTGAAGTGTCCCTCAAATACCCCTCTCTCACTAGCTGCATATGCAGAGCCTGTCACTCCACATCCACACAGTGCTGAGCCTGGAATAAACAGGTGTGTGTTCACCGAGGTGGGTCCATAATGGCTTTGGCACTTCCTCTGTGAGTTGTTAACTGGTCACGGTGTTTCTGCAGCATCTTGTAATTGATAGCACAATTTATAGAGTACATTATACCAATTATAAGGACAGATATTTTTGTTTGATGAAATAATGTTTGCTGCATATAATTCAGAAGCTGCGAAAAATTCCATTCCAGTACTAAACCATTAAAGCTTGGTGTAGAATGATCTTTAGTAATTCGTTTTTAGATAATTTTTCCCTTCAACTGCTCAACCGATGGAAAAATGATGGCATAAAAGAGAGTTATGATTATTGTGTAATAAAATGCTTGAAATTGTGGGATTTAAAAAGTGGCAGTTGCAATAAAGAACAGAAAATTGCAAGGGCTGAGAGCAGTGAGGAGAACTGGGAGAAGAATGAAAATGACTCCTGGCTGAGAGTGGCTAACCAGGCTGGCACTTGGCGCTGGAGAGGCGCTGGGAAGAGCTGTCCCTGCTGTCACACTGGGGGTCCAGGGGCAGCAGCACAGCCAGCCCTGAGTCCTGCTCTTCCCATGGGAGCAGGGTCTGTTGGCTTTGTGCTGTTCCGTGCTCTCTGCTCAGGGATGCACAGAGGTGAACAATGAGCTGTGCTGGTGTTAAGTGTCTCCTGTTCCTCAGTGGGGGCCTCTGGCTGGATTTTGGAAAGGGCTCTGTGCACTGGGGATCCCCTGGGTGTCAGTCCTTATGCCTACCAAGAAAAATATCCATATTTTCTCTTGTTCTGTTTGGGTTTTTCTTCTTGGGTCTGTCTGTTCAATTAGGCCTCTACATTTCTTTTTTGCTCTTTGCTAAGAGCCAGCTTAGTCTGCAGCAGCATTGTTCTGCTGAGTGTTTGTTCCAGTAACTTACTGGAGATTGCTAAATAAAACCCAATTAACATTGGAACTGGTGGTACCATGTCCAGAGCTTTCCCTTCTCCAGGCTGAACAGCCCTAAATATTTAAATAATGGCTCTTTCATTATTGAACCTCTCTAGGCCTTAATTCTCTTTATTTTCAACACTTCCATCACACCCCCAGCCTGCCAAAGGACAGAATTTGGGTTGTTTTGCTTCATTTATTCTTGTGGACCCAGTGGCTGAGGATCATCAGCTCCTTTTTCCCTTCCTCAGTGCAAAGGCAGTGAAATTAGGGGGAAAATCAAAAGTTTTAAGTTAAATATTTACAGAAGAGTAATTATGAATTAAGTTGAGTTTATTTGCCTTCAGCTCTTATTCTCTCTAGTTTTATGGCATTTTCTTCCATAATGTTCCCATTTCTCCTTTAAGAAAAGTTCCAGGCTTATCTTCTCTCACTCATCTGATACTCAAATTGCAATTCTTTCAGAATCTTGAGACCTTGAATAAAAATTTCTGATTTTGGAAATGATTTCTAGTTGCTGAAAAGGAACGTTGGCATAAGAAAGTCAGCAAACTCAATGTGAAGAGTAAACGAGTTATGAGATGTTGTAAATTGACTTTAGTCCTGATTCTGCAGTAATTTACATGGTACTGTCTAATTTTGTTAGGCTAGTTTTTTACTAAAACCTGGTAATAAGATCATCTACTTGGCTGAAAAATTACTGGGAGCAGATTTTTCTCTGTTAATGTTTCTCAAAAAAAAAGGTGTTCAATCTAAAAGAAAAAACAGCATTGCCAAGATAACATTTCTCACTGAGTGTCTCTGCTCTCCATTTGCTCTGGACAGTTGCATGTCCAATAAAGTAGCTGAAGTATCATATTTGAGTATTATCCTTTGCCATGAGCTATTTCTCACAATGAAATTTAGTAACTTCACATCCTGAAATAATGCCAGAAGTTGAGGCAATTAAATTATGAAACTAGCCTGTTTCCTGTTCTTTTGAAAGTGGTGTTTTCTGTCACTGAGATGCTCTGGCCTTCCACTTCACTTCAGCATGTTTTATGTGCAGTATAGAAAATAATAGGCAATAGAGACTTGTTAAGAGTTTTGCTGTAAGTTGGGAGTTTTAGTAATTTTGAGCTTTGCTTTTAAATCTCTGATTTGTATTTAATTAATATCTCTTGATTTTGCTTGGACCATCTGTGGTTTGAAAAGCAAAAGCTTTAGAAGGTAGGCAGTGGGAAGGAAAAGCACTGCTGCTTCTTTAAAGCAAGCAAGGAAGCCCATTCAACTGCAAATCAATACATATTTTTCTTATTACAGAATCCTGTTTAGGTGATGCATGTACTATAAAGGGGTAGCAATGGGAGTTAATATACTTTAGATTGTGCTGCTTAAGTTCCATGCAGAAAACAGCTGTTTTTCAGCAACAAAACAAACTGCCTTTTGCTGGATGAGAAAGAGAATTAAGTAGCTGTAATAGCAAAAGAAAGCAATACTGAGAAAAAAAAAAAACATTGCCAAAGCAAAAAAAAAAAAAAAAAAAAAAAATCATTTACAGGAATACCTTTCCAATTTTAAGCCTACATTTAAGTCTCTAGATTATCCTAAGAAGAGGCTCTATTACCAAATTTTGACTTCTCCATTTGCAAGCTCCTTTTTCTGTGGGGGTGACTGTTAAGCCACAGTATCTGAAAGTCTGAGTTCAGCACTGGAAAACACTCACAGAACCACTCAAGGAAATACATTCACATTTCTCTTGCTTCCTTGTTTGATTGTTTTCTGAAGTATATTTCCATGGTACCAGTGCTGGCAAAATTAGGTCAGAATGGGGGCCAAATTCTGCTAGAAGATGTAAAAACATGTTAGAAAAAAAAATCTTTCTACAGAATGCTCAGGTTTTTTATAATTTACACTGAGAAACGTTTCTTCTGAGTACCATCCTCCAAAATAAAAACACAGCTTCAACAAAATGTCAGAGAGCAAACAAAACCAAGTCCAGAGTCGCTGGTCCCATCTGTTCTAATAATGACAGACATCCTTGAAGGGTTCTTGAGCAAAGTGGATTCTGTGCTGAGAGGTGTGACAGTCCTATACTGAGGGAGAGCAGTGTGTACACAACATTCCTGATTAAACCATGGCATTTCCAACTGGAACTTGGAACAAGCCCTGTTTGGTTGGGGGTTTTCATCTTCAAATTCCTATTATTTTTCTCTGAAGATGTCTCTGGTTTACTAGTTACTGCTAAGGAAAACAAAAAGGAGAGCTGTGGTCTATGCAAATTATTTGTCATAGTTTCTGCCATTTCTGATTATTTGCTATTTTAGTTGAGGTTTTTTTTGGTTGGTTGAAATCCAAACTGAGGTAAGAAATGTAATGCCTGAGAGAACAAGGTGTGATTTCTTTGGGAATGCTCAGTTAGTCACCTGCTGTTTAATAGTCTCTTCTGATACGTCAGTGGTGAGGAGATGAGGCCTTTATCTGCCATTAAACTCTGATCCCAAGACTGAAAGTACGCTGATGCAAGATGAGAAGTGATGGAACAGCAGGATTAAAGGGTGACATCAAGGGCAGCTGGGATTCTTAAGATCAGCTTCAGCCTGTGGTGATGTGTCATCACACACTCGTGCATGGTTTGTGGTCTGCACACGGCCAGGTCCTGGGGGTTTTGTTGAGTGCCAGTTTAGCTAATCCTGGTTTAGTGTTGCTGTGCTTCTTCTGCAGTTCCTGACATTTTCCAAACCCAGAATTGCAGATCCTGGGTCTATTCTGATCAGAGATGGAGTTACTGATGATGTCTTTTTCAGGGATGTTTTTTAGGATCTCCTGCAATGATTCAGCTTTGGAACTCCTTTTCTGTAACGGCACCTGCAAGTTGTGGGTTTGGGGTTTTTTGGTTGTTTGTTTGGTATTTTTGGTTTTTTGTTTTGTTTTCTATTTTTTCTGCTGTTGTTCAACCAAACAGTGTGAAATGGCCTTTCTCTTTCTTGTCATGCTAAAAGCCCTGACAGATCTCAGCGTTGGGTCTTTAACAATGTTTTTTGACACGTTGCTGAAGCTGTGCTACACAAACTGCCCTGAGCTATGGAGGAAACAAATGTTTAAAAGATAGACACTGTGATGGTGATAGTTTTTTATTTGTTTGAGCAGACATGACAGGCTATTTTATTGATTTTGGGAGTCTCCTTGTATGTTGCTAACTGTTTCAGGACTTCAGGCTAGTGCTATACAAGTCCACAGTGAATAAAGTGTTATTTAAACCTTGCATGTGGAGGTAGAAGTAGTTGCAAAGGCCCTGTTGCACTCCTCATGGATCAGGAATCATATTGAGATGAACACATTCACTGTCAGCTTGGGTTGTCTCCTGAGGAAATTATTAATACTGGCTGTATATGTGAGCTAAATGCAAAAGGAAATTACTTAATGGAAAAGTAAGGCTGAAATTTTCAGGGAATTGAGTTCCTCTCTCTGTACACTAAAAAGATGTGTTGGGTATCATGCCCTTTTGAAGGAAATGATGATGGTAGACAAGAAACTACAGGAAAAACATGTTAAAAGAAATAAAAGAAAATAGAAATAAGTTGAAGCACAGACATTACAAAGGAAAGTGAAATGTCCATCGTATTCAAACACTATAAATATTTTTAAGATTAAAGAAATATTCCTATTCAAGAAAATGTTGTAAACAGAGGGAGGGACAAAAATTGGACTGTGGTATTATTTTCATCATTTTCTTGTATAGGGTTTCAGATGCATCCTCCCAAAGTGGCATAGATAATTTTTTCTGTCTAGATGCAGAGATTACATATCACAGGTCCGTAGGGGGAGGTATTTCCAAGGGGAAATGGCCCTAAGATGAAGGAGGGCAGTTTCAGATTAGATATACAGAAGGAATTGCTCCCTGTGAGGGTGGGCAGGCCCTGGCACAGGGTGCCCAGAGCAGCTGGGGCTGCCCCCTGGATCCCTGGCAGTGCCCAAGGCCAGGCTGGACAGGGCTTGGAGCAGCCTGGGACAGTGGAAGGTGTCCCTGCCCATGGCAGGGGTGGGAATGGATGGTCTTTGATGTCCCTTCCAACCCAAACCATTCTAGGATTCTGTGACAATGCAGAGAAGGTGGCTGCCAGAAGTGACTTTTAACTGGGATCCATACCTCTGTGCATTACCAGGTGTGATTGCAGATGATAATTGCATTTTTGTTTTTAAGCAGGTTTTAGAAAGATTTCAGTATTTTGGGCTATGGACAGTTAATTACTAAATGATGAAAAAGATTCTTTGACAAACTAAAACAGGCCAGATCCATGCTTCTGTTTGACACTGATTGCACAGCAACTGGGATATGGTTTCTGTACAGGAGTTTCTGACTGGATAATCATCTTGCTAAAGTCAATCAAATCCAGAGTTCTTCCACAAAACCCACATCCACGTACTTATCACGGTACTTGTAGTGTCTGCAGAAATGACCCAAGGCAGGAGTTCAAATTTCTGTCACTGAGTCTTGTCTTGTGAGATTGTTTCTGGTCAGGGGCGTTCTGCTAGAGGGAGCAGAAAACACCTTGGAATTGTCACACAAATTACAAAAGAGGGATTTTGTGTCAGAGCTGTGGAATGAAATCAGCTGTGTGGGAGCCAGAGCGTTGTGTGATGTCAGAGAAGGGGACTGGCAGGCACAGAATGCGACCATGGCCTGCTTGGAGCACTTGCCCTCACTGTCTGAGAGCAGCTGGGGTTTGTACGATGTTGATGATCCAATAAACTGGATTAAGCATGAGGGAAGTATAAGAAGATCTAAATTCCATCTCCAAGAACATCATTTTGGCATGAACCAGTGGGTATTTACTAGCTGGCTGTGGCATCCTGACAAAATGGACAAGGAGCTTCCCTATTTGTTGGCATGTTAGGAACCTCCTGAAATAATGAGAACTGCTCGTCCATTAGAAACCCTCCCTGGTGTTTTATGTAGTTCTACTCCAGAGCACTCAGAACATTTGCTTCCAGCGCAGTGTGAGGGGTCCAGCAGCACAAACCATGTGAGTTCCCCATGTCCTGCTGTGGGGTGTTGGCGAGGAGGAGGAGAAGAGCTGCCTTATGCTGCATTTTTCCAGGTGTCACGGAAAGCCTGAACAGTTCTGTCTTAGTAATGAGGGCAGTTTTCTCACATTCCTAAATACAAAGATGAAAGGTCAGATATGGAATAAATCCCTACAGATCCAGCAAAAGTAACCTTTATTTTATTAGTATGTTCATACTTTCTCAAATTAGCTGTCTCAATACCATGAATTTTTGAATCTCACTGTAAATTATTTCTCATGGAGAACCCGAGTAAAAATTTCAATTACAAAGCCAAAACTTTCTCCAGGATGGAGCAAACCAATCTGAACCAACCGTGACAAACTCATGTTTTTGTGAAGGACACACTCTGTTTTCCTGAGTGTGATAATTTCTTTTTAAGTCGCACGGAAGACCAGGCTTAAAATGACCCCAATATCTGTAACCAGAGACATCTTTTTTCCCCTCAAAATAATGTAATACTTGCCTGCATTGGAGTTTGAGTAATATGACAAGTAGCAAACCCAGCTGGATTTTGATGGATGTTATAGGATTCAAATTTAGAAAAAGCCCTTTCACTTGTAACCCAAACACTTTCTCAATGTTTAAGACAGAAATATGGAATCAACCAGACTAATGTCTCACAAGTCACTCTTCAGAGGAGAAATGCACTTTAAATATGGAAAGAACCCCTGGACTTGCTCTAATTATCACATAAATTGAAACATTTCCTATCTTGCCTATCCAACTGAGAGGCCAGCAGCAGTTAATAAGCTATATGTAGATGTAAATTAGTAATACAATTCAAATTAAATTGTATTTCTTTCATTTTTAATAGACAATGTCATTTTATGGAATAATCACATTTTGTAGTTAGCAAATTGGAGACATGTCAGATTAAACATGCTGTAAAGTAATATTGAAACTAAGTATTCTCATTAAATAGAGCAGTGGGGAGGTGGTTCAGGGTCTGAGGCACTCTCTAAGGTAATGTCTAAGTTAACTCTTAAAAAAAAACAAGTGAGAGCACCAGTTCAGTTCTTCACACATTTCAATATTTCATGAAAATGTAATGTGGGAGCATCTACTTCGGATATATAAGAAAGCCTTCTATGACTGCAGCTGCAATTAAGTTGAAATACACAGTCCATTTCAGTATTTCAGACAGATAAACAAAATCAATGTTCCACTGAACTACAACTGCTTGAATGCAAAATACAATTGCTGTCAAGTGTATTCTGCATTTAGTCCAGTATTTATGGAGTCATGGGAGTGGTGTGAAGTATACAATGGAATAGGTTATGGGATGTCCTCAGGACACAGGGAGCTTTGTCTGTTCCTGCCAGAGTGTGCTCCAAGTTGCCTATTTTGCTCCAGTTGGATTCTCTTGAAGCAATACCAGAAATCCAAGCTTGGAACCATTGGTTCTCATGCAACTGGTCCAGGAAATGAGGAATGCAGTGGTGCCCTCCTTTGTCCCCTCCAGGACTCCTCTCCAGTTTCATGTAGAAGATGTGAGGTTGCTGGAGGCTTTCTTTGTTGCCAGACTTTCTTTGGTAAGATCTTGAGAATTGTGTGCTGTGTGTATTCCAAATAAATGCTCCAGTGCTCCTCATAGGGGCTGAAAAAATGCTGCTCTCAGATGGTTCTTCAGGTCTTTCTTTTTGAAAAGCACACACCTCCAGCTGGGAAACTGCAACAGGATGTCCAGGTGAGGCAGGTCTATCCAATCCATCCAACCCAAAGATATCTATAATATTGGAGACTGAATGATTACAAATTAGGAATTCTTGCTTTGTGGTCACTTGGTCTCTCTAATGACAAAACACAGAACAATCATTACAGGCAGCAGATTATTTGCAGAACTTATTGCAGGATTTTATATTTCTCTTGTTTTGTGACTAGACCAGTCTTTAGACAGAGTAGGTTCTGCAGTTACAATTGGGTTTGAGATGGATTTTCCAGCCCTGAAATCATGAAATCAGAGCTTTTCCTTATGTAAGGATCACTTTAGGATCTAAGGGCACTTGAGCCCAGTTTCTGTGGATTAAGTTGCTGTTCCTTGTTCTGTTCTTGAGTGTGAGAGGGCTGTTTATGTCCTCTGGAGCACTGCAAGGACTTGATGTCCTGTTTTCAAAGTCTTAACTTTCAAGATTAATTGAAAAAGTTCTTGGAATCTCTAATTATCTTGTCTACTTTTTCCCTTTTTTTTTCTTTGTAGAGTGAGGGAGAGGCCAGCAGTATTACTGGAGATTAAGGTCAGGGATGGGCTGACTTTGTTTGAAGCAGAAGACTGCACACGATTGCTGTCATTGATGCAAAGGCATCTTAAGATCGTTGTCACAGTGTAGCTGCTAAATAGGCCTGACTCATAACCCTACTGAAGCAAAATCTTATTTTCAAGTCTTCCTTTTGCTGTGGCAACTGAGTTCTAGTGGTGTGTAGAAGGTACCCATTCCCTTTTGTTATCAAGTTTAATCAGTGACATTCAATTTGCTGTCAGACTTGCCAGAATCAATTTTCAAGTGTAAAGTCATAAAGGCTAATGTTAGCATTGGAGACCCAGAGCTGTGATGTATTATATTGTAATATATGAAAGAATCTAGAGAATGCAAGTACAAGTGTGAATTCCTACTTCTTGTTTTAAATACCTAATTAACCTATAGTGCTCTCTTCTTTCTTCTTTTTTTCCTGCACTTCTTCAGGGAATTAAGTTGGAGAGTATCTATAAGTATTTTATTGATGATAAATTTTTAGCTTCTAATTTAACTTGTAAAATTATTATTGTCAACTGTCAGTATTGAACATTTATACTATAGCTATGGAATTTTTATTTTGTTTTTTCTTGCTGATTCCTTGAGCCTTTCAATTATCTTGTTGAATTTAAGAGAGTGCTAGAGTGAATATTCTTTACATAAAGCTTCCTGATGTCCCTTCCCTTAAAATGATGGAAACACTGATGCTTTTTAGAGGGATAGGTTACTCTGTGATGGCAGCAGTGTTTGCCTTAGCTTGGCTCAGTGAATGTCTATATTAGCTTTTTCACCACTCTTTTCCAGTTGAACTGCTAAACTCATTTTGAACAGATGAATTGTGCATTTTAAAGTAAAATTGTGGCATGGAACTTAGTGGCTTCCACTGGGGAGTACTTGCTCCCACATGGGAGAATCTGTAAAAGTAAGCTGCCGCGCTTCACAAAATTATTTTCAACCTTGCGTACTGCACAGAATTATTTTCCTCAAGAATTTGCATTTTTAAATCTTTGGTTTAATCATAAATAGTTTCTGAAAATATTATAAAACCTTCTAGGTGGTTTGAAGCTACTTTGGTTTAGTAATTCCCCAGAGTACTTTCAGGATCTGTATCAGGAGAGATGGTTTTCATTAATATAAGTTGTGTTGAGCTTCTGAGATAAAAAAAAGCCCCACTCAGAAGGGGTAGCTTAGCCCAAAGGTATCCTTAGTTGAAGAAAAAATCCGCCTTTGGGTTGTGGAGGAGCAGAACATGCAGTAAATTGCTGTGGCACTCATCTCCTTGCAAGAAATAAATGCTACAAAATCTTACAGTAACATCAGACTGGAATGCAGCTGGAGCAGGGGGGGCACATGTTCACAATTCAGTTAAACCAAAAAAAAAGCTGAATCATTCTAAAGAACCATTTTATGAGTTGTTCTTCTCTTTGTCTAAATATTTATGCATGAACTGGTAATCTGCTGTTCCCTTGTACCTGGTGATCAGAAAGCTCCTTCAGGAACCTGATGTGCTACTCAGGCACTTCTGCCAGGCACAGGCTACAGGTTTTAGCTTCTGTATTTTTCATATTTTTTCAGATTCTGTGCAGTTTTAGTTTGTAGGTCTGAGCTTCATATTACGGGATCTCTGCACAGAGTAGGGAGACAAAATAATTCCTTCTCTAGCTGGGGGACCAAGGATAAACAATCCAAATTTCAGTCTCAAGAGCATAAATAAAGTGGACTGAAGAGAGAAAAACAAGCAGAATGGGACTTCAAAAGCTAAAGCTGTAACTGGACAATTAACTTCAATATGCAAATGGAGCAGAACTGATAAAAGTGAAACCCCGTGATCAGGTGTCCATTTTGTGCCCATTTTGGTTCACCTTGGGTGCAGCCCTGGCTGGGCTCTTGTGCTGCCCAAGGTGGATCTGTGAAGGTTTTTTAATAAGTCCCTGCTTTATTCTTTAGCTCTGTCTGACCTCTGTTCTAGGTCGGCTGTCTCAAGGCATCAGCAACAGTGCCACAAAATGCTGTTCTTCTCATTAGCTGTGCTGAACTCTTCTATTGTATGCCACAGCTTTTATTTATCCTTAGTGAGTTGGTGATAGGCCTTTAGTTTGTCCAATTGGATGATTAATTCTTTCTTAATAAGCAAATATTTCTGTTTGGTACCTTAAAGCATCATTTTTAGCAGAGCCATGAGGACTAGATCTGTAGTTTGATGTGATATTTTTATACGATTATTTTATTAGCTCAAGAAAACAGAAGTTCATGGTTCTGTTTGTGCATTTTCAAGTCTCATTAATTAAAAATACTAATTACTTTTTCCATTACAGTAATGGATTGTACAGTAATTGAATCAAAGGGCATTTTATGTAACACAATTATGACTGTGTGAGTCAAGGCTAGAGAGGTTAAAGATGAGCTTCTAATGCACTAAAAATTTCTGTTGGTTTGGGTTTTTTTTTTTTAATGTTAAGGGGGTAAATATTAAAAGCAGTATGTTTAACATTATGAATTTTATTAGTTCTGTCATTTTAGACCTTGCCAAGTTCTTACTCAGCTTGGAGAAATTATTTTTGAAAATCAGTCACTCCTTTGGATGAGTGGACACCAATATCCACAGCTGACACTATGAAATTGGAGTCTTGGTCCTTGGTTTTTCCTGGTTGCAGCTGGGCTGGCTGACAGTTGTAGAGGTCCACTGTTATTAATTATTTTAGTCAGGGGAAGACAGCCTCATTTCTTGCCCAAAAGCCCTGCAGAAGTGTGTCCCTGGCGAGGAAAATAATAAAGGCTAATGTTTCATAGCCTGTAATGTAGTACAGGGGAGTAGATGATGGATCACCATTGTCTGGGGGAAGAGGACAGGTTTGAATGGCCTCCTTCTTTTCAAGGTGGCAAGAACTTGGGAAGAGAAGGACTCCCAGGCCAGGAGCACAGATAGGACTGTGTCCATCCTGGCATGTGAGAGAGTGCCACAGGATTAGATCTGTTTTGGGGAGGTTATTTTGGTCTACCACTGCTCTGGGCTCTTGAACTGAGTTAGCATCAGCAGCATGTGATGCCAACTCCAAAATGTGTCTGTTGATGTGTTCTGAGACTTCTCCCTTGGGTGACCTAAGGGGGTAGTGAGGGGGGATTGAGGGGATTCTCCTCTAACCACAATCCTCTATGAACTGAAATGGTCATCTAGATGTACCGTAATTATATATGTATGTAGTGTGCATATGTATAGATAGATACATATATGTATGTTTATAAATATGTACATATATATAGGTGTATACACGTGTGTGCGTGTATTTAGCTCTCCAGGCAAGGGAGAACTTGTTAAGCTCTCAGTTGCTAGCAGAAATTTTATGGCAGAAAGATTGCTTCTGAACTGCTTCCAATTCTTCCTTTAAAGTTTTCTGCATTTAAGCAGTTGTGCTTTTAGCTGAGCTGGATGGAAGCAAGTTAAGTGATCTAGTGGGAAAAGCAGTGCAGCACTGCAGCCTGGAACAGGGAACAGAGGAAAACCTGTGTCAAGTGAGATGACAGGAGTGACAGCTTTATTCCTGCCTGGGTTTGGTGTACAACAGACCTCAGAAACTGGACAAGAGAGAGATAAGGACAGACAAGTGTATCAATTGTAGATTCTGAAAACAGCTTCAAGCTTAATCAGAGCTTAAAGTCTCCCTTGAACTGAAGCTCAGTAAAGACATGGGTGGTGTCTAATGACTGCTGATTTCCTAAGAGTTGTCCTTTGCTGTTATCCCTTGAGTGTTTCTGTGGTCATGGAGTGTGGAAACTAAAGCAACACTGCTTCTTGGTTTCCTGCTGCTCTGTGAAGCCAGGTACTGTAACGCAGGAATTACAGCAACCTCCATTCTTCTGGAAAATACTGGAAAAGTGGCCCACAGCTAATTACTGAGACCAGTCAGGTACTCTTACTACTAAATTACAATTTACATGGCATGAGAAGGGTACCTTGGTATTGCTGCACTAAGCAGCAAAGCAGTTGCAGTAAGAGCCTTTGATGTGTGAGTTTGGTGTGTGACCTGGCCAGGTGTCACAACACCTGCCTGCTGCTCTAGTGCCTTGTTTACAAACTGTGTTTCACTCCACATGGTGCAAATGGAGATTAATTAGAAGGGAAACGTAGGAGATGTCAATGGCTCTAGAGGAAGAAATAGATTAAACCTGTGTATTAATTGGCTTTCCTAAAAAATAATTGACATGCTTGGTGTTTGCTCTTCCCTGGACTGGCACACTGCTTTAGGGCTCCATGAAGTGAAAGCTTGTCTGTGACAAAGAGTGCCAGTCTTTAGTGACTGACGGAGATGCAGAAACCATAGCCCTTCTTGGCCACAGGCTCCTGCCTGGCTTGACTTTGTGTGCATTCCATCCCAGTCAATGGTAATGGATCTCACTTAACCACAGTGGTGTTAAAAGTTGGCTCCCTGACCTAAACTGCCCATCCGGGTCCTCTTTACAGTCGACAGGGAGAGATTGGTGCGTGCGCAGAGTGATGAATCGTACTTGAAGACAGAGTTGTTTGGGATTGTGGAGGTCCCTGCAACCAACTTAGAGCAGACAAGTTTTAAATCACTGCAGTTAGGAGAGATGAATGTTTCCCATGGTCTTTCTGTGGACTTCAAAGTGGTTTAGAGCACTCTTTTCTCTATTTTGGCAAGTTTCTCTGGGGAGAGAATATTCTGCTTACCAGAGAAATATACTGATAATAAACAAAAAAACCCCACAAATTGTTCAGTTAGGCTTGTTTTGGTTTATAAAACAAATAGTAAATCAGAAAACATGGGAAACAGCCAGCTTTGCTGAAGTGATGTAATGTATGTGAGAGCACAAGGAAGAGAGAAGACACAGCTGGTGAAGGCTAAGAAATACATGAACTTGTAACAGACCTTACCAGGTTCCTTTTGTGCACAGCTTGCCCAAGACAGTCATGACACCTCAGAATCTATCCACTTTTTTTCTTTTTTGCTCAGTTCAGTATCAGTTTTCAGCACCAGGCTAGGTTCCCCTGAGCTTGCATTTGAAACTCTAGTAATTTCACTCCCATGCCCCTTTTCGGGTGCAAAATGGATTAAAGTCTCTGTAGAGCTTAGCACTAGAACAGCAGCTCTGCTAGGAAATCTGCAGAGGATTCAAAAGCTGGTTTTCAGCGTAGTGGTTAATGGTTGCTCACTTTGGGATCATTTCTCACAAATTCACCCTCATTAAAGAAAGCCTTGTTCTTGCTGCTGGCTTTTCCAACTTTTCCTCAAATCAGTCATTCCATTATAAAGAACAAATGCTGCCCAACTGTCAGTTCTGAAAATAATGGCTAAATTTGAAAGGAGAGACCATAATGAAACTTTTCCTTAACCTGCTTAGTGATGGTTGTATTCCACAGAGCACTGAATTTAAGGGGTTTCTCATTGATTTTTAAAGAACTTGGTCCTGTTTCTTATTCTTGTCCTGCTCTTATGCAATACTGGCCTAGCTCAGAAGAGAATAATTCAAAATTTTAATGATCTTTTTAGACTAAATGAGGGAATTTAATTAGATTAACATCCCAATGATATTTCTGTGATGGAACACATCAAAATACAGAATTTTGCTGGCCCTACCTGGAAGGAAAGCAACATCTCTATCAAAGCACATATTAAACTGTAGTGCACAGAGAAAAGGCTGTGCTGGAATACTTCTACATGGCTAGATAAAACATAAATACTCCAAATTTTCATCTTTTCTGCAAATCCATAGTTGTATTTTACATCAAATCTGTAGTCAATAATGATAGAAATAGGTATGGTGGGGAGGGAAAGAAGTATTTTGGCTTATTAGCAATGGGGAAGAAGGGTAAAACAGATTGATTTGATCTTGGAATTGCTGTCCTGTCTGGGGTGTGTTGGAAGTCCTAAGAGCTTTTTAAATGGAACTGGAAGTCTCAGTTTTGCAGTGGAGAAAACGAGAGCAGGAGGCAGATTGGACAATAAGGCATCACTCAAAGAAAACTCTGGGAAAACAGGGAGTTTGAAAACTCTAGTGGATTTCTTCATTTTTTTCCCAAGTGGGATAGGAAATAAAGTAGATAGATTACTGGCTTACAGGCTGATAATAAAACAGCCAAAGCAGATGGTACGACTGATAAAGAAAAAGAGAAGTTTTATGCATAGCTCATTAACCACAGTTTGTAATTCGTTTGCAGATTTTTATGAGAAACTCTGCAACAAATAAAAGTCCAAGTTAAAAAATTAGGCAGAATTTAAGGAGGCTAAAATCAGCCCAATTAAGACAAATATATAATACACTGTTGACTCAGAAACTTAATTTTTTACAGTAAATGTAAATGTTTATCAGTTTCTTGCAAGTCTCAAAGGTAATAAAAAAGTGTTAGTTGCTTGCTCTTTGATAAATAAAATAAAACCTAGTGGTTCTTTTAGAAAGTTTGAATGACTAAACTAAATGTGTGAGCTTAAGGGAAAGTAATTTTATTTTACAGAATTTCAAAGCAGATTTATTTCCTTTGTTGTCATTTATTCTTACATCAGTGTAATTCCCTAACACTCACGAACACTTGAACATGTGTCCCCAAGGGTTTATCTGGGACTGTTTGTGAAATAGAGAGGAAGGGATGCTGGAGCAGCTCCTTCTTGTATCTCTGGGGTTCTTCTGGACTGGGAAAAATGGTGTTTTATGTTTCTTTTGAGTCAGTAGTTGATAGGGATTGGTGCTTTTCTTCAGGGATTGCGTCTGCAGAAATTCTGCAGTTGTCCTGCCTGAAGGAGCTGACACGAAAGATAGACTGTTGGAGGTTAGGATTTCTCTTTTATTATTTTTTTTTTTTAACTATGTCTCTCAGGGAATTTTCTCCCATCTGTTGCCTAAAAGATGGTAAGGACAATAATCAAGAGAAAAGATGTGGCTGAGAGGAAGAGGGGGAAGCGTGCAGCTGCTGCGGTCTCCTTGCTTGGGGGCCTTCTCTTGGGCAGCGCAGAGATACCGCAGGATTTTGGCTGGGTATGAGGGACTGGGCTCTGCTCCTCGCTTGCTCTTGCTCTGGGATTGGAGGGGATGTGGCCAGGCTGTGATTGCTGCAGGAAGGATTTGCTGTTACCGTGGAGTTCTGTCTTTTACTGCTTCTCCTGCTGTGGGTAAGAGCGACTGCTGGACATTTTCAACACCTGATCTCACTGAAAAGTACCCTCACCATCCACTCAGGTGCCTCAGAAGAAAACCTGGGACCGTGTCTCCTACTCTCTTTAAAGGGGAATCTGCCAGCTGGCTTTGGGTGCCTGGCTGCTGCTTTTTGGTAAAAAAAACCCCAAACTAGCCCCTGCTCTTTTTGGGTTTTTTAGTACACTTTAGCCCGGCATCCTCTGTCCACCAGGACCCCTGGCTGCTTCTGCCACTGCTTTTGGAAGGAATGTGAGGGTGGGCAGGCCCTGGCACAGGGTGCCAGAGCAGCTGGGGCTGCCCCTGGATCCCTGGCAGTGCCCAAGGCCAGGCTGGACAGGGCTTGGAGCAGCCTGGGATGGTGGAAGGTGTCCCTGCCCATGGCAGGGGTGGGAATGGATGGGCTTTGATGTCCCTTCCAACCCAAACCATTTCATGATTCTGTGAATTTGTAGATATGTACCAAAGAGGGTAAAATACTAAGATTCTTCCCTAAGGAGATGGTTTTCATTTTGTATTATCTCCATTAAAAAGAAATCCCTTTTCTATAGTAAAAATTCTCATTACTTTGCCAGAGGTCTCTGTCCAGGCTTCCCTATTACAATGATCAGGTCTCCTGTTGAACAGTGTATTTTTGTTTGGGTTCTGTTTATCAGCTGCATCACTTTGGAATTACTTCCCAGAGGTTACTGCAGCCTCTGTTATTTTTTGGGTGTGTGTCTAAAGGCCAAGTCAAACACTGTGTGGTTTTCCTGCAGCTGAGGGATTTACATGCAGCTCACTCTGAAGCTGTGCAAACACCTGCCTTGGCAGCTCACCTGCTACAGAGAGCAGCCTGATGGAAGGGAACTGCTCTGTGCTCAGCCTGGCAGCTTTCCAGAGACAGGGCTGGATATTAATTAAACCTGAGTAAGAGGTGCAGTGTGCTGCTGGCAGCTGCTGCCCTTCAGGAGGATGGGGTAGCTGGTGGTGTGTGGTGCTGGTTTGGAGCCCAGGGTTCCCTCCTGGGGGGCTCTGCCTCCCACACAGCCCTGCAGCAGCTCCACGGTGGCCTGCGCTGGCTCCACTGTTTGTGCTTCTCTAAGGCCTCAAACAACTCAGTCAGAAGGGTTTTTGAATGGGCTTATGGTTGTTCATACACCCTGGGTTAGACACTCAGGAGAAATACCCACAAGATATACTCAAGAGGTCAAAACAACAGAAAGAGATTTACTGGCAACTTCAGAAAAATCACAACTTTTGCAAAAGGTTTAGTGCAGTATTTAACCAACATCAAACAGTTCTCAAAGCATTAACTTGCCCCATTCAACTTAGCAAACTCTAAGTCCCCTCAATCTTAAGTTACTTAAAGAATTCCAAGAAGATGGAATTAGAAGAAAGAGAAAAAGACAGAAATGGATAAGAAAGGTTTGGATCTCAATTTAATGGCAGAATTCTACTTTTTTTCTTGTCTGATTAATACTGCACTTAGAGCTACCTCCATGCAAATGTGTAAAGATATTAAAGTCTTTATGGTGGTGCAAAAAAAAAAGAAAAGAAGGGCTTGTGATAAGCTATGCAGTTTAGTCTTAATTTAGAAGAAAACATTGGGACAGAATGTGCAACATATGCAGGTTTTGTGGAGAAGGGTTAATTTATGTGTCTGTAAGGAACAAGAAGGTGACGGGGATGTTTCTGGCTTGTATTTCCAGTGCTTCTAATTGCTCTCAGAATACCGCCTAGGGACTTATAAAAACTAATTTGAATCAAGTACTTACTTGATTGAAATGGAAAAAAAAAAGACATTTTGGTTAAATAGGAATGTGTAGGAATTTGTGTCCAAATGGGTTGATTTGAAGCTATCAAACTCATAAGCAATATCACAAAAGTATTGTAAAAATTATGTGACTACCATACAGAACTCTGGGAGTAATAATTAAAATCTTCAACCCCCAAAAACTGGGAAATTTTGTAAGTTGAATTAAAAAGACAAATTATTCACTACTTTTCTTTTCTTTTGGTAGAGACCAAGTTGTAATCCTCTTTTTCTTTTCCTGTTGATAGCATCTCCCATAGTAACATTGTTTTTGAACAGGAGTGTATAAATTCCCAGTTTTCTATGCCAAGGAATATCACAGGAGCTTGGAAATGGGGCAGTGCAGGGGAAAGCATCTTTCAGCTGTCACCTGATAAAACCTTTTTATATTTGCCATCAAAACTGTAGATCATTTAGTGCCATAAGTATATACTGTTGGCATTTTTAGCTGCTTTCATTGCTTCTTGAAAGCAGATCAGTGTAAAAGAGCTGCAGTATTTTGCATGTGAGGCTTTCTGATTAAAAAAAAAAATCAAATAGTGAAATAATCCTTGATAAAATCAGTGAGGACTGATAATTCCCTCTAATGCTCTCTTAATTTTGCAGGAGAGAATATAATTTGCTCTTAATGAAACTTGTCAACAGTCTGTGAGATAACTGTTTAATCAAGGTGACACAAAATCACATTCACAATTACCTTGATTAGAAGAGGTATCATTGTTCTCCAGTAATTTATTTTTTCCTCAAAACCACTTTTAAATATTGAGTACCTACAGGATTTGTATCATATAGCTTAAGTTCAGTGACATGTAGAGAGTCAGATCAGATCACTGGCTCTCTATTTCTTAAATGAGTACATCATTCTGCAGAGATTAAAATAAAACTACTCTTATGAAATGATCCTTTCTAGGCTGCTGCAATGGCTTCTTTTGTTCTTTATCACACCTATGAATATCTTCCCATTTCTAATTGCCAAGAGGTTTAGGTTCTGTGGAGAGTCATTCTCTCTCACTTTTTATTTTCTTCTTTTTCCTCCTGAAGACATATTAAGCCTCCAGCTCTTGAAGTTGACTTCAATTTATACTGGTTTGGTTCTTATAACAGTGTTTGATAAATCATTGTCCACAGATGCTGTCTGCATTAATTGCTTAATTTTCCAGCTAATGGATTGAAATTTGAATAGCTGTACTGGTTTTTAACCATAGGGGGAAGGAGAAAAAGTAGGCACAGGGTAGCTGAAGTTGGCTTGTGGCAGGATTGAGAGCACTCACCTTTCCTTTCTAATTAGTCTCTGCAGGTCCCTGGGGTTTGAGGCCTAGGGAGGTGTTTAGGAAGGCAAAATGTGAGCAGCAAAACCTGAGGGATGGGAAAGGATGGAGCAGAAGATGGTTGGATCTAGAATAGGTTGAAAGTTACCTAATTGGAACTGATCGAACACCTGGAATCCTTGATGAGCATGGCTGAAGCTCTGCAGTGACTAAAGGGGTTCCAGGAGCCCCTCTCATGACCCACAGTGTTTGCACCTTTCTTTTCTGACTTTATTTGTTATTTTGGTGAAGGCTATATGGCCTGGTAGCTATATTTCTAGGCAAAAAATGCTTATTCAAACCTGTTACCTTAAAACTTGTCTCATTATCCTGTCTTTCTGGGTATTATTTGTTATCAATTTTTTAGCCTTGTCTTCCTTTTCCCCCAGGTTTTATGGGGTTAGGTCTGCATGAAAAATTCCCATTGATGCTTAAGTGAGTGCTTGTCTCTGGCCTTGCTCACCCTTGTGGTAATCCTTGCTCAGGTGATTGCCAATTAAAGATATTTTCTGAGCTTGCCAAAGCTGAAACATGAACCTCTGAGAGCTTTCATAGCTCATGGCTCCAGGAGAACTGAAGTCTATCACGTTGCCATCTGCTTTCCACTTGTCAATTCTCGTTGGAAACCATCGAGGCACATGTGTTTGCTTGCAGCTATTTTGAAGAGATTTGCATTTATCAGTGTAATCTAATTAGGTCCTTTTATTAGGGTTGAACATTTAAATGCTTGCAGAAATAAGGTTAACAATTATATTTTTTTTTTTTATTCTAATGCATTGTAATAGGTGTAATCTATTAGCAAAAACATTCCAGGTCATGTGTGTACTTCATCTCCTAAAGCAGCAAATGTTGAAATTGCTGTTATTTTCCCTTTTGTGATGGATCCAACTGATAGAGTTCTTTGCTAGTAGTTTCTTTTGCCTGTGTATTTTTCTTTTCTGGTCAGAATTTTTCCATTAACAGTTCCATTTTATTGACTTTATCCATTACATAAAGTATTTCCCCAGTGATTTCTGCAAACAATGTTTAGCTTCTAATTATTTCCTACACAGCTGAGTGATTTCAATAGCATGTTTTCCATGTGCTGCTAGACTTTGCCAGCACGCCAAAGGGCTCGGGGTGCTCATCCTCTGCTCCAGCTCAAGTTAGCAGAGTGCAATTTCTATTGTGATGTTAGTCTCTGCAGTAAGACTGGAGAAAGGAGCCTTATTGTTCCTAAAATGAATTAATTTCTCAAAATCTGGGGATTTGGAAGTTTTTCCTGTCTAAGTGGAAAAAGAAAAAAAAAAGATATTACTAGTTAAAACAAACACTCCTTAAATCTTGCATTCATAGCCAGGATGAGATCCTGGTTAAAAAGCTCAATTATTAAAATTATTTTAGAAAACAGAAGAAACTGAGGAGATAAAGAACAACTGCTGAACTGGGTTAACTCCACTGTCCTCTTAGTCATAAATTATATTGGAACTTTTGCATAATTTCACGTTAGCATTGCCATTTTTAACACAGAAAAAATATCCTCAAATTTATTTTAACAGATTAGAGAAAAAATTGTGTTTTTTCCTAATTACCCAAACTTTGTTCATATCCATTGCCCATTAAGAGAACAACAGTACTTCTGTTATTTCTGTGACAAAAGCTGTATTGAACAATACAAAAAAGTTATAAGTACTTCAGAATTACAGACTATTGTTCACCAGCTGAATGTATTTACAGTTACATTGGATCAGTCACAGAAGAACACAATAGTTTTTAAATCATGTTTAAAGCAAAAGACTTGGGTGATCAAAGTATCAAGAACAGTGCAAGAGATCATTCCTCTCAGTTTGTTTTTACAAAAAGCCCTGTTGAGCATTTAGCTTACTTATAAAGGTTTGCATTATTTTCCAAGTATATCTGTACAATTTTATTTTCTGCATGAAGAATATTGCAGAGCCTGTGTGACCAGAGAGTTAAAATTAAAAGAATATCAAAAAGCAGATTATTAGGATGGCAGGGAAGCACTGGTGAGATTGGGTTCAACAGGGTGTGCTCTTTGTCCGTAGGTAATGCTGTCAGAGCAAAATGACTGTTATCTTTGGGAGGAAATTAAATTATTCAAGGGCTGGATGAACAGTGGCTGAGATATAATATTACAATATTTCTGAAAGGGTATGCCCTTAGCAATTTTGTTACTTCTTAAAATATGCATTATACTTAAACTGGGTGATATACAGAGCTCTGAGACTGTTCAGTTGCTCGTTACTTACATTTTTTGGTGCGCATCTTTGAGAATACTTAGCAATGAATTTTCATTAACTGGAGGCAGTTGGAGATAAAAAAAATATTTACCATAATTTTATTTTAAATCTCATTCCACTTCAGTGTTTGCTATTGATGAACTCTCATTTTTTCAAAATAATTTGCCTTTCTATGAAATTTGATAGTCCTAAGGAGTAGATTTTTTTTCCTACTAGATGTCATCCTGTTTCCTTGTAACACCAAAGGTTTCCAGAACCTCCAAAATATTTTTTTGACCTTTGAGTTTGTCATACTAGATTTAAGTAGCCTGCCTCTTATGCCAGGATAATTAATGAAAAGAATTATTAGGAGAAATTTGAGAACTCAATTCAAGGACTAAATTCAGCCTCTGGTCAGGTTCTATGTACATAACAGTTCCTAATTAAGGAGGATTTTTTTCTCTATCATTTTACCATGTTTTTATGTTCTTGTGTTACATCTGATCTTTTTAGTTATATCAAAAATCCTGCAAGGCTCTGGCTAAGAAATCTGTTTGTCTTTTGGTGAAATGCAACTGAATAGATGCTACCTAGAGTAATTTTGCATGTGTCTCTCTGTTTTTAAGGAAATATTTATAATCATTCATTTCATCTTCCCTTTCCTCAGTCTGAGGGAATCGAAAGCCCCATGTCCTGCTTGCTTGGAAGTCCCAGGTGGTGAAGGCTTCCTGTGGGGCAGAGGCACTCACTGTGGACTTCCAAAGCTGAAGTCCTGTCCCAAGACTTCATGAGCAGGTTCTGGCTGGGGATTCTACCTGCAAAGCAGGGAGGAGAGAGCAGGAGAAGCAGTCTTGTCCTCCAGATAGCGCTCACTCCTGGTACATCTACCTGGGAAACTCAGTAGCCAGCCTGGAAATAGTTGTTGGAATCCAGTGCCCTGCCCTGCTTTTCTGTAGACTTATCCAGGTGAGAACCAAGATCACAGATGGTACTTTGGAACAGAAGCTTTTCAGAGAGACTTCTGGGCTCTGGATCAGAACACATGGAGGTGCTTGTGCTGAGATAGTGCCTGACATGGTGTTGGTGCCTTCAGTCTAGTGCTCAGGGGTTTTGGATCCTCCTTGTGAGAAAATTTTGAAGTCTGGCTCTTAGAGTCTGTTCTAAAAATGGGACATCTCATTTTCTTTGGATGTCACTCCTTTGATACTGTATGTGTTAAATCCCTGAGCTCGTTTACAGGTTGTCCAATCAGCTAAAATGATTTATTGGCCATGTATCAAAGGTTAAAAAAAAGTTTGTTTTTTTTTTCAAAATGGGGGATTGTTTGGAAATTAGTTTTAGTTAAATATCAGTGTTCAGTTGCAATACTTGACTGACAACATGAGGTTCTTGAACACTAGAAATAGCAATTGGGTATTGTTTTTGAGCAAGTGTTGGTGATGGTGTTGCTGAAATATGCTGTTTTATTTTAAAATACATACTTTGAAAACACCTGCCTTTTTTTTTTTTTTACATTTATTGCTTAGCTTCATCCCAGAATTTCCTGCCACAAGTCTTTCTCTTAGCAGTTCTTTGAAAGCTGGGTTTATTATGAATTGTTCTCTTCCTTCTCTGTGTATTAAGGTAACACCTATTTAAAAGCTTGGGTTTCTATGAGAAATCATTTCTGAATCTCACTTTCTGAGAATCAGAGTATAATTTTTCTGATGTCAGCCTCTGGGTGATTAGAAGCCATTCTGCCAATGACTTTAATAGTAGGAAGGAGTAGGCTGAAATCACAAGGTATCCCTCTTTACAGTCGTGCTTTAAACAGCATTTGGTTGAGCAGCCATGTGGACTTTAGGGTATAATAAACTACTAACAATCACTATGTAACTGGAGCAATCACTATGTCACTGGAGAAATTAAACAACTCAATTAAGAGAACAATAAATGTCATGTATGTATTTGGAGCAAAGATTGGATATTTTTAGCAGATTTTTTTTTTTGTGTGTTGTCTTTTTTTTAGTTTTAAGTGAGCTCTGTGCCACTTCTATCCTTAGGCTGATGCCTAAGTGTATCTAACTATCTATCTATCTGAGTATCTAATTAAGCTCATGATATCCTTAAATACTGGTAAATTCAAGGCAATACTTTACTTGCTCACACAAACTACTCATTGTCAAATGTATCTTTTTTTTTTGTTTTGTTCTCCTTTATTAGCAATCCCACTCCTGTTTTGGCTTCATTAAGCAGCAGTATGCCTTGCTGACTTGCACTTCAGCATAGGAACTACTGTGTTGGACATTATTATTTCTATGACTTTTGTGTCAACACCTGTAGCTTCAGAAACTTGTTCTAACAGGGCAGCAGCCTTTGCTACCATAGCATGGTTGTGTGTAAGTGAAGAGTGCATCTTCTCAGAAGGTGGGAAGCTCATTTCCCTCCCACCATCCTGCTGCAGCCCTGCTGAAAAGTAATTATCTGTATTTAGTTATGGAGCTCCTCAAGTATCTCTGGGCAAACTACAGAGGAGATAAAATCTCCCAATGTTTCTGCATCAGCATTAACAAGTGGTACAGAGAAGTCTTTGTCCATAGCCAGCAAAACTGTTTCCTGGCTCAGGGAAGTATCCCCAGAGACTGGGATTCCTTATTTCTGGGTTCTCACCTCGTGGAGGCTGCTGGGGATGCTGCACAGGGCCTTTGTGAACAGCTGGCAGTTGTCCACCTGTCCTGTGATGTGGCACATACCTGTTATTGGTCCCTTGTCACAGGCTCTGGGTGTGATCTTGTGAGGGATTAATGTCCAAATGCACCCTGGGTGTGGGTGGGTGGCTCTGGAGAACCCTTCAGAGGTCAGCTGAGTACACACAACCATTTGTGTTGCGCTTCTGGGTACCAACCTCCTTTGCATACTAAAGAAAGCAGCCAGATATAATTGCATAAAATGACAGCAGCTTCCTGGAGTGCTTGAGGAAGTTGCTGCATCTGGCAGTGCCTGCTGAGAGGGAAGGCTGAATAGTAATGAAGGAAATGGATTTGAAATGCTTCCTGATAGGGAAGGTCTGTGAGTGAAATGCTGACAGCAGCCACGTGCAGGGAGTCACTGCTGACACTAAGGAGAGCTGCAGGCAGCTGAGGCCAGAGTTGAGTCAATATTTCTCCTCGTGGTGTCTGTGTGAGCTTGTCACTGTTTATCCCCTTAACCCTTTGGCCAGATGATTGCAGAAATGCTGTGTCCTGTCACTACCTGACAGCAGGCAGGCTTTGAATCATGTATACACAGTTAGCTTCTGAACTGGTAGCCTCTCTGATTTATTTGCTGCCACCTCAAGAGTTTCTGTCTGTTTTAAAATCACGCCTGAGTTATATTGCTATTGGGAGATGTATTGTGACTTACCTGTTCTGTGGCTCCATGTTTTCTTTCACTTATGGCTTACCTTAATCTTTCAGCTTCACTAACTAATCACCATTTTGGCTTCATTTTCATTAAACTTGTGCCCATGTTATAAAATAAGGTAGAAATTTTCTGTTAAGTCAGATGCTAGGCAGAGTCAGCTGTACTTGTTTAGAATGAAGCTGCACCCTCATTAAATCACAGCATTCATTTTCTTGCTGCCAGCTATGACATGAAATGAGGAGTCCATCATCTGCTTTTCAGCCACAGCCCTTCTATGGCTGATTTGTAAATGCTCAGATGAAGTTCCAGAGCAGATGAACATTGGTGAGCTCTTGCCAGAAATGTTTAATATATCTGTTCACTACTCAGGCTCCATGATGGGACCACAAGTCAAACATCACCTGGTTTTCTTTTGCTGTGGGATAGACTGGGCACTGTAACTTTTTCAAACCTAAGGAGATAAATAGTCAAATAAAGGTAAATGAGGGAAGTAGTTCAGCCAGAACCAGAAGTACCTAATCCCCTAACTGAAGCTGACATTTTTAGTGCAGAAAAACAGTTAAGGAGCAGTGCCCATAAAATTATTTCTGTGGACTGGTGCTCAAGTTCAGAGCCTGATAGTTGAGACATTCTAGTTTTCATCCCACAACTTGAATGCTGGAAACCTTGAGCCCTTTATGTAATACTTTTCTGACTTTCCAATGGAGAAGAGCCTTGAGGTACAGTGACTCTGATTTCCTGGGCTTTGAGACATAGAAAACAGCTCCTGTCAGAATGGTTTATTTTAGCAGGACTAGCTGAGGTTTAACTATGTTGCTTTTGAGTAGGATCATGAGTGGGATCACAGACAGGTTTCTGTGTTGCTGAGAGCTTTTGGGGACAGAATACAGGAGGGACTTGTGCCTCCTCTGTACTGTGTTTCATAGGTACCTGAAAACCAAAACTCTTTCAAATGTTGAAAATGTGGGGTGTTCCTGCATCTCTCATGGTACAGCTTTACTGATTTTGTGTGTGTGTGTGTCAGTGATTGGAACTGGTGTTTCACCTGTGGCAGTTTGATAGAAACAGTCAATGTCAGGCAAGTATCACTCTGCATTTCCCTGGGGTACTTGCAGTATTCTGGTCACTCAGGTCACCTGCTGCAGGCAGAAATAGGAAAAAGCAAAGGCTATGAAAAATATAACAGCTTTAACACAGGGGAAAAGCTCATCTGGATTGTCACCCTGGAAAAAACAGTGAATAAGAGCAGAGATATGAAAATGGTCTAGAAACTCATGAGAGAGTAGTAGAAACTTAGGAGAGGAGAGGGAGGAGATGATTTATTTGAAGATGGTTTCTCACTGTTGCTTGGAGTAAACACATGTGGGCAACCTGGTAAAATTATCAAGCATGAGGCTTAAAACAAATGAAAGCCCATTTTATTTTGACATGTTGTAGTTACATCCCATAATTCATGTCCATGGGATATTTTGAGGCCTGAATATAAACATAAAAGGGGGCCAAACATGCTCATGAGGTGCAGGTAAAAGAGATGTTTGTAGGGAACATGTGCAATTGAGTATTAAGCACAAGTGTTCTGACCTTTTTATGTTTTCAGCTTCAGAAACCCTCAGGCTGCAGCTCTCAGGGAATAGTAATTCTGTCCCTGTACTTGTCTTTGCTTTCCCTGGGTGGGCACTGCTGGCTGGTGCAGAGGTGGCAGCATGGTTTTGCTCAGGGTGACAGGTCTCGCTGCACCCATGTGGAGATGTCCTGCTGCTTTAGGATCTCCCACCCAAACAGACAAACCCCAAGGCGAGGGAATGTAGGGGAAGAGTGTAATGGCTCTACAAGAAACAAGCTGCTGCATGTCTGTTTGGAGAAACGTCTGTGGGTCTATGACATTGGTTTTGACTTTGGGCACAGGAATCTGGTCTAACAGAAAGCAGGAGTATCTTACAAACCTATGAGGTTTTATGTTTGCAGATTAAATGAGAATAATTTGGGGGAGTTTTCCTTGTGAGAAATGACTTGATAAAGCCACTTTTCCTTTCAGTGATGAGTTTTCAGTTTAGATGTGTCCAAACAGTCATTTCAGCATTACAACTGATGCTCTTTAATAAAACCAAGTCCCAGTTCTCAAGCTGATTATTCTCCTTGGCTTTAGGATCTGTCTCCTTTGAGCGGGTTAGTTTTAATGTTATGCACCTCTGGGCTTGGGCCACCAAATCACAGTAATTTTGAATGGGGGTCTTGGGAGCTCTGCTGTGCTGTTTAATTTAAATTACATGCAGTAAAAGAAGTTTTCTTTCTTTTTAAAAAGAGTAAAGTCTTGATTTCAATGAATTGAGAAAGTGAATTGCCCACAGCTGGTGATGAATTATCATTGTAGAGATGATAGAAACATAATCATGGGAAGCACTGCAGACACCCCTCATCCTGCTGCAGTTTTTCCTCAATTCGATTACTTCTTAATCTTTTGTATGAAAAAATGTAATGACAATGACAGTGAGACATAATTATGAGTCAGTAGGATTATTCATAACACTTCTGCTACAGTTTTCTGCCTACCAAAGGCAGTGGATTATGCCTCAGGTATCACCAAAGCAGAAAATAACTGAGCTACACTGGCCAGTGAATGAATGTCCTCAGGTACAAAGCTGGACATGTATTTGTTGCCTGTATGAGCTTGCTGTAAGAAGGTCTGCATGAATTTTTTTATATGGCAAACTCTCTCCTTCCAGTAAATTCCCAGTAATCTTATGATAGAAGCAAATACTGGAACATGTAAAGGATAAAATAATGTTCTGTTGCACAAGCTGTTGGCTCTTTAGTTGTGTTGCCCTCTAAATTAGTCAAGACTATGTCAGATGAAGTTTCTCAGAATAAAATGTAATTTTAGACCTAAAAATGAGTGCTGATGTTATAATGGAAATGGGTTAATGACAAGTTCCTTGATTTTGTGTCTGGTTTTATTTGCTTGTTGTGTCCTGCCCTGCGCCCTGCACATTTCCAGGAGAAAGCACATGGTACATTCTTTCTTCTGTCCTTTTGGAAAAGGCAGGAATTTAATCTCTTCTCTTGTGAACTCTTTGAAATTAACTATTGAGTATAAGTTCTCCAAAATATTACCAAATCAGTTTGGTGAGGTGAGGCACAAGCTTTGTGGGAGAGCATTTCAAATTTCTCATTTTCTATTTTTATTATATATAAAGAATATGAAATATTTCTATTTGAATTTCCTTTTTGTTCAAATCAAAGGAAAAAAGAAAAATGTGCAATCCCTCAGCTTCGTATACAGCATGGAGAAAGATTTACATAAAAGATACAAATGCTGTAAATCAAACTAAATATTCCACAGCAATCAATTTCTTAGTCAGAATTGAGAACATTTCACTATTTTTGGTTGAATGAAGGTGCACTTTTTAACTAAAGTTCTGTGCAACTGTTTCTAGTGGTGACATCATTTTCTCTTTTCAGCTAACTCTAGAGATAGTATAGATGGCTTTTTTCTTCCTTGTTCTTAGGAAATGGAAATTATTATTGTCCAAGCCCACCATCTCCAGTATAGGGAGGGTACTTAATATATTCTTGTTTTCAGTAACTTTTTACCTTGATGCTTATGGGTAGGCAGGTTTGAAATTTCAAATGTGCCAAAGAGAAGCGCAGGTTAAAACCCCACACTGCATCTTTGATGTCACAGGTTGGCATGAATTGCCAATTTTATGCATTAGGCTTTTGCATTGCTTTAGAGGCTTTTTTTCATTGTTTAAGAGGATTTGGCCTCTTTAAAAGCAGGAATGTCCTTTCACCAATTCAGCTTTTATAAGGGGGGTGTGTGTATGGAATTTCAGCCATTTGGTTTATCAGTGTGGGTCTGGCCTGTGTTATACAGTACTAAAGACAAACAATGGCTTTATTTCCCTTCTGTGGCAAGAGCACCACCCACTGCTCTGAAGGACCAGCAAGGCAGGTTTTAAAGATGCGGATCTGGGTTAATTTTGTGCCAGTCCTGCCAGGGTTTCCTTCCAGGAATTCTCAATAAAGAGCAAATTCACTGCCATACAACTGAAGAGTTTGCACAGTCCTCATAATCCTGTCAAGTACATTTACCCAGTTGGGAAATCCTGTCTGGGAGAGACTGCAGGTCATGATGATGATTTTCACGCTGTTGTTGATTCATCCCTCTCCAAACTGTTCATCATCCTCAGTTATTTAATAGATCATCCTAAGTGTAGTTTAAATAATTGCCTTGTGGCTGTTGAAAGCTCACACTGAGAAAACCACCACAGTGTGAGATTTTTATTGATCAGAAAGTATTGTTTGAAGCAGAAGGACTTGAATTAAGAGGGTTCTTTGTAGTAGAACAAATTCTCAAGAGTTATCTCTCATATAAAGGGAGTACTTATTTTGGAATGTGGTTCAAAGCATTTTTCATGTTCAAGTGAAGAGTCTGTTGTGTGAATTAATGATTTTGATGATTTTAGCTTTCAGAAGACATCAGAAACCAAAATACTGGATTTGGGAGCTCTATGCTTGAAAAAAATAAGATATTTTGCTTTAATTTCCAGATCAATTGTATGTTTCTGGGTTGTATGTGCTCTGGTTATAGTTAATATGTCTGAAAACTCCAGATTGAACTGGGATTGTCTATGTGTAATTGTGCCAGGTTATCTGAGGTTTTTCTCTCTTTCCTCATACTAGGGCAGATTTAATTTGATGGTACTCCTCACATTTCTCATTTTTCATCCTGCTCTTTTAAGTACAACTGTTCTCACCTGCCTCCTTCAGTCCCATAAATGTCTTGTACTCCAGCCAGGACTTGTCTTGCCTTTTCCTTTAGAGGAAGCTCACACAAATCTGTAGCAAAGTTTTTCTAGTGACAGATTTCGGAATCAGATAGCAGAGCCTTCTTCAGAATGCTCTGGGGTGTCCTGTGTCCCAGGATTTTAACATCAAAGTCAGTGCAGAGCGTCTTGGCCTTTCCCATTTAAGAGAAGCGAACAGGTGAACAGCTCTAGCAGAGAGGAGCTGCAGAACAACACTGGCTCCTTGTCCTGTGTCAGCCCTGGCTGGTTAGAGAAAAAAAACCTGTACACTGCAGGCCTCTGCTTCTGTAGTTCTGAGTATTTTACAGTGAGCTGGCTAGTCCAGTAAAAATGACCCTGGAATGGTTTGATTTCTTCCATTGTTCCTGAGCAAAGGTCTGTTTCCCAAGGGGCTTAGAAAGCCAGTGTCTTGTCTTGGAAGAGTTAACCGAATTACTTGCTTGAACCAACCACCAAAATATTCCATCAGTCTCTTTGAACTTGCTGTGTTTTTTGTGGAGGGGCTGTATCTGCTGTTCTTTGGCTCATCCTGCCTGCTGTCCTCTTTACAGCCCCAGTGCACAGCAGGCAGGCATGGGAACACCTCTCCCATCACCAGGCTGTTGATGAGCTTGTTCTCAATGTGCTCTTAGCTGTAGGCAGGGAAAAAGAACAGCATAACAGCATCCTTGGCTTCCAGTTTAAAGCTGGAAAAATTGAGTTTCAGCTGCTCCTCACAAGCCTCATAACAAGCTGAACAGGGGACATGAGGGCTGCTTTGTATGCATAAGCCTAGAGGGTCTTGTTCACTGCAGCTGAAATTTGTGGTGAACAGATCTGTACAACACGAATTCTAATGTCGGAGCAGCTTTACGCTGAGTGGTTTAATTTCATGCCAGCTTTAGATAAGACATTTTTTTGTTTCGTTCCTGTGGTTATTCAATAGCCTGTTGTTAAAAGTCAGCACTCAGGTTTATGCCCATTGCAAGCCAGAAGCAGAAAACAATCTAGTAGTGCTACAGCAATGAGAAAGTTATCTTAATCTAAATTATACAAGAAATAAGCAAAATATTTGATGGGGACTATGGTTATCTTTTCATGTCCTCCCAGCTTGTGCTCTTTGCTGTGACAGGAATTTATATATGAGGTTTAGAACTAAGAAATAATGTTTAACTCTTCGTGGTAATCTTTTCTAGAATCACACTTAGTAGAGAATTAATCTTGTTACTGTTTCCCTTTCCTTCATCCATGTTAATATCTCAAAATAGGAATTACCATGGAAGTTTCCATCCAGCTAAGATAGTTGAACTGCATCTGTGGAAGTACCTTTCTAGAACATACACCTTTGTTTTTATTCACTCAGCCTTTATAAATTTAAGGAGTGCTATAGTTGTAAATAAAGACTGTTCTGGAACCAGTCTACACATTATCAAACACAAATATTGCTACCAAGGATACAAGTAGGTGAATATTTACATATATAATTTTCTGCGGAGGGGTCTTGCATATCTTTCTTATGCATGGAAAGTTCATCCTTGTTCATTTTCTGAGGATTCCCACTGCAGCTTTTTCATCCCTGTGCTTAGTGCACCTGGCTGGTGCCCCACAAAGCCTGGAATTACTTAGTATGCAGAGCAAGGAGGAAATATGGAGCTGCTTATCCACCAGTATGTGCTGTTTGCATATCTATCAGCAAAGGCAGGAGGCTCGGAAAACTAATAAAAGCAACAGGACTTGCTCTGAGCCACCTTTTGAGGCATGGTAGGGAATTAAGAAGTTTTTCCTCAGGATGTCTCCCCCAGTGTAAGAGCCTGAGTTCATCTTAAGAAGGTTGGAGAGAGAGTCCTGGTGCAGGAGCAGATGGAGGGGATCAGGCCAAGCTGACTGTGCTCAGCTCTCTGAGGGAGCAGTGGCTGACTCCTACATTCCCCATGGAGCTGGAGCATGCCTTGTAGGGATGAAGGACTGGCTGCTGAGGAGGGGTTAATGCAGGGACAGAGGGAAGGAGCTGGGAGTCCCTAGCCCCTGGCATCCTTCTTCTATTTCCATCCCTGGTCACTGACACTCTCCTGGAGCTCCTGGTGAACATCAGCACTCACTGTTTTGTTGCTGTGTCAGTAGGAGCTGTCCTAAACCACAGTCCTGCACAGATGTTTCAAGACATTTCAGGTACTGGGCTTGAAAGGTTTTTTTCCACCTTGACTGGAAGTTCAGTGGCCAGAGCCCTCAAAGGTGGGGTTCCTGTCTTGGATACCAAATCCCAGTTGTAAAGCTTTGCTGCATGCTCCTGTTGAAAGGCTTGGGCCATGAGCTTTGTCTAGCCTAAGTGACCATTTGGGAAATAAGTGCTTCAGGATTTAGCTGGCATTTAATCCCAGGAACCTTTGCCATGTAAGAAATAGCCTGTTGGATTTATGGGGGGGGGGGGGTTTGGTTCCCAACAGTGTATTAGTATTTCCATTTAAGTAAGATTTAATTGTAAATGTGAAGCTGCTCATTTAGCAGTAGACTGCTGTTGTTGTAACAGGATAAGTTGTCCAGCTGCCTGAAATTGTCCTCCATTACTTGCTTTACACTCTTAAAAGTTTCAGTTTATCTCTATAACCTTAATTACAACTTTTATGTCTTTGGAAGCAGTCCCTTCAAATAGCAGTTACCTTTCCTCACACCATGATTTGGAGGTTAAAAATCCATTTCCTGTAGTAAGATGCTAAGTACAGAAAATTGGGATCACAAATCATTGTTCTTTCTTCCCTGATATTCCCCTACACATTCATTTGATTTCTGCCCTTCTGAATTTTCCCAAGGTGTAAATCAAGTCAGCTTGCAACAGTGCTGCTGTTGATATTGTGTATTTGATCTGATAATAAGGCACTTTAAGTGTTAAGAAATTGGAATGATGTTCCTTCACCCAGCTCAGAGCCAAGCTAAAACACTCCAAGCCTTAAGCTGAGATGCTGTGAAAAACTGACCTTTAAAGCTTAAGCTTCAGCAAAATTCTGTTTCTAAGCAGGTCTTTAAGTAGATGGTGGGAGACCAGAGACCTCCAGTTGTGAACAATAATTTTCCTATTGCTCCAAAGAGGATTTTTTCAATGGTCATGGGCCTCTTGAAGTGACATAACCTGCTGTGTTTTGCAGTTCTCTTTCCTCACTGTGTCCAGGGTAGAACAATTCCTGAAGAAGTTTGGGAATGAGGGCACTTCTGTGGCAGCTATTGTGGCATTTTCAGAAATTTCCTGCAGCTTTCTCTCTTTTGGAGCAAGATGTATATCCCAAATCCTGCTGGAAGCTTGAGTTCCAGCAGATTTAGTAGTTTGATGAAAAAATATTTAACCATTTATTTTTTTCTGACACTTAGGTGTAGCTGCATCTTGGTGGGCGAGATGAACACAGAAAATGAGGAAGTCCTTTGGAGGCTGGGCTGCTGGGAGTAGCCTGACTTCTGGGAGGAAATCAGGAAATCTGATGCCAAAGGCTGGCTGTACCAGGTGGGTGAAGGTAATTCCTGAGCATCCAATATTGCTGGAGCTGCCACCTTTCCACTCCTTCTTCAACTGACAGGACTTTGGGTGCTTAGATCTGAAAATCATTTGAGAGCTGAGCTTTGGGACAATTTTGATTACCATGCTGGAGATAGGTAATTTACCACCAAACTGTTTAGATTTAAGAGTTCTAAATTCTACATTACAGTCTGAAAAAGAAAGGGAAATTCCCGGGAATTTAGTTTATTTGCATATTCTGTTTGTTTTCTTTCTCCTTGGGCTAAATTCCTGTTAGAAGCAAGTGCCATTGCTTGGTTGTTGACAGGTGACACCAGAGATAAGGAATGGCTGTTCTTAAGGACTGCTCAGTTCTGCAGTTTGCATTAAAGGAATTCAGGGATTTAAGCTGTGGATCCCATTGATTTAAAATTGAAGGTACAATGGACACCTGCCATTCACAAACTCATCCTGCTGGAGATTTTCACACAGCATAGTCAGGAATGACTGTGATCCTTTTCCTCCAAAAGCCTCTGAATCCCAAGAAAGAAGAGACAGTGAGCATTATTTGCTCTGCCTGACACATTTTTAGAGGCCTCTAACCTCTCCCACCACAGTTTGTTTCCTGGCAGAAAGATGCTAATTTAGTCATCCCATGGTCTGACACAGTTTCTTATCTCTGATCATTCTGTCCCTTTCCATGCTTTTCCAATTCTGCTCTACTCCCTCGAGGTAAGAGGGTCAGAACCATAAGTATTGACTTATGGAAAACTCATTCTTTTCTAAGTTTTAAAACATTAGTTCATTTTGCATTTTTGACTCTTGAGGTTCGACTCATATTGAACAGACAGTTTCCAACACATCTTAGTTATAATCCTAGGATCTCATTCTCTTTGATTTAAAGAACACATTTTCAAAATAAATTCTCAAGTTGTCTTGAAGAGTGGTTTGCTTTTAAGTTTTACTTTTTGGACTATTCAATAGGATGCTAGTGCATTTCCTCCAGGTAGATGTTACCTGTGGCATCTTTAAAGCAATCTTAGGAGAGAACATTTACAGGAATTTCTCAAATAGGGATTTTTGATGTTTTGAATAATGTACCACAAAAGGACACAGAAGCCTGTTAGAGTTATAGGTGAAATTTGATGTGCTGTCATTCTGTAATAAATAATTGATGCTGGCTGAAGAAAACAACCCACACCTACAGGTTTTATTTTCCAGTTCCACTGCTATCTGCCCATGTCTTTGTCATGCTAGAAATATGATTGCCTTTCTCCTTAGATTCCACTATTCCATGGAATGCTTCTGCCCATAGTCTTTTTCTGTATGGATACCCTTCTTTATTCCTTTCTTCATTTCAACATAAGCATGGGCTTCATAATTGACATTGTTGACTCAGGGAGCAGGTCCATTGTTTACAGGTGAGGTCTCATCTGAAGCACTTGTGTGGGGAGGGAAGAGGAGGAACTGAGAAAAAAGAGCTTGGATCTGATGCCTTAGGTTTTAGCTTTTCTGTTTTTCAGATTCTGTGCTGCTTTAGTGTAGGGGGATACAGGATGGGTAAATGAAGGTGGTATAGAATGTAATCTTATCCCCTAAAGAATTGCAGCTGAACCAATTACTAAAGATTAGGAGCAGGCCTGATATTAACAGGCCATACCTGTTGCCAATAAGAAGAGTGTTATAAAAGAGGGGATTGGTGGGAACTGGAGTCAGTTGGCTGCTGTGAGGACAAGGAGGAGTCAGTGCCTAGAGGAGCTGCCTACAAGAAACATCGAGGAGGTACAAAACTCTGGCAATATGGAACCCTTGCAATGTAATGACAACAGAACTCTCGCACTGCAATGACAACACTTTAGTGTGTAGTTCTGAGCTTCATATTAGGGGATGGTGAGCTCTCTTCACAGAGTAGGGAGACAAAACAATTCCTTCTCTAGCTTGAAACCACGGACAACTGTTTTAAGTTTCAGGCCCAAGAGCATAAACAATGTGGACTGAAGAGAGAAAAACAAGCAGGATGGGACTTCATAACCTAAAGCTGTAATTGGACAATTAACTCAAGTATGCAAATGGAGCAGAACTGATAAAAGTGACAGACCCCGTGACCAGTCGTGCATTTTGTGCCCATTTTCTTTCATCTTGGGTGCAGCCCTGGCTGGGCTCTTGTGCTGCCCAAGGTGGATCCATGGAGGCCTTTTAATAAATCCCTGCTTTATTCTTTAACTCTGTCCAGCCTCTGTTCTAGGTCAGCCTTCATAGGGCATCAGATCAGACAAAAAGTGAGCAGGAATGTTTGTGTTGGCCATGTTCAGATGCTGTAGAAGGTTCTGCAGTGCTGGTCCCAGGAGGGGAAGTGCTCCCAGAGCTGCTCTTGTGCTCTGTGTGCAGCCACCCAAACAGAGCCTGTTGGCCATCCTGTTCTCTGTTCCTAGATTTGTAATGGGAACTCTGTGCCGTCCCGTTAAAACCAGTGTGTTGAAAGAAACAGAAGAAGTACAAAACAAAGGCCAGGTGCAGTCAGATGAACTATTAGGGTATGCTGGGGGAAATCAATGCTGATGTCTGGCAATAAAATCTCAGTGAACAGCTCTCTGTCCATTATTTCCAAAAAAGCGAGCAGGGCAGAATTTGGAACGGTTTGGTTGCAGACGGTGGTACAGACAACCTCGAGGTAATTGGATACTGTGCCTGTTAGGAAATGCAGATTGTGTTTTGCTCTGTGAAATGGTGCAGCCTGTGACCCTCGTGGGTTTGCTTTGCTTTTCCAACAACAGAACTGGACCAGTGGGAGCTCAACAGAAGGATACAGCCACAGAGAACACTATTGCCCATGGCTTAAAATCTGTTCAAGGGAAATAATATCCAAAGAAAACCAATCAAAGAACTTTATATTGCTTAGGTCCATTAGGGCTAATTAGCAGCACTGGATGATAAAGTTTTGAAAGCTATGTTAGCCCATAGCTAATACTTGACAGCTGGCACAGGGAATATGGCAGGAGCTGTTCTCCCTTTCTGTAAGGGGAGGGAGCCCATAAAGTTGAAGTGTTTAGTAAGCAGCTACATTAATTATTTGCTGCCTACTCTTGTAATTAAAAAAATCTTGGGATTATCTGATCTCTGAGGAGAAGAGCATTGACAAATGAAGATTGTCTGGACAGTTACAATTTTGTGTAAAGCTCCCTGTGATGAGCAGATGTTTGGACAGCTGAGAATTTTCATCTGAGCTTTCCTGAGGGGACTTTGTAGCCCAGTGTGTGCAGCAGGTCTGTAGGGATGTATTTGCAGCAGGGCTTGAGGTTTTTCACCTTCCTCTGTACCAAAAGGATGATAAAACTAAAACTAAACTAAACTTGTGTTCAGTTTAAAACTAAAACTTCCCTTTCTACATTGCATGTTGGTTTTTTAGAAACAATCTCATGGTCTAGAATGACATTGTCTCTACCTCATTTCAAAAGAAAGGAGGGGAATGCTGAAGTAGTTTAAACTTGCTATGAGTAACAAAATTAGGGCAAGAAGGGCACATGAGTGGAGATTCTGTATGCTCCTTTGCATTCTGCACAGCCAAGGCCCAGAGAGAGTCAAACCTTGGGGTGCTTACAAGGGAGGGCAGTGCTTCCACAGGAGGGAAAGAGCTTGAACTACTGCTTGAAGGGTGAGTGGGACTTCAAAATCTGTATTTAGTTGACTTTAAAGATACAGGTGTTCTTCCAGTCCCATGTGAGGCAGGAAAGACTTGTGTCTGTCATCCCTTCAGCTCCTCTGATACCAACACCAGCCAGGTTTCTCCATCTACCTGAAGCTCTCTGTGTGGGTAAAAATGAGATGAGCAGAAAGGGATGTTTTGTATTCCCCTTAATGGTCAGACTAAAAGGGAGAATTATCTGTAGGAATTACTCCTGTCACACTCTGGAAGGACTGGTATTTTAAGGGGTGGAGGCAATGCTTAAGGGCGCACTATTAATGCTCTGTGGGTTAGACAGCAAGTGGAAGAGAAGTGCTCTGTCGTAGTAGGTAAAACAAATTTTTTTAAATTATTTTTATTTTATTTTAAGTCAGGTCCACCATATACCACAAGAAGCATCTCTTTTTGTATATGACCCTGTTTCTTTTCACACAGTCACCCATAACATTTACCTTTCACATCTCTTCCTAGATTTGCTTTCTGGATAATACCCCATTTCCCCAGCATGTTTTGAAAGCCCAACCTCTTAATTTAATGGACTCAAAAAGCTGCTTCCTTGAAGCAGCCTTTTAAGCTCATTTTTACTGCAGTCTTTTTATGCCTCAGTTTACTTTAGCTCTTTCTGTTCCATCCCCCATACTCCCCATCATTTTCTTTCCCAGCTTGCCATGTTTTATTTAATGGGAAATGAAGTGAGTATCTGTTGTGGTTGGTTCCATTCATGTGGTTTTAGACCATCTTAAGATAAGTTTTAAGTTGTGCCAAATAGAAAGTTCATGCAAAATTGTTCACTTTGGGTGCATTTTGTCAGCACCTTTTCCTTCCTCCTTAAATTGTTTAAATCCATTAAATGTTCTAGAGGTTTAAAGATTAAAATATCTTAATATAGGCTAGAGATGTAAAAGCTTAAAGCAAATCCTCTCCAAGTTTATGAGCATAGCAAGAAGTTAATTAAAGTCAACCAAGAAAATACAAATGCTAGGGGAAAAAAAAAATCCACATTATGAAGAAATGCAAATTCAGGATTTATAACTGTGAGTTTCCATGAGTGAGGCTGGGGCAGGTCCAAGTTCAAGCTTTTACCTTACTCTTCAAGGTGAGTATTTGGTGATCACAGAAATGATGTGACATTGCAACACCCCACAACCCCTCTTTGCCTGAGAGTCCTTTGAGTCTGAGCCGCACTCAGAGGGTTTTACTGCCTGTCCAGTCCATGGTGCTGGGAAGGGCAGTTTGTGCCAGTTCAAGGCTTTTGTTCAAGCAGGACTGTTCTGGCACACCTATTTTGATGTTGCTTTATTTCTGTCTATTATGTCTGTTTTATGTTCTCTGCCCATCCAAGCAGTTTTATTTCACTCCTGGTGCTTGCAGAAAGAGGGGTACTCTGAATTCCCACAAAGATGGCTGAGAATGTGTAAAGCTGCTGTGATACATCCCCAGTGTGACATATACAGCTCTCTGTTTAATGAGGTTATGTACTGTAAATGCAGTTTTTTAGAGGAAAAAACCTGGAAATTCTAATGGTAAATGTAAATATTCATTTTAATGTCCCTGTTTAATCATTCAGTGAAGTTATTAGTGCTAATTAACCATACCCACATAAGTAGGGAGTCATTCAAGGCCTCTTGGCAATCCCAAATTGAAGTCTGAGCAGTTTGCAGAGCCAAAGCCTGGATGTTCAGCTGTGCAGAGTGCAAGGTTTTCAGAGTTTGCTGTGAGCTGTGTGTGGAGCCCAGGTGCTGGAACATTGCTGTCTCTTTATATGCATCACAGGGAATCAAAATGGGAATAAGGGAATAACTGCAAATGCACTCATGTCATTATTTAGTACCTGGGAACTTCTGTGTGGTGATCTAGGAGCTGCTGATCTTCATGGTGAAACTCCCTGAGATGTCTTTTATCACTAATGCACAGAACCTCCACCCTACATCATCGAATAATACAAATTTTTACTTGATAATTGGTTGGGATGAAATTGCTCTAGGGACAAGAATGTAATGTTCACTTCAGAAACCTTCTCCCAAAGTTTACAATAGATCTCAAAGTACTGCTTCTACATTTTGATCATTTGTAGGACAAGCACTTAGAAATGTATCCAAAAAAGGAGTACAGTTTGAAAAGGCAGTAAGTCTAGAAATACATTCAAGGCAACTTCAAACCCATTGCAGCTTGTATTGAGAAACACTTGAGTGTGTGGGAGCTGGCCCAGAAGCTGGATTGTAGTGAATTTTCTTCAATGATGTCAAACAGGTTTGAAAGGGGGACAGGCCACGTTTGAAATCTTCCCAAGCAGAGGTAACTAAACTCTAACCTGTTTCTGAGCAGTTCCAGCCTGTATGAAAACTATTACAGCACTTAAAGGCAAAGTCAGACTGGTGAATTCCAAATTGTGATCCCAGCTGTCATGTTTGACTCCGCAGTGCAGCTGCCTTCAAACGGAGCTGAGCAGTTGGAATCAAGAGGCTTTTAGGAAATTGCTTGGTCACCTCTCACCTTGTGAGTGACTTGAACCAAAATGGGACAATAACAAATAGGTGAGCTTAGCATTGCTACTCTTTTTTTCCTCTTGTTTTACCCTGAAAGAGCAGCAGGTCTGAAGTATTCAGGAGCTGCCAGAGGTAGGCTGGGAAGGCACAGTCCCTTTGCTGGTAATTCCATCTCCCAGCTGAGACACCGTGATGGTGTTTGAGCATCGTGCTGCAAAATCAGACAGCAGAGTGTGAGTCACTCACACAGACCCCTCCAGGGCTGCAGCAGGCTCAGTTAGATCAGTTTGTCATGGGTTAGATTTTCTTCTGCACAATTGCTGCCTGCCCAGTTGTTCTTGTCCCTGTATTTGCATCGTGACTTATTCCTGTCCCAAGAGTAACCCTAACCCTTATCCTTACTTGAGTGATTTTCAGGATCTTTGAGTGATTCCTCAGGAACAACAGTGATCTGCTGAGCCACTGGCAGCATTGAATTAGATTTAATATGCAAGTGCACATTATAATGTACACTGATGCAGTGATGCACAGATACTTGCCTCAGATTTCTTCTCTTGGATGAAGTTGTAGAGGTTGTCCTCTAAATACTGTTTCAAAATCTTGGAGCTGTGCTAGACCAGCAACAATTGGGAGTTGTTGCATTATCCAGAAAGGCCTTTTCTCTGTTGCCAGGGTTTATCAGCTTACTGGGATTTTGTACAGAGCAGTGGGGAAAGAGGGAAGCTGCTGTGGCCATAATAACTGATAATAAAGAGCACCAATGCAGTGTTTTGGTGCTTTGAGGCTGACTGGCTTGGAAAGTGCTAGACAATTCTCTTTTACCTCATGAAAGTTCTTCTCAATTAACTTTTAAAATAAGCAGTGGTTTATAAATGTCAATTGCCCATCTTTAATTTGCTGTTAATAGTGGAAAGTTATTGTCTCTGATTAGGATTGGTTGTAATGAAAACAAGCCTGTGCTTAACTTCCTACCAAGTGACCGGTTTTACTGTCTTGAATGTTGTCATTTTGCAGACCTCTAAAGATTCAGGTTTTGCACATGTGATTTTATAAGCCACAAAATCATCTTGGAATTGAGTTTAAAATTGATTGAAACAGAATTAGAAGAGGAAGAGGGAAAATAATGTCTAGAGTCTGTGTAAAAAGACAGAAAACTTCTGCTTTAGGAAATATCAAATTGAAAATTAATTGGTATTAAATGGAAAAAGTTGGTGTGTTTGTGTGTAAAAGAACATAAAATCCTGGTACATATACTGTCTCAGAGAAGCATAGTTTAGGATGCAGAAATGTGAAAAACTTAGCAGGCTATTTCTAATCCTAAATAAGAATGCAACCATTCTCATTGTCCTTCTTAATAAAGAAAAAGCTGAAACCTTCCAGTAAAATCCCAAATTTTTAAATTGAACAGAATATAGGAGTAGATAACATGATCAGTCTTTCTCTACTTTTCCAGTAAGATGTTGATTTTGAATATTTGAATCTATCTTTAAAGACAGGCTTCCTGGGACCCTAGAACTGCCAGTCAGGGATGTCCTGTGGATATAAACCACAGATTATTGGGAAGGGATTAAATCACTTCCAATACAAAACATGAATCACTTGGCAGAAAGAAGCAGCTCTCAGGAAAAACCTTGAGACATATTAGAGACTAAATCCCTGGCATTTCAATCAAGTATGGCTGTAGTTGGAATTTGATGTGAAGGGAGATTGATACCTGAGATGGTTCCAGTGCTGAGCCCAGCTTCAGGCAGCCCAGGACAAATACTTTCCAAAGGAGGAACACATTGTGCCAGGATTGCCAGGGATTGATGTGCTTGGTGTCAGATGTTGAGAGAGAACCTGTAATACAATTACTGGGGGCAGCAGGTACTCAGATGAGCTTTTATTTATTCCTGTAGAGCACAAAAGGCGCATTGGCAGTGAGGGTTACCCCTGGCTGATCCAGAGATTCCGGGCTGCATCCTGAGCCTCATGGCCCTGGCAAACTGAGATTCTCTCAGATTTCTCTGCAGTATAAATGGATTTGATAGGCTGATCTCAGGCTGTTTCCTGTACCTCTGGTTTTAGATCATTATAGGCTGCCTTTTCCAGGTTCTCTGATTCCTTGCAGCAGCCTCAGGATTTCTCACCCTTGCCAGTTCTTTATTCCTGTCTCTCAAATTGTCAAACTGATGACACAGGCAGTCAAACCCCATCCATCCTTGACAAAGTTTTAAATTATTTATTGCCAACCTCTGCTGAAAATTAGGCTCCTTGTGTCTGTGTAGAGGAGAATGAAAATTGACACTTTACTGATTGCTAAAGAAGGCTTGAAATACAAACAGGTTATACAATCATGTTGTGGACATGATGCAATATAGACTTAATATTCCCTTTTCCCCTCCTAACCAGTGCCATTTCCCAGGCTACCATCCTCTTCTCCCCACACTTCCACGGTCTCTGGCCCTCTCTCAATCCTGCTTCACTGCTGCTACCAGTGTGCTTCTTTTAGGTGTCTCTATGTGAGAAACAGAATTAATTATACACGACATAAACATACTCCTCACGTACAGGCGTGGTAATGGAAATTCTCTGCACGGAGGAGGTGGCAATATGGGAAAAGGACTGTCCTGCATTTTAAGAGCCACAGAAGAAATTACAAAGGAAAATTTTCCTGTAGTACTTCAGAAGGTATTTAAGAGTAAGGAAATTACTAAAAAAATATGATTTTAAATGTTAGTATCTGTTCAGTTAGGTGGTATGAAGCAGATATGAAATAATAAACACCAATTATAAATGTGTCAAGTTTTTTAGCTGTAATAGCAGTCCACAGGTGTGAAATGGTGGCCACACATGCCACAAGATGCTGAGGAAATTTGGGAAATGACTTTCTGTCTCAGTCCTGCTGTGAACAGACACTGTTTTATTCCCCTTTAGTCATGCAGGCACATATAGAAATGAAATGGCTGATTTGTGTGAGGGCTGCAGTACTAAGTGTGTAAATTCATGTGCTTACCTGAGTGTAACTGCCTTAAAATCCCTAAGTCACACAATTTGTACAGAAACTGTAAATGATTGTACAGAAACTGTAAAATCAATAGGCAGAAAAATACGGTCATAAAGGAGGAATGGTTAATCTCTTAACTCTTGCATGTTATGGCTGTACCTGGTGTTTGTGGGTAGTGCAGAGGCTGAGGGCTTTTATTTAATGTTTATCCTGAAAGACAGACCCTGGGCTGATTTCACTCTGGGATGGGACTGCTGCCTGCTTCCACTTTATGGCTCATCCACTGCTGCTTTATTTCCAGGAATAAAGGAATTCCTTGGAATCAGAGAATTTACTACTGGAAGAAAATACTCCAGGGTTCTGAATACTCCAAGGCTATGTCTAGAAGCTAGATTTTTAAATTTTTTGAAGTTCACTAGTATTTTTAATTCAACAGTGGAGTGTAAGAAAATACAGTCTGAAAACTGCACACCAGGACTTCAGCAAATCACATGAACTTCTTCTGTCTGAGATTTCCTGGGAGCTGAGCCTGATCTTTCTCTGGCTTCCGCTGAGTGGAATCTGCCAGATGCTCCCTTTGTGGGCAGCAGCTGAGGTGATGGGAATCCTTCTCCAAGAGGTCACTGTGTCCCAGGTGAGCTGTTCTTTTGGGAGAAATTCTGTCGGAAGTTTCTCTGTCAGATGGGCCTGCCTTGAGGCTGCCACGTAATGTGTCTTCCTTCAGTTTTCTGTCACAATTCCTATCCCTTGGATGTGAGGAGCAGGGCACTGCCTGTGAGTTATGGTTGTTCCCATGCACATCCTGGCTGCTGGTGTCAAGCAGAGCCATTTTGTAGGGTCAGCTCATTCCAGCTAATTCCTTCAGTGCTGATGAAGTACAGGGAGCCCTAAAGCCTCACCGTGGTGTTTCAGAGCCTGGATGCAAAGGCTGCATCACAGAGCTGGGTAATTTCACTGACTTGGGCCAATTTTTCTGGCTTCAGCCTTGAGCTATTCCAATTTCCAAGAAGGAAATGGTGTCTCAGGTTTTTAGCTTTTAAATTTTTCAGGTTCTGTGCTGCTTCAGTGTGTGATTCTGAGCTTCATTTTAGGGGATGGTGAGGTCTCTTCAGAGTAGGGAGACAAAACACTTCCTTCTCTAGCTGTGGGGACCAAGGACAACCAATCCAAGTTTCAGGCTCAAGAGCATAAACAACATGGACTGGAGAGAGAAAAACAAGGGACTTAATGAGCTAAAGCTGTAATTGGACAATTAACTCCAATATGCAAATGGAGCAGAACTTATAAAAGTGAGAGACCTCATGATCACTTGTCCACTTTGTGCCCATTTTGGTTCACCTTGGGTGCAGCCCCGGCTGGGCTCTTGTGCTGCCCAAGGTGGATGCATGGAGGAGATCCTTTTAATAAATCCCTGCTTTATTCTTTAACTCTGTCCAGCCTCTGTTCTAGGGCAGCCTTCTCAAGGCATGAGTTCCAGAGGGCCTAGGGGTGAGCTCAGAGTGGGGAAGATTTTGTCCCAGGGCTGCCAGTGCAGGACTCGCTGTGTGTGAAGGCTGGAAACCCCATAAAGGTGACATCTGCCAGGAATTCAGAATGTCAGATGGGGGAATGAGAGAAGGGGAGAGGCAGACTGCTGATTTTCTTGCCAAGATGTTAACTCTAGGGTATAGCTAGTTTTATATTTTCTACAAATGAATATTTCAGCCTCTTTCAGGCTTCCTATTAAAATAAATTATATAGACTTCTTTATTCATTTCTTTATGGAATTCAAGATATTCTGACCTTGTCATAAGATGATTTCTTCTTTTAGAAGTCTGTTTTTTTTTTAATACAGAGAGAAAGTGATCTTCTAAATGACAAGGTCAATGAAAGTCCTGTTTAAGACATGCAGGAGAATAAATATTTCTCAAAGGGGTGGCTTACAAAGAGATGTTTTAAATAAGGACAGTCAAAGGGTTGAAAAAAGCAGAGAAAGAAAAAAATGGCAAATTATATTCTGTGTTAAGTATTTTTAAATTCATGTAATAAGTACAAAGGAAAACCACATTAATTAATCTCCTAATAGGTGCTGGGTATCTTTTGTTGGAAGGTTAAAAGTGATCTTCACCTGCAGCTTTGGGTCTGGGGCGTCCTGTAAGGGAGAGACTGGCTTAACCCAGATTAGATTGGTGGCCTTTTTGTGCTAGGCTGTCTAGAGGGTCATGGTTTATTCTTGTGCAAGGGCCTCCCTGTGAAGGGGCTCGAGGTAATTCATCAGCAGCTCCTGGGATCAGCAGCAGAGCAATGTACAGAAATCTCCAAAGGAAAGTACGGCAGCCACAAACCTTCTCTGAAAATTCTCGTGATTTTGGGAGAGTGATTGAGAAGTGTGCAAACAGCACTTGATTCTGCCTTAAAATGTAATAGCTTTAACAAAAACATTGGGAGTTGGTTTATTTTTCTTTCTTCAGTTAGTTTTTCTTATCTTTTAATAGTTTTCAGCTGACCGGGGGAGCAGCTCTGAAATGGTGTTGTAGTCTGGTTCTAAGAAATACAGTATTCAAACTAGAAATGAAGCTGATCTTATTGGAAAGTACAATTAAAAAGATGAAAATACAGATATTGTCTGATCTAAAACTGAGCAGACATTATTGCAATTTGTAATTGCTTGTGGAGGAGGACTTGGGAGCTTGCAGTTGACGTCAACAGCAAAACCCCAGAGAGTTTGGAAAGAATCACAATTAACCTTTTTCAAAGTAATTTGAATTTTGAAGGCAGAGGAAGTTATCTGGCCCAGACTGAAGTTACAAGAATTTTAGAAGCTGTTTTTGCCTCAGGTTCCTTTTTCTACAGGTCTTTTTTTCCTCTGTAGTATAGAGAACTATGTTTATTTTCCCCCTTCAATAAAAATGCTTGTTCCAGGAGCCAAGAAGAGCTAAATTATACTCATACAGTGTCACAAATGTGTAGTGCATCAGATCCCTTTGCTCCCCTATGTTTGTGTGGGAGTGAACAGAGCTCAGCAATATTACCTGTAACCTCCAGCAATTCCTGAGAGAGATGATGTATCTGCAGTAGGTGATGGGACACAGTTGGAGGGCGCACCTTTAATTCATCTGTGTTCCTGAGCACACTGAGACAAGGCTGTATTCCCTGGGTTTTAACAGCAGGTGTCTGGAAGCTGCTTGATTTTTCTTTTCCTGAGCCACTTCATCCTAATTTATGCTCCCAGGATAGGCTGCTGTAGTCATGCACCCTGGAATTTACAGATGCTGTGGCCCAAAACCAGCTTGTTCATGCAGACCCTCACCTTCTGCAGACTGATACTTTCAATTAATGTCATGTATGGGAATTTTGGAAGCTTCAGGATATTCATCCTCTGCATTTCTCCTTAAGGGAGAGTTGATTTCATGTCTGAGCTGTAACAGGGACACAGGGATACCAGTATTCCCACAGAAGTGGGATGGAACATAGCCTCTGACATGACTGGAAGTCCCAGGCAAAGAGTTCTACCACTGCCTTATTGTTTTATCTTCCAACTCTCCAGCAATTCTCAAAATCAGAGAGTTTCCCTGTTGTTTAATGTGAAGTGTTAAAAATCAGGATTTTTCCCTCTAATTTTTCAAGATTTTTTTAAGCAAAAAATAATCAGGGGTCATCCAGGTCTGCTGTAAATTCATATCAACACATTCAATAGATTTTAAACAAGCTGTGCAGCATTTTTACAGGTCATGACTTTGAGAGAGTGTAATTCCCTTTCTATCTGAGCACAGTAATGCTGAAGCCAGACTTGCTTAATGACATGATTATATCACCAGCTCCATTAACTTAAGTGAAAAGGGATCTACCATTATTCTTGCTATGCCTGGTATGTGTAATTACAAATATCAAATTGCATTTTCCAGAACGATTATAAAACTGGAGGGATGATTTGCAGGAATTTTATGTTGCTTCATGGAGTGGCTGTAAGCCTGTAATTTTTAAAAAGCAAAGCCACATATGAAGTGCAGAGGAACTTCCTTGAGAGGGCATCATAAGCAGGCAAAAGAAGGGTTTTTTTTGGCTGCAGTTTGCCAACTACAGCATTTTGGAGAGTTTGACTCTGTGTCCCTGCCAAGCTCCCCCATCTGCATGGCATGAGCCAGGCAAGCTGAGAGTAGGAGTGTTATCTGCTCCCATCCTTTGGATGGAGATCAGAGTGCAGGGAGGCCAAGGAATGATCCTCCTTTATCCCTCAAAGGGGCTGTGCCTGTGTCTGGAGGGGAGAGGAAGAACTGCTGAGAGGTACTGGGGAAGGAAGAGCCCATGGAGTAAAGTTGTCCATTTTCTCCATGGTGGAAAAAGCTCATTCTTTATTCACATGACTCCTTTTTATACAGTTTTGCAAACCTTGTGTGTGACTCCAATTGGTCAGGAGCTTTCTTGCCAATTACTTCATTGGTTATTAACAGGTTGTTATTCTGCATTGATTGGTCACTCAAACTCTCAGTGTGTACATGGCAGGAAAAGTTGTTTTGTGAGAGGTAGTTTTCATTTTTCTATCTAAAGGTGTAAAAACAGTTGGTGCTGGTTGTTGTTCACCCAGGAATAGCTTGTTATGTTAATGAGCTGCTCACACCAGAATTGCTTTCACATGGGAACTTGCAAAGGGCTAGCTTGACAAGGCCAGCCACTGATTTTAGGAGAGCAGGCTGATTTTATGAAGCCTTTCTCTATTATTTTTTCTGCCTTACTACAAAGTCTAGCACGAGATGTGAGCAGGGGGATTGTGCCATGCAGCAGTTGATCTCCAAGAGCTGCTTTCCTGGGGAATAATCAAATTCTCCAGGCCTCTGACAAAGGTGGATGTGAGTGGAAAGAAAATTGCTGTATTCCAGTTTGTCTCTCTATGCCAGAGCTATAGATGACAATTCAGTTTAGCTTTAGTGCTCTTAGTCAATCTGGTTTGGTTTGTTAAGGTATCAAGTTATAATTCTGTGCCCTTATTGCTGTGTATGCTCAGTAGTTATTTTCACATATCATTTTGCTGTAGAATTATTATATAAATATTTTTACTGGATTTAACCTTTTCTAGTAATTTTAGAAATAAGGGAATTAGTTTGTATGATATTGTTTATTATTGTATGATATTAGAATACTTCCACTCGCTGTTGAAAGCTATTTTCCAGCTATTCAAAATTAGGGACTAAAAAGAAAGTTAATTAAGATAATAGGATATTTTAGCAAACTTCTGATTTTGTTTTAACTGTTGGTCTCTACATCCCATTTATCTAAATTCATATTTCCTATGCTTACTATTATCTCATTAAAATGAAAAGGAAAATGATGAGATTTTGGAGAAGGAAAATCTGTTTGAAATTCTGCTACACTAAATAATCTATAATTTTCCTGCTGGGACTTTTTTCCTTCCTTGCCACTCTATCACCTGTATGATTTAATGTTTTGAAAATGAAGTTTTAGCTCTGCTAAGCTATATCAAAAGACACTTCTTCCAGGATAGGTATGAAGAAGAAATTTCAGCATTTATGTATTGTTGCTGGAATTGTGGATTTGGTTTTAGTTTTTTGTTTCACTACAGGTCTGAAAAGCTGGCTTTGTTAGCAAAATGCAAATTCCTCTCATAAGACAGAAGCTTTTTCTGTGTTGTACTTTAATGTATTTAATAAATAGTCAAAAGTTAAACAAATCCAGATGCATACTGGAATTTTATGTGACAGTATAGCAACAATTGATAGATATGTTCTGGTTTGTGAGAGCAGCCTTCTGCTCACATGTACCATCCTCCTTGGTGATTTTTACTTGAGTCTCAGTTGAATTTCACTGTAGGTGGAGCTGTATCACACATAAAAACAAAGAACCCTATTACATTTGTTGTTGGTAGTTAAGGGATCTAAATTGCAATGAAGAAAATTCTTTGATATTTGTCACCTTCCAGACAGAGCAGTGGCAAAGGCAAGGCCAGGAACTCCTGTGAATGGCTCTTCTCTGGAGAATCTGCTCATGTTGAGGAGCAAATGTTGCTGTGCCAATGCCACTTAGTCTGCCTTCCCTGCTAGGGAGCAAAGGGAATTGTGAAGTGTCCTCTCTCAGGAAAGAGGCTGTGTTACTGGGAGAGGTGGAAGTCGCTGCAAATTACAGGCTGCCAAACCCTGTGTCATTGTAAAACCACTGCTAGATTTCCCTCTTTACCTTTTAGATAATAAGAGAGCTTGGGAGACTGTAAGAGGACTGCATTTCCCTTTGCTTTATTCCTGTCAAGTTGGCCACTTCCACTGGCATAAAGTAAGCATTGAGTTAAGCACTGACTCTTCTGATTTTGTGTTGCATTTACACTCTCTTTGCAGCAGTGAAATGCCCATTTGAGCTGGTGACACCAGAAAAGCTGGCTATACCTCTGAACAGTAAGGAGTGAGGTACAAGCCCTGCATGGCTGGTTAGGTGTTCTCTGATGCCAGCAGTGTGGACTGATCCTCTCACATTTATCACAAGAATGGAGGTGATTTCCTGCTTATATGGTGTAACCAAGGATTTTTTCTCATCCTGTCCCCTCTGAATCTCTAGGGATTCTAAAAAAAAACCCCAACCCCTCCACAGAGGTTTAGAGGAAGCAATTGAAACAAGAAATTCTGGCACTTGGGCATTGAGCAGAGAAAGTCCAGTACAGAGGAGATGCAGTGGGGCAAGGGACTCAGCTCTAATGCTGCTGTGTAAAGAGTGTTAGAGAGTTGAAAAGAAATATTTTGTGGGTATGTATTGAAAACATAGAGAACCCCCCTGTGCCCTGGGCTGAGCCCCAGCGTGGGCAGCAGGGCAGGGGGGGATTCTGCCCCTGTGCCCAGGTGAGACCCCACCTGCAGAACTGCCCCAGCCCTGGGGCCAGCACAGGAGGGACCTGGGGCTGCTGCAGAGAGCCCAGGGGAGGCACCAGCATGGGCAGAGGGATGGAGCAGCTCTGCTGGGAGGAAAGGCTGGCACAGCTGGGGGGGCTCACCTGGACAGGAGAAGCTTTGGGGTGACCAAACTGTGGCCTTGCAGAGCCTGAAGCAGTTTACATGAAAGATGGAGAGAGATTGTTTGGAAGGGTCTGGTGTGCCAGGACAAGGAGCATTGGCTTCCCACTGCCAGAATCAGATGGGATACTGGGGAAGAAATCCTTCCCTGGCAGGGTGGGCAGGCCCTGGCACAGGGTGCCCAGAGCAGCTGTGGCTGCCCCTGGATCCCTGGCAGTGTCCAGGGCCAGGCTGGACAAGGCTTGGAGCAACCTGGGACAGTGGAAGGTGTCTCTGCCATGGCAGAACAGAGGAACTGGATGGATTTGATGTCCCTTCCAACCCAAACCAATCTGTTATTTTATGATTACACACTGAGAGGTCAAATCACCAGGTTGTCATCCTAGGCCCTTGATTTATCTGTGTCTGTGTGCCCATTTTGGAGTCAGACAAGATTGATCAGCTCAGCTTGATCCTCATTCTCCCATCTCATGCTTGGTTTATATGATCATAAATGATGTGTTCACTTTAAATGAAGTTTAACATTATAAAAATTTCCTAGTTCACATTCACTTTTCAAAATCTTGTAGCTTAAATGGTTTAACTTTGAGATGCTGAAAATTCCTCAGGTAGAAGACTTGAGCTTTTGTTTGCAATTCTGGCAGAATGGGCCATCTGTCACTCTCAACCACTTCCCTCTAGAAAGTATGATATTAAAGCTCCTGCATCTACACTGGCACAGAAGGCGAAGAAGATTTTTCTTTCTGAGACTTAAGTTTTCTAAAAATACTGAAGGGGAGGGATAAAAGTGGAGAGTAGAAATGGCTTGAGAAGAAACATGTTCTAAATAGTTAAGCCTTGTGTTATTCAAAGCAGAAGCAGGGACTTTAATCCCCTCTTATGTTCAAACCATATGAAGGTCCCTGCTTGCTTAACACAATCCTGATACACAGTTGCTTAGTAGCTGTAAAAAGGAAAATTCTCCTGGGTGCCTTAAGAACCAGGGGTGTTCACTGGCCCAAAAATCTCTGAGCTTCTTAATTTGTATCTGCTCTTCTTTTTTTAGTCTTACTTTTTGTTAATAAAAGGAAGTACAAACCCAGGAAAGGGACTACCCCATGGGTTTCCAGGTGTGGTGTCCTTCTCCTTCCAGCCACTTTCTTGTTACAGAGGGTGTTCCATTGTAGTCAGTTTATTACTTGAAGACTCAACTGTCTGGATTACTCCTTGAAAGTTTGTGTCAGTGCCAGGACCCTGTGAACTGGTGGCTAAGGAACTGTGTCCTAGGTTTTTTCTGTTTATCCTGGAATCCTATTCCAGGCTGCTCCAAGCCCCAATGTCCAACCTGGCCTTGGACACTTCCAGGGATGCAGGGGCAGCCACAGCTGCTCTGGGCACCCTGTGCCAGGGCATGCCCACTTTCACAGCAAAGAATTTCTTCTAATAAAGGTGTTTGTCAAATCTGTTTTTAGAATCCTGTGGCAAAGGAAGTGTCACCACCTTTCTGGATTGAGAGATTCACCATTTGGGTTTAACCAGGTTTTCTTTGCTCCTATTTAAGGACTTTGAGACTTTTTCTCTGTCCTTAGCAGAGTCATCACAGAGGACTGGTGATTGCCAGCATCCTTGTAATTTTCTAAGCGTTTGAAGAAGGACTACCACCTTCTTCAAACGCTTAGAAAATTACAAGGATTCTGGCAATCACCAGTCCTCTGGTGATTGCCAGCAAGAAGGTGGTATAAATTTTCTTTTATTACGCCTTTTTTTTGGTTATGCATCATGCTTCCTAATCATTTTGTTGTTATAGATGGTTCCTTTGGAGCAGTTGGTCTACAATTTCATGGCAGTGTAGCGCTTCAAATTGGCTTTTTGAAACCCTAATAGAGGAGGGAAAAGAGAATCCAGCTTTTCAGGGAGGGCGTCATAGCCTGAACATTGTCTTTATCAACATCATGCTGCATTAATTTGCTTAGTGGTATAAGTGTTGTATCATGTTTTGAGATTCACCATCTAGTCCCTAGTTTATTTGGGCATCCCCCAAATGGGTTATTCTCATGAGAAGATTGGAGGTTTGGTTGTTTTATTTTGTTTTGTTTCACATTGAGTTTAGTTTCTTTGATTTCAGAGTGCTTCTCTCATCTGTGATTTTGGACTGTCTTCTGGTACCCCAGAGTGTTCACAGCCCATCCTAGGTTTAGGAATATATTCTATATTCCAACATTGAAGCCTTTGGCAAAACTAAGAATGGAAATAGGGCCTTGTTTGAAATGACTTTGCTCATTAAGGCAGCCTAGGTGGCATGGCATGCCTTGCAAGAGGGAATTCTGGCGCAAGGCTGGAAAACCCTAATTTGTCCCTCAATAAATTTAGACCAATGATCAACTTGACCGGTGATATTAGCTCTGTCTTACCCCTTTTTGCGCATGTAAATGGAGAATAATTTGTTGTTTGTTGGTATTTGGAGTTTTGGAGAGCAGTGAAAGTGGTCAGCACAAGCTGCAGCAGTGAGCAGCTGGGCTGCCAGAGCAGTGCCAACACCAAACAGGCCTTGCCAGCAGGACCTGGCACCTCACTCCTGAAGTCCTTTTGTCTGGCATCTGCTGATGCTGCTGGTGAATCACACAGGTAGGAAGGGACATTTTCTTTTTAAAATATATCTGACTATAGCTAAGCTGTTACAAAGGGCACTGAGGTGATTTAAGTCAGCCCAAGTTCACTTCTTTTTTTCCTTCTGTAGTGATTCACAGAGTGGATTTCCTCCCACCAGATCAAACTTTGAACTATTAGTTTATGCACTTAATAAATAATAATTTATTATTATTTATTTAATGTAAGTTATGCTTGCAGTATTTTTTGTTGCCTGGCTTTATTTGTGCCATTGGATTTTGCTCTTTCCCACTCAATCAGGCACTGGAATTATTTGGATGGCACAAATTCAGCACTGGAATGATTTGAACAGCACAAACTCAGTGCTGCTGTGGTTTGAGTGTGCAGGTGGTGCCTGAGCATGGGGATGGATGTGTCCACTCCATGTCCTGCACAGGACACATCCATCCTGTGTGTCCGGCTCACTGAGGCTGAGGCACAGCAAGGAACTTGTTTTTGTACAGTCAGAAGATGGGTTTCTCCTGAAGTGATATGAAATGACCAGATAGAATGTCTTTGTGGGAGAAAAGATTACTTGAGAATATTGGACTAGTTCTTGCAGCTGCATATTTATGAAATTGATGAATTGTTTTAAAACAATAAAATGTTATAGTCAAAGATTTACTGCGAACTTATATATTTACTTCTATTTCTTTTAGTCCTAATACCTTATGACAGTGTTTCCTTCAACTGTCTCTTCACACAGATAGATTTTGGTCTTTAATTAAAATACCATCATATTTTGACAACGCTTCCAAGTAAGAACCCATCATTTTATTTTTACTTTTGTTTATACTGAGCAGTTGTGAAATACTTAATTATACATTTTGTATGGCTTCCCCAGCTATAACAGAAAATCTCTTTTGTCCTGTCTCTTTCAATACAAAAATGCAACTAAGATTATTCAAATAACCCTATTCACTGGAATGACTATGATTAGCAATGTGATGAGAATCTAATTGTAAGAAGTATGCTAATGTTTAATTTACTTTTACTGAGCTACTTTGAGGATTTAAAAGGCAATTTATATGCATTAGTACTAGTAATGATGAATTAATAGATAAATTAATGACGAATTTGTGGATAGATAGTAGAGATAGATATATTATAGATATTTCCAAAAGTCCTTTTTGGCAGTGGAGGTGGATTGTGCTTTGAGCTGTATCATGAGAAGACACAGACTATAAAGCTGGAGCCCAAGTTTAGGGTGCACAGTGGGAAAAAAGGCTGTGATGCTGAGGTTTGGGAAGGGAATGATGAAATACTCATCTCTGTAACCCCAGTAACTCAGAAGGCACCTTAAACACTTGATCTTCTTTGCAAACACAGAAAAACGTTACCAATATGAGTTTGTTCTATTGCTTAATTCATTCACAGACAACTCCTATGATGGCTGATAGAGGAGATAGAAATTTAAAATTTATCCTGATAAACAGCTACAGAATTCCAGGTGGTGTCAGCCATGTGGTTGTTGGCTCAGTACCAGAAAGGAAGAGGCCAGAAGCAGACATAGGTATTCATCAGAATTTCAGTCATATTTCATTTACCAAATTTTTAAGTCTCATGAAATTCACCATCATTTCCCCCTGGCTCTGTCCCCCATGTTTGCTGATAGATGATGGGGTAGCAGATTGTTAGCATTTTTCAGATATTTGTGTTAGTCAGCCTGAGACCTGTCTGAAAACTTTGTGGGGTTTTTTTTTTGTTGTTGTTTTTTTGGTTTTTTTTTATTGATAGTCAGAATCTCTTGAGAATTTTCTGGGATTTCTAATGCATTCAGAACTGCTTCTGTCTCCTTGCTCTGGTTGTTGAGCCTGCCTTGCCTCTCAATTGCCTGACATGAGAGGCAGCTCAGGATTTTAATACCAGCTGTCAGCAAGAGGCTGGAGAGCAGCATGCTGGAGCACTGAGAAATGTGGATTCTTCAAATGTCTTTTCATTACAGGTTCTTCAAATGGAGTCTCTGACCTTCAGGGAGAAAAGGGGAAGAAAGAGTCACCTGCCAGCACAGGTATGGAAACTTTCTGAAGAACCAGTCAGAAATGACACTTAGGGAAAACTGAATATGTAACTGGCAGAGATAATTATGGGCAGGACATGTCTGTACATTGAGGGTGTAGGTTGAGAGTCAATCACACTTTCCAGTGCTTTCCTATCTTTAAAGTCAGGTTGAGACAGAAACACACAGAACAGAAAAATACAGATTTTTAAAACATGTCTAGAACTGATATTTAAGCTGAATTTTATCTTAGTGCTCTGTTAGAGTTACTGAAGTGGCTGAATTTCAGCTTTTAAGATGCCTATGTGTTGTGCTATCCCCCAATGGCAAAAAGCTGCTGTTTTTATTTAATTCTCTGACTTGTGTAGCTCTTGGTGGCTGAACTTGACCATGGTTTGAGTCTTGTCTCTGAGGCGCTCCATTCCTGGCTTGGCATTGCATTTTTATTTTAAATTAAGAAAGCTTTACTTGATGAGGGATTGTAAAGTATTCAGTGTTCTTCAACAAATTGGTACTAAATGAATTCAATTATAACCTCTTCCAGAAGAAGTGCCAGAGTTATGTGGTCTCACATACAAAGAGACAAAGCCCTTCTGTTGGTGTATTTACAAAAACAGTCTGGAAGGAAAAGGGAAAGTTTAGACTTTTAACAGATAACACCAGATATTTGCATGATTGAAAACTACAAATCTTACATTCATCTAGAAAAATATATTTCTGTTTGAAGGAAAAAACCCCTGAGTTTTAAAGTTCTACCCTACAGTCCTGTGGGTGAACTCTTCCTGCGTAGAAGCCAGTGCAGGGCTGTCACAGAGGCACAGTTTTTCAGAATGCTTTGCTGCTGTCAATCATTTAATGGCTGATGTGTCCATGGATTCCTGGGAACTGGCCTGGAGGCAGTGTCATGACTATTTTTGAATTCTGGGTCTACTCTGGCAAAGCCCAAAATGGACGACTGAGGGTGAGATTGCCCAAAAGTTTCACAGGGACTGTGGGAGGTGACTGAGAGCCACAGAAGCTGATTCAATAAATGCTGGTTTTAGAACCACCACAGGAAAACCCAGCCTCTAGTTTGTGATGCTGATTTTCACGTGAGTATCCACATGTTTGTAGATGTTCCTCCTGCTGCTGAGGCTGTGAGAGCCCAGCACCAGGCAGGAAAGTCCCATCAGCTGGAGTTCCACAGGAATTCATCGGCAGAGTTCTGATGGCCCTAACACTCCCAGAGTGCTGCTGAGTAGAGGTTTGGGATTTAGCAGCCCTGGATATCATCACAGCCAAGGCTTGGTAGCATGACTTCTAGCAGGAAAGGACAGAAGGGGTCTTTAAAGAAAGATGAGATGAAAATGAGATGAAATCTCCTATAGATCTTTGCTTCAGTGAGTTATTCCTGGATAATGTGCATGAGCATAGGATACATTTTCCATAAACGAGTTCTTCTGTTCTTGTGTGTGGCTTAAATTTCTTTTGTGCTTGGGTAGGAAATAAGCGGTGGTAACAAGCATGGTTTATGTTACTGTGGAAAGGGCCAAAAGAACATTTTTGGATGCCAGGAGAGCATGTTTAGTGACTTAATCAAGATTTCAGCTCAGCCCTTGGAGTGTCTCTGCAGAGGCCTCCCAGCACAGGGTAATAACGTCACTACCATGAAATCCTAAATGTAAGAGAAGGGAACAAGATACCCAATAACATCACCAACCTCTGAAGTCATGAGGCACCAGTTTCAGTATCTCCAGGTGGTGTTTTGTTCTCCCTGTGTGCTGCTGCCCCTGATCCTCTCCCGCAGTGCCACACATTGTCTCTGTGTCCCAGCTGAAGCCCCAGTTTCCAGCACACAAATGTGTGTTCCTGAAAGTTCCTGCATGGCATCCTCATCCAGCCTGGGAGGATGCTTGTACTTGGCATTCCACTTCCCTGGCCAAACAGGGAGAGGCGTGGCATTTTGTCCTCCTCCCATGTATTGCTGCAGCAGAACACAGGGTTGAGCAGGAGCTGGATGTGTAATCCTTGGAGGGGCAGTGGGAGGGTTTGTGAAGAGGATGAGGAGGGTATCTTGATCTGAACTCTAAGTGGAGAAGCAGCACCTGCTCTGGCAGCTCCATCTCTTCATCTTCATCTCTTTTGTGGAGCAGGAGATCAATGAGGGACAGAGACCCCACCGAAAGTCAAGGAAAAAGTTATGACTCCCCTCAAACGATATTTTCCCTGTGATTCATGGTGATTTCAGCACTCTTTTGGGGCTGGCTCTGGGTATCATGAAGTCTCTCAGACACATGTCACTGGAGTAGTATGTGCAGATAGAGGAGCTTGATCCCATGCCTGCTGTTCATTTCATTTCCAAATAAGAGCTGTGCCTGCTCGCAGCAAAGCTGAGTTGTGACAGGTCCTTTCCCCACCACCTCACTCTTACCTCACCCACATAAAAAAGCAGGATTTGGGTCAAGTGTTCATGGAGTCAGTCATCCATATGGATTGGATGTCTGGGGGAACATGAATGTTTAATCAGACATTTGTTAGCAAGCTAAAGAGGTGTCGTGGTGCCAAGCACGGAGTGTTGGAACATTCCCTGCCTGCTGTCACTATGGCAACAGCCAACAAATGCCTGCTTGGGTTATGTCAGCATTGGAGCTGAAGAAAAACCTCCAAATCATAAATTCTGCTCACCAGTGGCTGGCCTGGAACCAAAGAGGTACGACCATTTCCCAAACCTATTTGTCTGCTTGACTGATAGTTTTTTCGGGAGGTCTGTCAGTCATCAAGGAGCAGAAATGGATAGCATGTCCATCAGCCACATGGACTGAATTTTAATTGCAGTTACTGAGCAAAAATATTCAGCTTTTCTTGAGTTGGCCCAAATATGTTCATTAAGAACTTAGTGAAGCATATATATATATATAAAATTCAAATAGCAAAATACTCTGAGCCAAGTGCTTCTTCTGAGAAATACATGGCTTGCAATGTTAATTTAGCTGGCTTTGCTGCTAGAGTGAATAACAGCCAGGCTAGCTACTGTAAAAATGTGTTTCTGCTGGGCTCCTTGAGAATTCTCTCATTTTCAGAATGGCAGTATTTCATGGCATGTCCTAACAGCCTTAGAGACAGGCTTGTCTTGGGGATTCCCCTGACACAGGCCTAATGTTACTTTCTCTAAGGGAACCTTATTTCTCTATAACCCAGCTCCCAGTTGAAAATCACACAGGGGATCTTGCAGTAGTGCTTTTCCTGTCAATGCCTTTTTGTTTTCTCCCTCATCCTCTGAGTAATTCTTTAGAAGCAGCTCAGGCAGAACCTTTCAGAGCAGGCATTAAAGAAGGAAGATAATTCCCAGTGGCCTCTCTGTCCTTCTTCCTCACCAAAAATCTGTGCTGGGTTAGAAGCTGAGGCCTGATGAATGTTTCCATCTCCTCCCACATCTGCAATCTGCCTTCCCACTTTATTCTTGGGAAGAATCTGGGAAAACACACAGCCTTTGGGAGCCTTATCTCCCTGAGATGAGGGGGCAGTGGAAGGATCAGAGCCAGCTGTGCAAGCCCTGCAGGGTCTGGTGTGGAGCTGGCAGGTGAAGCAGAGTCACCTGGGCCACCAGCAGATGTTGTGCTTTTGGACTCTATGTCTCTGTCTCTCACTCTGGCTTGTGAATGATTCACATAACCTGTGGCACACAAAATTGCAAAAATTATCACAGCAATCTTATTTTCAAATTTATATTGCCTATGGATTAATGAGACTGAGGAATCTGCCAGAGATACCTAAAGACTTTTAACTATTTTATCTTAACTCTGAAGGTTTTTTCCTCTGTTTGCATCTTAGCACACGGAATTCTGTCTCTGGAAGGAAATTAATGGGTAGTGTTTTATTGCCAGATCATAGTGTTTTAGAAAATTCTGGGTCATAACCTGTCCTGGCAGGATTCTGAGACTAAGTGGCTACTTTCTGTCTTATGAATAGGATATGTAGGCATGCATATCTTACTCTTGTAAGATCTTGGAGCCCTGCAGTGTCAGAGAATGACTGGTGCACTGGCAGGAGGAGCTGGAAAGGCATTCAAGTGCCATACATATTTTATATCCTCTGTCTTGGACACTTTGGGTTAATTGGATATTAGTTATATTTCTTGGACAGTACTGCAACCCTTACTCATTCAACAAAACCCCTCATTAGATTTGGACAGTATCAAACTGTTGATAATCTGTTTGGAAAAGCAGAAAATGAGATTGAATGGTTCAAATACTCCCTGCATGGTCTCTTACCAGGGTCCTGTGTGCCAGCCATGGTGACTGCAGGTTACATGCACTGCTGTCATCTTGTGGCTTTTAAATGGTCAAGAGGCAGCTGTACTCCCTGCTTCATATCAGGCTGTTGAGTAGTACTAAACAATGGGCTTTTAAATTTTAATTTACTTTAAAGGGCAGTTTAGCCATTTAAAGTAAATTAAAAAGCCCACTGTTGAGTACTACTGATTGTATTGTTGACACACTTTAAAATTACTGCATCCTCTTTAAAATGCCTGTTAAAAAAGAAAAACTTCTGGAAAGTAAATTCAATAGGGCTTTAAGTAATTTTTTTTTTTTTTTTTTTTTTTGCCAGGGGAGAACAATATTCAGCCACAGATAGCAATGTTAAAGTGCAGGTAGTTAAATAAAGACCTGGTCTGTTTCCATGGGAGTAAACTGACTTTTTTTCATTGCTATGACTTGAAATTACCACATTTTTCAGAAGTAACTTGAAAATGAGCTGTTGGTACATGGCCTCTTGAAAAATAAAGCTGATTTCTTGATTGCCTACATTTTGGCACCCATATTGAGCACCCCTGCTACATTATTCTAACCACTAAAGACAATCATTCCCAGAGGACATGACTGAGACAGTACAAAGCAATTCAAAGCTGCATCTCCGGGGAAAACAATTCTGTTATTTTCATGAAAACTTGATAATAATAGTGAGTGGTTTGTGAAAAGTGTCTGTGGATAACACTCCACAGCACTCTCACCAAAAATTTGAAACTTTCTGATCTATGGCCAGTGTAGCAAGTTCCAACCTCCTTTTGATATGGCAGTTTGAATGCTGAGCTGAGCAAAAAGGTGTTCTTTTATTTGGGCCTGCATGTTTGTGTGGACCTCTTCAGGAAAGGTGGAAAATAAAATGGCTGTATTGTTGGTTTTGGAAGGCTTGACTGAAAATCATTTTGTGCTTTTCAGGTGAATAAGGCTCAAACCCTTGTGTTGTGTTTTTTAAATCGATATCTGTCTGTCTGTCTGTCTTGAGAGACTGGGAAATCCTTAGATGAACTTGTTCCATGCTGGTCAGAGCAGTGCTGTGCTGGTTCCTGTGTTGGGGTTGCCCAGCTGGGGTGCAGCCACTGTACTGTCCCTCTGAATTTGGGGTTAAAGGAGCAGGGAGCCCCTCCAACCGTCATAAAGAACCCACTGTAAAAAACCTGATTTTTGAGGAAGTGCCTCTAGCTATGGTTTGGCTTTCCTCGCACCCAGAGGATGTGTTTTAGGAGGGAAGCAGCATCCAATCAAATCTGACTGAAGGTGTTCCATAGATCTGGTGGCCTTAAACCCCTTGCAAAAGTTCAGGGAAGTTTGTTGTTGGTGCCACACAGGAGAGTGGTGATGACCAGGTGCAAAACTCCTTGATGCTGCATAACATCCTCATGAGGATTCCTGTACAGAGAGGGAACCAAGGGAGAAGAGAATAACTGTAAATATATGATTTGTGGACTTAGATTTTCGACAGACATGTGAGAGTTACATGGAAAATACATTTGGCTGTTGGACTGGGAACAGATGGAGGCAACAGCCTAACTAACAACTTTGTCCAGGAATAAAACTTCCAAGAGCATCTGTCATACATCCCTAACATGTAAGAGATTTTGTCTTTTGTTTTGAGACAAATTGCCATTGTAAATGGAAAATGAGTTAATAAAGTAACTTTAATTACTTTATTAATACTACTGTATTAGTTATTAGGTCTACTTCATACTGAAAGTCACACATCATCAAAGTAGGGGGGTGAAGTGGACATTGAACATGTTTCTTACACTTTGTGTTTGTCATACTTCATAATTCTGGATTATTCCTTGTAATACCTACTGCAGAGTTTGTATTTTCATTAAGCTCTTGTTCCTGCCAGGGTGTTAGTGCTGCTTTTACATCTTGCTGCACAGTTCAGAGTGATGGCTGGGGAACACTTTTGCAGCCTTTTGCATTTCATCAAACTGTTAATGGATTCTGCTCAGATGGCTGTCCACTCCATCACAGGCAAATGATAGCATTCTCCAAAGCCTTTTTAAGTTAAAGAGGATTGATTAGTGACAGGGCAAAATGTAAATGCCTGTTAGGACTTTTTTTAATGTAGTACACTTAAACTTGGTGTCTGATGGGAATAAGAGCAAAAATTATAGATATGACTTGAGGCACCATTAACTATTTCTATTAGTTATTAGATTAATTATTAAGCAGTACTCTATAATTTTGTGTAATAGACACCTCAGCCATTTGTTATGGTGCATCTTCTGTATTTTATAAGACCATTTTCCTACATTTATATGTCACTCACCAATAAATGAGGTTTGTCCCTGGGAAACCTAAGAAGGAGGCTGAGAGATCATGGCTTGTTATTACACTTTAAGGAGACAGTTTTGCTGGGGTGAATCAGCCTGGGGCAGGGGGAAGGTGTGTGAGAAACCCTGCTGCGTGGGGATGAGGTGGTCCAGCTCCTTTCTCTTGGTTGTAGCTGTTTCATTGAGGGTGTTTGCAGGGCTGATTCCTTCAGATGGAAAGAGTCAAGTGGTTTTCTGCTGTGGCTTGTTTGTAGACACTGAATATTCTACTCATTCACCTCCCTAGTACTTTATACCCTTGTGAATCTGTTTTTATTAAGGTTCTTCTTTTCCTTTATATACCTGAACATTGTTTCATATGCTCTGGCATTTCGTATCACTTCAGCTAAGCACTCTTTATTCAAGGAGCTTCCTTGGCAGTCCTCAAGCCTCCCTCTCCACGTGGGTACCTGTGGGTTTGGGGATTGCTCTGTGCTTACACCACATAAAGAAAGGTACCCAGCTGTTGATGTCTGGTTTGTTTTACTCTCCCTTTTGGAGCACTTCCCAGGAAGCCTCTCAAACCTGTTCTTTTATCTGCTGTTGCCCTTGAATTCTGTGCTCAGATACATTTGGATGGCTTCAGCTGAGAGGCAGAAAACCCCACCACTTGTGCCAGACACTGAGACTGGGGCTTAGGAGGGATCCTGTTGAAGCTGTTTCACTGACACTTTTTGTAGTGCTCAAAACAGACACGTGGCCAGTGCTGCTCAGACTACCCAGGTCAGTATTACTGGTGCCAGATCTGGGAGCTGAGAACAAAATTGTCTCCTTCGTAGGAAGCTGTTAAATATCACTGTTTGCATGTTCTCTAAGTGCTTAAAAGACAGTGGAACAAAAGGAAATGGTCAGAAGATGTTTTTATTCCTGTAGTATCAGGCACAGGGACACTGGGAAATGATCTGACTCAGAAATCCTAGGAAAGCTGCTTCTTTTGAGAGTTTTCCAATAACAAGTATTATTATTAGGTGTGATGCTGTAATCACATTTCCTGCTAGAAGCTGAAGTTCCCCTGCTTTTATTCATCATCTAATGTAAGGTCTTTGGGAAAACCTTAAAAACCTGTTTTTTCTCCTTCCCCCTCTTTCCTGGGGGCTGTGGTGTGACCACACACATCTCTATGTGTGCAGTATTGCCATACAGTCTGTGGCACATCATAAATTTAAAAAGATGCTTTCAGCTATTGAACCACACCAAAGTTTCCCTTGGGAGACTCTGCCTCTTGTCACACAGTGAAAACTGAGCTGAAGAAGAGTTGCACAGTTGGGACAGGGAATGGGAAATGTGTGTTGTGAGGGGTCTCAAAGAGCCCTAAACAAACTCAGTGTCACTGTGGGGACAGGCAGGAGTACCTTCTCTGGTGGAGGATGTATGTGGATTTATCCTGCCAGAGCTGACTGCAAATAACACTGAAGTCTGGTTTTAGGATCAGATTCCTTTATTCCCTAATACATTTTAAAATGCTTAGACAGATTGAGCCCATTCTAAGTATCAGGATATAAGAATGGATCCCTGGGGCACAAGGGGATTAAGGGTTTCTTTTCATGCCTAAGAGTCAAAATATGAATGCAACACAATGAAAACTTGTTTAGCTCACAAAAGGATTACAGGGTGTTCCAGAGATTTTAATCCATAGAGAATTTCTAATTACTACAATAATGATTTTTCTTGCAATAGTTCATAAATCTTTCCTGAGCAAAAAGGGCAATTGTCTTGTATGCCAAGATATTCAAAGGATTTGGTTTTAGGTTATTTCATAATTACCCTGTAAATGATCGCACAGTTGATAAAAGGCCTGCTTCATCTTGCAGACAAGTCAGCAACTGTAGGGGAGGAAATCTGTAGAACAGCCCTTCTGGAAGGTTTTGTTTTAGTGCAGACTCAGTGACTGAGGGTAAATTCTGACTTTTGTAGAATGTGGAGTGGTGCAGGGGCTGCGTTCTATAGAACAGCCTTTTCTATGGTTCTGTGTATACAATTGAAAGATACAATTTTTAAGAGAGTTGAAGTGGTAATGCTGCCAGGTTCTGCTGTTCCTGTTGATTCATGCAAAAACCCCAGACAGGAGTTTGAATCAGCTTACAAGGGTGATACACTTTTTGTTCTTTTGTTTGATTTTTAAAACAAACCAAACCACCTATAGCACTGACTTTACAGTGTCTCCAAAACATTGATAGAGATGTAGACCCCCACCCTGAGCTAATCTTACATCAGAAAGGGTCAAGACTACCATAAATTACTTATTTTGCCACTTTCCCAGACTGAATCTCCCTTTTATTGCTTACAGCCACTCCAGCCTCTTGTGTACCTTGTATTTAGTACAGATCTTCCCACATGCTTTTTGATACTACCTATTGAATGATGAAATCCTTTTGTTCTGAGAAAAAAACTAAAGGAATAGAAATAAATACATGACATTATCAATTTTTACTCAGACTAAGTAGTGGGATGTAAAATGAGAAGTATTTCTTGTTCCTGAAGATTAGCCAGCCTCTAATTATCTGATTTGGACAAGAAAGATCTTTAGGAAGTTGGCAATTTCAAAACTGCATGATATCCTGTGTCTTCAATACTGCCTGCATTTGGAGACAAAATATGTGAACTGCGTTGAAAATTCCTATGTAACTTCTTTTTAAACATTTTGTAACTTCAGGACATTATTTCAATTCAAGATTTAATCCATGCAGTTATTTGCATGAAGCATCTGTCCTGTAATGGGTAGATTATTTTAATATTTAATTTCTCAGATAGAAATTGTTTTGATACGTGTTTAATGTACCCAGCAATATTTTTTATTTATATTTTTGTGAACAAACTTATGGGTAAGATATTGTTCTAAGTCTGGGAATTAATGATAAAATTCAGTTTTGCACCTATTTCCAGTAGATGTTCATCTTTTTTGAGTGTTCAGGTATAAATAATAATCACATACCTTAAAGGAGGCCGCAAGAAAGGTGGGGAGAGACTGTTTACAGTAAAGAGATGCAGTGCCAGGACACAGGGAATGGCTTCCCAGTGCCAGAGGGCAGGGCTGGATGGGATATTGGGAATTAGGAATTGGATCCCTGGCAGTGCCCAAGGCCAGGCTGGACTTTGGGGCTTGGAGCAGCCTGGGACAGTGGAAGGTGTCCCTGCCCATGGCAGGAGGTGGCACTGGATGGGCTTTAACAGCCCTTCCAATCCAAACTCTCTGGGATTGTAGGACCATGATTCTATAATTTGATTCCTTAGAAAGATTTATTTGCATTTTTTAATTTATATTTTATATATTTTTAGGTTCAAATAGTGTAATGGAATATAATTTAAGTCATTAATTTTCTTCCCACCTCCATTTTTTTGACCTACCGAGCCCTGTCCTGTTGCCTGGTTGCGCCCTTTCCTTCTGTCCTGGGAGTCCCTGGCCATTTGGATTCAGCCAGCAGCTGTGGGAGAGCCTCAGGCAGCAGCTATGACAGACAGAAAGTGAATTGTAGCACAATGCTAAAAGTATTTATCGGGTACTTTGTAAACTTATTCATCAATGGCCACAAACAGTGACTTTGCTCTCCCTCCCCTGTCTCAGGCAGGATCTGCACAGAGGGAGCTGTTCTGTCTCTCCAAAGGGAAAGGCTGGCAGACTCAGCAGGACCTCAGGCCAGGCCACAAACACCATATAATTGTGCTCTAAGGAGATTTTTCATGGTGATTTTCTGTGTTTTGGCTGCCTTAGTAACAGATGCCATTATTTGTTGGCAAAACCTGACATTTTACATCAGTAATGACATGTGCAGATTGACAGACAGTCCTGCCTTGAATTCTTCTGCTTTCCAATGTGTATCTGGAGATGATGCTGCTGCTGTTCATTTTTAGTTTGTTTGTTCATGCTGGCTATTTCTTGCTAAGCTGGATGCCATTTTTTCGTTCATGTTTTAAGCTGTAACTTGGGAATCAACTCAAAATGATGGAATGGTTTCTCATTTAATTTCCTGCCCAGCCCAGAAAGGACCAAGGGTTTCCTGGCCTTTCTTCTGAGTGGTCTCAGCAGCAGGAACCCCCCCAAAATTGCTGTTTTTCAAAAGTGGGGTCAGATCCAAGGATGGCATGTGTGCATGTCATGCTGAACAACGTGTGAGCCTTTCTCTCCAGACCCAGCTATTTCAGTTTCATTCAATTTCAGGTGATTTTATTTGAGAAGCGGTGTGGCTCTTCAATGAGGAGATTTAATGCTGCTGTACTGACTTAAGAAACAAGACTTGTTTTGCCATGCCTCTTTTTTTTGGCAGTTGTTTTTCTTTTAGTAAATGTGATCAGTCTTTGTGCTGAAATCTCCCCACTGTCAGATGAAGGTCTAGGGAATATTGTAAGTGCTCCTGGATGTTAGAAGAATGAGGTTTATTTGGTTTATTCTCTTTTTTGTACAGCTTAAGATGGAAGTTATCTTTTTTGTGCTGTGTGAATGCCAGTGTGGTGGCACTCACTGCTAATTATGGAAAATGTGTTTTCTGCTTTTCTTCCTGACTCAAAACACATCACATTATTGTTCTATATGAGTGGTAAATGCTTGTCTCCTTGTGTTACAGCTCAATTTTGATTTTCAATTTCCTTTTTGCTACCGCCTAGATGCCTTTAATGTATTCCAAGGATTTTGAAGATTATGTTAATTCAGTTCACCCACGGGGTGTCTGTTGTTGGTTTATTCTGGAAAGCCTCTTACTCTGTCTCTTGGTGTGAGCAACAGCCTGGTCCTCTGGTGTCCTTGGTAAGGAGGTTTCCAAGTCACTTTTGTAACTTGCTTTTTTTGAAAACAAGTTAGTCAGACTTTGTCAGTGATAATTTACTGTCACCCTCCTCTATTTGACTGCACACCATCATTTGGGTGATCTGCATGCGCCTTTTCCCCTTTGACTGCTGTTGGTATCTCTTGCTTGCACTCCCAAGCCCTCTTACAGCCCATCAAGGTCAGCTCCTGCAGAAACAAACTTCAGTGAGGGCAGAAAGGTTCTGGCTTGTTCTGGTGCTGGAATTAAGAGAAAAAGTTGGATTCAGTATCTCTGGTGTTCAGGGCTGGCAAACTCCTCCTCAACCCTTGGCAGTGAGCTGCTGTGTCACACCCTAAATACAAGGATTAATGTAGCTTATAAATGTTAATGTTAATATAATGATGTCAGAAGAACCATGGAGGTTCTTAGTGCCTGTATGAATGGCTAATCCTCCTTTCAGGTCTGGCAGAGCTGTTGACCTCACTGATCCTTTAAATCAGTGAGCAGCTCGGGCTAATTACAAGTAGTGTTAAAAACTTGCTTCCCTAAAGTTTCAATTTTCAGCTTATGTCATTAATATCCTGTACCTCTTCCTGTGTAAAATGCCTAGGAGGAGATAAACTGACCACAACCACAGCTGGTTTATAGACTGAAAAGTCCTTTATTTTTTTTTTTGTTGGACTTACAGGATTTATAGATTTTTCTACAAAAAAAAATCCCTTAACTGGAAGTGAGAAAGTGAGGGAGTAAGGAAGATGCCACTAAACTAATAAAATGACCTAATTTTGTCCTTTAGAATATCATTCAGGGTTTTCCTGATAAAGAAATAGTCACAAAGCATTTTATTTCAGTGTCAACTTTGTATTTCTGCAAAATCTGGGCATTTCCAGAATTGCTACTGCATTGGGAGGCATTGAAAGATCTGGGGTTCCACAGAAATTGCTGCAGCACATTCAGGAGCAGCTGAAGATGTGGCAGCCAGTCTGCAGGAACACAAGGGTGAGACCTGGGCCCCTCTTTGGCTGATTGAAGACATTGAGTTCAGCTTTCAGCTCATTTGGTAGTTACAAAGTCCTTTTAACTGAGATTTGGATCAGTTGTGTTCTCAGGATCTCTCTTATCCTTTGTTAGTGTTTCATTTTCTTCTGTGCAATCTTTACTGCCTGTTAGGAGATTGTCATTGATTTCACATAAAAACAATTGGTCATCTTTGCTGAGTCATTTGCAAGCAAGGAAAGGGCAGCAGCAGAATACAGAGTGTTTGTCCCTCAGTCACTGCTTTACTTCATTCAGTGACCTTGTGTATCTTGGCTAATGGGCACATGAGCAGGGCTTTATTGCAGTAACATTTCTTTCTGCTAGAGTGAGACAAAGAATTGGAGTAATCCATTGGAATTACATCACCCCCAGAGCACAAAAAACATCTAGATGTTGAGAGACTCATTTCCTTACTGTGGGCATGAGAGGGGAGGAGGAAAGAGACACAGGAGAAGATGTACAGACCTGATGGTGACTTAGGAAAGACCATTTTGTTTGTCCTAAAAACATGAGTTTGTTCCCTCCAACTCCACTGGCACTTGGAGCGCACAGAAAACACTGGGGACAGCCCTCCATTAGGGCTCCAAAGCATTTCAAAGATCACAAAATTTGAGTGATCTCTGAAGGTAATGAACTTCAGTCCCTTTCTCAGTTAATTTCAAATGTAGACTGGCTTGCTGTGAGCTTTGTCCAGCTGAGTTTTGAGTATTTCCAGGGTTGGATACTCCTCTCTGACCATGTGCCTTTACTGCAGGGTTTTTTTTCCCCCCTTGTGCTCAAACTCATTCCTTTTCTACAATTAATCCCCTGCCCCACCCTGAGGGAAATCTTCTTCCATCTGCTCGACTGGGGAGCTGAAAACAGCATTTAGAGCTCCCTAGTTTTCTCCTCATGGTCCTTGACTTACTCCAGGCAGTTCAAGTCTCTATTAATCCCTTCCTGTCGCCCTGCACTCGTTGCTGTGTTGCTTTGGAAGGGCACTGAGTCCTCTGTGGACTGCCCCCTTGGTGTGCTTGCATAAATGAACCCCAGAAAACATTTATGGGGGACAGAGATTGAGCAGAGTATCAGGGGTGAGCTCCTGTCCAGTCAGAATGTGCAGCTTGGAGCTGACATGTGTTTGTGCCTTTTTAAATTTTCTCTCTCAATTCTTCCTTATCCATATTGATCTTATCCCTTTGTTTCTATATCCTTCCCTGCTTTTTTTTTTTGTTCTGTTTTGTTCTGTGTGTGGTTTTTTTTTTTTTTTGGTTGGTTGGTTGGTTTTGGTGGTGGTTTTTTTTTGGTTTTTTTTTTTTTTTAGATGTTTGGAAGGAGTGGGAGCTCACTAAGTGAAAGGGTGCCTGGATTTGATTTGGAAAGAGTCAATCACCTCTGTCTTCATGGAGTGTGATTTGATTAGGATGATGCAGGAATTGTCACAGACATGCCTTGGTGGGGTTGAAAGCTAAATTTAGCTGGCATTGGAGGCCTATGGACAGGCTGTGAGATGAACTTTCCCTGCAGAGGCTTTATGCAGTTGGGGTCCATTCCTTCTTGACCAGCAAAGAGGTGGCAGTGATTCCATAAGGTGAAGGAAGCTTCACAGTGAGAGTTGGTGTGTTTTTTCCTGGCAAGTGTAAATAATAATGGGATCAAGGCTTATCATATTGATGGAAGGGAAAAAATACATGTTCACATAGGAAGAGGCTCAGCTGCTCTGCCTAGAAAGTCCTTTGCAGCATTGGGAAATGTTCTTCCAGCTCTCAGAGTGTCAGAAGCTACCTGCAATGGAGGAAATGGATGTTACAGGGATATCCTCCATGTGAAGCACCACTAGGAGCCTGTCTGGGGTGCTCTGTGTTTGGGATAGCCCACACCTCCAGATCCATTCTGTAGCTTGCTGCATTCATTTCTTGTGCTGAGATTTATTAGCCTGAGAAAACAACTCCTGTGACTCTTTAGCAATGGTGAAAGCAGAACATTTTTATAATTGTGAGCTTTATAATATATGCTCTATATGGGATCACTACCTGTGCTTCAGCTTGCTTTCAGATATGGAAGAGCAACCCTGAAGCTTTACTGTATTAAAAACTGATGTCTTAAAAAGGCTGTTCAAATGTTCCTTTATAAATACACACGTGTTAAGATAAACATTTCCATAACAGTGTTTTTCAAAAATATGTTCTCTTGGTATCTTGAGTAATTACACCAATCTGCATGCAGTTTATTTCTGTTTATCTTCCAGTGAATTCACCAGATTCTTCCATCACCATCCCATGTCAGTATTTCGGGTCTAATGTTCTGTGGCTTCAGAATTATCACCCGCATGCAAATTCCAAAATTGCAATTCTACTATAAAGTCATCCTGCAGGGAGCTCTTGGGGCTTTCACAACCTCATTTACACAGCAATAAATTCCCAAATCTCATTCAGCCAGTGTTTTCTCTGTGACAAAATATTTCAGTCACCCATCATAGAGGATAATTTTCTGAAGTTGAAGCAGTATGGGAATAACTGTTACAATTAAAGGTATAATAAACTGTTAAAGTTGAACAAATGAACTGGTGCTTTGGTGAAAAAAGGCAGTAAGTTGTAAAACCCATTGTTCCTAATTATGGGAATGGGTGTTTTTCCTGCTTGGCCCATATGACTGCTCTGTACAATCCTCAGTGCTGGGGCTAAGCTTGGAATGGCAGCTTCCTTTTAATTTATGGATTCCGTTAAAGACACCAAACCTTCAATTAAAATTAAAAAATCTCCTATTTCCAAAATAAGAGTCCTTGAATTCTTTTATTCTATTTCCCCTGAATTACACTGAACACATATCACTGCATGTCTTCTCAAATGTGCATTGTGTGCAGGGGCAAGGTAATTTCTGAGAACTATCATGGCAGATTTTGGTTCTTTCATGAAAGAACCAGAAACTTCCCTGTTTGAGGAAGAAAGGGAGTTTGTGTGATCATTGCTAACAGGAGCTCCTTGTTGGAATTGCTGCCAATGCAGACGTTTGAATGGTAATTGATCAAAATTAAATAAAACACCCGTGAAAAAGTGACGAGGCCTTTTCTCTTGCTAAAATACATTAAGCCAATGTCATGGCTGTAGCTTCTAGAATAAACTCACCAAAATAATGGAAGCATAGCTCAAGGAGATGTCGTTGCTTTAATTGCAGAACCTGTCTCAATATTTAGGTAGCTAGTAAAAGCTTTTTTTATTCAAGGCAGATAATTTATCAGTGACATTTTTGATCCCATCTTTCTTGGGTAGTGGTTCAATGTGTCCTTGGACCCAAAGCTCTCTGAAATGTTCATAAAGGCAGGAAATACTTGGACTGGAAAATGAAAAGGGTTTACTTCACTATTGGAAATGGGACTTTCCTTTTATCTTCACACAAACCTGAAGGTGCTGTATGAGTTTATGTGATTTTTTTTTTTAGAATTGAAGAGTCTTTCTCAAATTAAGGCTTAAATTCTTTCAGAAAATATGCCAAATATCTCAAATCCTTTATCATATATATTACTTTTTCTATTGGTTGTTCTTTTCATTATTTACTTGTCCTCCTCAATACTGTTCTCTTGAGCTGGTTAGTACTAAGACTGCCAAGTATCATAGAATTGTTGAGGTTGGAAAAGACCTTTAAGATCAGAGTGTGAACACTGAAAAAGGAGGAGGAGAGAGTAATGATTACTGCAAGATATAGTCTTCTTGATGTATACATGAAATTTTAGTTAGATAATTAAGCTGAAGGTTAAAATTTAGCAAGTGTTGCTATTTCCACAGTTGCTGCACCGTGCCAACACAAGCTTTGACACAGAATTCACTTATTTTTAGAGCCAAGTCAACAGATCTTGGTCATGCTTTGCTCATCACAGTATTTTAGCAGTAGCTTTTTATAAAAAAAAACAAAAAACAAAAAAAAACCAAAAAAAACCAGATTTAAGCTTAGTAAAGTGCATTGTGTGAAAATTGTTCAGGCTTTGTTTGGTTTGTTTCAGCAATGTAGGATGTTTGCAACCTGCCACGGTTGTACAAGAGGTGAGGTAGCTGAGGAGGGAAAAGACATCCTCTAGATTTAGCATTTGACCTGGGAAATGACATAATAACCCATCAGCTCTTCAGGCATCAAAAATGGGCTGATGATTCCAGCATCCAAGTGTCTCTGAGGAGCTCCAGCTTAACTGACAAGTTTTGTTTCTTTCATGTGAACAATTAAATATTAACTGAGTACTTTTAAGAAACCTTGGCAACATGGTCTGCTTGAAAACAATTGGAATAACTATCATACTTATTAACAAATTCTGATTGTTTTATGCTGCACTTAGAATCTTGTGTTCTTTAGAAAGTAATGGTGACTTTTATAGACCTGTAGGGTGCTGCTTTGTGTTTGGTGCAGTCTGAAAAGGTAAGATTTTACAAAACGAATCCAGGAGAGGAGCAGAGCTGTCAGTATCTGATACATGTGGTGTGCTTTGCTCAAGAAAAGAATGATGTCTGTGTTTTGTTCCTGACTAGTTAGGTTTGGTGTCAGGGCTGTGAGGGGCCTGGATAAGAGGTTTGCTGGGATTTTTGTTGCAATGTCTCTAAGTGGAAAAGCTTCCCATGGCAGCAGATGTTCTCCAGTAAAAATGTCAAAGCTCTGCTGTGGATATCCCCTTGGCACTGGAGCCCTGCACTGCCTGTCATTGCTTCAGTTCAAGTTTTGGAAAGGTGTTTTCTGTAGAGTTCAAAAAAGCTGTGTTTATTAGCAGCACCCAGCTTAAGATTTTTTCTGGGACTTGTTCTCTGTCTTTTAAGAGAATATTTAGCCAGGTTACTCTCTTCCATCTCCAGCATTTTCTTGGGCAGGGAATATGAAAACACTGAACCTCTGAGCTCAGTTTGGGGTCAATACCTGGGACATGTCTCAGAGCTGCCTTGAACAGGGGTTTAAGGCCATGAGTGCCCCTGTGGAGCCCTGTGAGGGACCCTTTCCCCACACTGACCTGTGAATGGTCACAGGGACAGGGCACAGCCATGTCTCTACCCCTCCATTTTCCAGGTGCTGGACCCAGCACGTGAGTTCAGGATTTGAGAATTCAAAGCTGATGGGGCCTAGGTTTGCTGCTCTTCATTCAAGGAGAGGCCTTCAGAATTTGGATATTTCTGTGAGCAGGTTTTCCTTTTCCTCTCATTGCTAGAAGTGGGGGAAACCAATGCCTGGGTCAGAACACTGATCCAGGAACCATGGTAGATCAGAATTCCCTTGGTCACCAGTAAAGCATTTTGCTGATCCAAGTGTTCTCAAGACCTTCAGCATTCCCTAACCCTTCAGGTCTCTTCTTCAGTAGTGTTTTGTTCAATGATTTTATTTAGGCTGTGCCAGTTTCTGTGGTGTTTGGGATATTTTTTGCTGCCATCTCAAGCTGTGGTTTAATTGTGCGCCAGCACTCAGCAATGAGTTGAATCTCCTGACTGTCACTCAGATGTTGTCACTTTGGTTTTGACTGGCATTGTACTAAGCCCCTAATAAATTTCCATGCTTGATTCTGTCAAAGCAGCATTGCCTGTGCACAGTGAGGCACACTTTAAAATGTTATTAATATAACAGCACAAAGAAACTTATCTTTCACTATAACGCTTTACTTTGTTCACTGTGCCTTAATCAAGACCTTCACACTGCTGTAAAGCTTGTTTTGGTTTACAGAGATCAGAAGAAAATGATTTGCCTTGCATTCTCTCTGCTTACATTGGCTTTATTTTTTTTCAATTTTTTGTGAGAGTTTAGGTTTCCATTTTCCTGAGATATGTTAGTCTTTGACCTCATTTAATATTATATTTTACGTTATTGTATGTGTTGGAATGACTTCTTTCATTTTAAAAAAAAGTCTTTGAGGCATGAGTCTGTTTTGACATCTTTTCTCCCAAAGCTTTGCCCTGAGCATTTTAGTCACCTGCAGGAGAGCACAGGGAAGCACAGTATTCCCTTTATCTTTGTTGCTAACTCCCTTCTCACAGCGCTGTCAATCCCACACTCCAGGAGTTTAAATAGCTTTCTGAAAGTTTGATAGGTTAGTCTCTCTGTCTTTTCTGGGCAACAAATGTTAAAAAAAAAAAAACCAACACCCCCAAACCACCATATTTTTCTTGTTTCCTTTACAAGTTATTTTTAAACACTGTGATTTAAACCTGTTGAATTTAGTGATGCACATGCATCAGTGGGAATAATATTAATTAGTTTAAAAATGTAAAATGTTCTAGTGGAAAGCAGTAATAGAATTATATCATTTAAAATAATTTCATTTATAATATCATAACAATATCATTTATAACAATAGTACCTTGCTCTGCTCTCTCTCTCTTTGGTATTCCTGAAGTCACCATAATGGAACAATGTAGGAAGAAATCTCATTGATTATTTGTGAATTATTTGTGGGAAGTTTGGCTTTTCCTGTGCTTAATGACTCTTCAGTCTTCTTTCAGAAGATGATATAGGGAAATATTTGGGCAGCTTCATCACAAACCTATGGCAAAGTTGGGATGCTCTCACACTCTGCTGCACGGTCTGGTTTGTAAGCAAACTCTGCATTTGGGAAAACAAATCTTCCTAACAGAGAACACACTGTTATCAGTGTGAGGTAATTTTAAATTTGGGGTTGTCAAAGGTCTGGCTGTCAGATTATTTGGAACTTCACTTTCCTGAATAGTTCTCTGTGAACTCTCTGGCTGTGTCCGATTTCTGGGAGAAGGAATTTTGAGGAAAAAGGGGAAAATTTTGTTCACCTGTCCCCTGGAGCAACTCCTGTTGGCTGCCCTGTGGTTGGTGTGGCCCAACTCAGCCTTTCACGTTGTGAAAGCAGTGAGGGAATGGCTCCTGCCTCTGTGCCTGTGCTCTGTGGTGTTGTTAGTGTTGAGAAACACATAATCATGAAATAATTCTATCCAGGGGCTTTTATTGAAGAGATCTGGGTGCCAGGGGTACAGAGCCAAATCTGACTCTGACATGGGTTCAGGATCAACATGTTTTTATACCCTTATTGTTATATAACTACATATTAATTATTAAACTTATATTGTTCTATTGTATACATTGATCTCATCTAAGCATGGATTCTCGTAATCTCCATCAAACCCCCCAAACATCATTTCTCATGATTCCTGTTACAATTAAACAATAATTATATCCAATTACCAAATAATCATCACATTTAACAATCATATAATTTATCATATAACAATCATGATTTATCATAATTATTAAATGATTTTACAGGTGCATGTTGTATTGCATGTTTTCTTACGGGTGCAGTTTCACATGATCCAGTAAAGCCCAACATTTTTCCAGGGCCTACCCTCAGATTTTCCCAGGCCCTACCAGGCCCAACCTTTCTTTCCAACTTCCCTGAATATCCCATGATTTTAGAAACATTTTATCCCTATACTATCAATGTCACCTGGATGGATCTGACAGGTAAGCTGAGGCAGCTCAGAGCAGTGGAATCCTCCAATGGCACAGTGAATATTAAACAGCAGCTGCTGTGGGTGCTGCCAAAGGCACAGAGGAACAGCTCTGCCCAGGGGATGGGATTTTCCAGTGTTGCACGTGGCCCAAGAACTGGAGCTGATTAACAGCCCTGCTCTAACTAGCACTCACCTGGGGTTTTGCTGTGCTTGGGTCAGGTTTAGTTCTTTGGCAAACCAAATTGTTCAATGTTTTATCACCAGTTTCATCCTTTCAGCTGCATCACGCTGAGAATTTGCTGGTGACAGCTGTTGATCAGAAATCTTAGTTCTCTCATCCTTCTTCTGATACAGTGACACAGAACTCAAAATAATAATCTTCTCAGTTGTATAAAATGGCAGTGATATCTTGCCTTTAAGTGCCAATGCCTTTCCCCAAGCCAATGAAACAAGACTTTTCCCCCCTCTGTCATTCTCAAAGTTATCTTAAAATCTTGCATTGATTCATTTCATATTTGTGTGGTGCTTGTTCTACTATCCCTCCACTGCCTTATTTTTATCAATCTCAGAAGAGCTCTTGTACAGATAACGCTGCACAGAGTTTCCCTAACAAGCTATGCAAGCCTCCATGAAAAGCTTTTGCAGAATCATGCTATAAATCCCTTGAATAGATGCTATTGATTTCTGAAGAGGTCTTGCTGAAAACGGAATGTGCTGCTCAGGTCTCCAGAGGTGTTACTAAAAGGACAATAGCACTGGAGAAGCAACAGCAGGAGAAAATCGATTCCCTGGCTATTTTTTGTTTGTTTGTTCTCAGTGAGATTATACAGGGGAGAGGAGATGCATTGAGCTATATTCTTTCAGCTGGGCTGAAAGTTGCTTTCTTTTTTTATGTTGAGCCATTTGATGTGCCTGAAATGTGTGAGAGCTGAGGTCTATTGCTGGGTATAAGTGGCAAACAGACTCTGCTTGTCAGGTTGTTTACCTGCAGTGTGTGAGCAGTGGCTCTTACACAGTGAGCACACACTGCCTTCACTAAAGGAGCTATCCAGCCATGTGCCAGACTTACTCCAGGGAGGAGGGAGTTTGTCTTATTCTGCCACTACCTCTGGTTTCAGACCAGGCTTGTGTATTCTTTTGCTGTCAGACAGTGATTTTTTTTTTTTTTTTAATGAAAGCATAGGAAAGGAAGTGTGTTTGTAGAAAGTAGCTGTACTATTCAGTTAGCTTTTCATCAGACCAGCCAGTGGCTTGTATTCACACTTTCACACTTGTATACTGACAAATGACAAGAGGAGAGGAAAAGGAAGAAATTGCTGGAAGAGAAAATGGAGGAAGAACTCAGGAAATCTGGGTTAGAAATCCACCATTACTTGGTTTAAAAACATCTCTGATGTGCTGGTTTCCATTCTGTTGTTTTGAGAAGCAGTAAGTCCTCATTCCTCCATGCCAGAAACAGCAAAGGTTTTGAAATTATTTTAAAATGAAGCTGAAGCTTGCTGCTCTTTTCATTTACCTTTTTCCCAGTTGTTCTCGAGCTCAGTAGTTGTTGCACTTCATCTTTGGAAAGACAGTGTTATCCTCAAGGAATATGTTTTATCAAAGAGATGTGTTCTAGCTATTTCTGTTGTATTGTGTTCTTTACATCATGCATTTGGGCTTGTCTATAGGAGCAGATTTTTGAGTATATTTTAATTTGTGGTGTTTGGGACTAGCAAGAAAATAGCACCTTTAAAATACTTCCAGAAGATCTACAGGACTTTGTAGGCTATTTTCAAAGAATGAGGTATTTAAAGTCTTGAGAAACCTTTCTCTGCACTCAAAGGCTCCTGATGATATTTCTAGGCTGGTCCTTAGGCAGGCTCCACTAAAAGAGCAATTTTCCAATTCTCACTGAGAATCCAGTTTAAGATGCTGGTGTTTCACAGATGATTTTTGTCCATCTCTAATCCCTGGCTGTAGTACCCTAAGAGGAGGGATCATTTTTTTCTTGTATAAAAACTATCTAGAAAGCTTTTCTCTTTTATTAACAGCTTTCTTGAAAGTATCAATCTGCTCTCAGATTTCTACCAGATTTTCTCCCCAAGATATTTTCTTTCCTTTTCTGTCCTCTGAACTGAAGCAGTCTTACTTCAATGCTAACAACATACAGACTTTGTTCTGCCCTCTTTCTTCCCCCATCCTCTCATGTGTATATTTTATAAAATTATTTTGAGTAGAAAATAGTTTTTCAAATGATGCTATGTTGATTTTTGTCTTTTTCTTTTATATGTTCTCTGCATTTTTCACATCTACATATTTGTAGGTTTGTAGTTTTTTATTGTAACTTACCCTCAGTATTTTCCAAGGCAGAAAGACAAAGCAAGTACCAGGACCCCTAAACTTGGTTGGTTCTTGTCTTGGTTCTCCTTAAAAACCAAGGCTGAAACCAGCTCTTTGAGACATATTTTTTACAAACAGATCTTAGTCCTTGTCTGAGGGAGGAAGGTTTAGGAGGTGCTGGAGCTGGGGGGATTACTTCACTGGATGTGCTTCTAGCTGGGGACTCTGGTCAGATGTGCTAATTTGAGGAATTGATGAAAATTGCACACGTGTTTTTGGCACATCTTTGGCTTTTTCTGACTGATGAATTGCTCACCAAAGGATCCTTATATAAAGGTAAAACCCCTTCTTATCACCCTAAATGTGTCTGGCTAGTGATTCTAGGGCCATAGAAAAAGACATCCCAACTTGACTCAAACCTGTTCTGGAAGGAAGCAGTCCACTTCCATTGCCTAGCTTCAGGTGCATCTTGGGAAGAGGGAGTCAAGGACTCAATATGTTCCCTCTTGGTAGTTTTTCCCCCAGCCCTGTTAAAACTGTGGAACTGGAGAATAATTGAGGGGGGAAGAGACTTTTGGGGGTTCCTTGTCCAACCCCTTGCTTAGAGCATCCTCATACATCAGCTTGCTCAAGACCTTGTTGAGGTGAACTTGGAATATCCAAGGATGGAGATTCCTCTGTTTCTCTGGAGCCTTGCTCCAGTGTATGATCACTCTGAGGTGAGAAAAGGTTCCCTTGTTCTCCCTTGTGCCTCTGCATCCCTGTCCTTTACCTGCACCCTGAGAGGTGACTCTGGCTGTGCTTTCTTCACCCTGTCCCAGAAGGCAGCTGGTTCAAACAGAGAGACACCAAGTTCTGTTAAGGCAGACAAAGTCATTTTGCTTAGTTTGGCTTCTTTGGAACTCAGTGCAGATTTTTCTGAAATTCCCCAACGTTTTTTATTTTTACATTTGCTTCCAGTACTGTTATAAGTAGCAAACACCTGCTTGATAATGAAAGGTCAGTCTCTTTAGAGGTAATGAAGATACAGAGAAGCCCCTGCTGACACAGGGCACCTCCAGGCAAGCTGCTAAAGAGGACTCATCTTGAGGCGCACATTTAATAGTGCTCTGGAAAGCAGGGTCAGACTCCACCTACTTTTTAATGAACTTGCATGTCTGCAAAGAAATACGAATAGATTTGTGTGGAAACCCTAATTTTTAATGTGTAAGCATATACATGTGATAGAGATTTGGACTGAAACTGGTTTTAGTTTTATGGGCCATGTAGCTTCAGAGGAAAAACTAATGCCGTTAGTGAAAGTCCTTGTATTACAACTTTTCTTCAAAGGATGGACTTTAGTCCAGTCAGAAATCTGACATAGCAGCTTAATTACAGAGAGTAAAATAATAGATTTAGTTTTTTTAAAAAAATCTAATTTCCATTTGTTTGAAAGTTTACATGTAACTCTTGAGAAACATTTCTTAAAAACCACCCCTACAACACACACAGAGCCAAACTGTGTGGTGGACTGGTTTTATGCTTTATGTTCAGTTTTGAATTTATTCTTTCTTTTCTGGTTATTTCTCTACATGCAGCTTCCAGCATATGCCACAGCCACACAAAAGCTGCTCCTGATGGCCTCTGATCTGCAAACACTGCAGCAGGAAATCTCCTCTGGAGACTTCTTTGACAGAACGAGGTGAGAAAGGAGATCTCTTCTGTGTTGGCCCCTGGCAGTAAATTTGTTACCCATGTTGTGCCTAAACTCTGAACTGGGAGAGGTCTGAAAAGTCAGTGTTGATCCCTGACCTGGCAGTGTGAATGTGGAGGAAAATCCTGTGGAATCACTGGAACTGGAGAGAAGGACATCTTGGGGAATAGGCTTTGGCAGTCACTCCACGCTACATCTCCTGCTTGCACTGAACATTTTTTTCCAGGCTAGGGATTAATTTAACTCTGCATGGCTTTATGCTATCCGACTGCTGCAGTGCTTGTGGCTATGTGCTGTAATCATCCTGACTGGATCTCACTCTGGATGGCTGCCACACTGCTCCCCCATGGGTTTGCAAAGCTAAAAACACTAGCAGAATAAATAGACATAAATAATGCAAATATTTAGAAATATGTTATTTGTATTTATATAGGTGTAGCTTATAGCTGCTACCTTTACAGAAATTGTGGAAAAAATGAGGTAATGGAATTAATAAGTAATTGTTGAGCTGTTTTGGTTTGTACATACCCTTGATTTGATTTGTCCATACCCTAAATTTGATTTGCACATATTCTTGCACAGCTTCTCTCCAAACACTGCTTGCTTTCCTCAGCTTTTTTTTTAAGGTTTAATGAATCTTTTGAAAACAGTCAGGTAAACCCCAGTGATCTGCAAACAGAGAGCTGAAATCCACATCTGTTAGGGCACAATTGACTTCTTGTATGCCATGAACTCTTCCAGGGCTGCATTTGAACCAGAACTTTTCTTTAGGCACTCCAAATCCTCCATCTGGTGCCTTGTATTCAGAAGGGACAGAGGAAAGACTGAGTTTGATTTTTCTCTCTTTAATGGGCTTGATTGGGATTGTATATCTCTGTTGCTTCACTCAGTTCAGTAAAAAGCAGCTCTCTGTATCTCTCTGATTTCAGAATTTGGATGGAAATTGATAGTGGTACCACAAAAAGGAAAATACTATTAGGAACTAACACTCAAGACAAATGACACAGCCTGGGTTTGAAAATGGAACTAATTTATTCACCCGCTCCCTTGGCGGCAAAGCAGGAATGAGTGGAAAGGATGAGAAGTGATAACAGTGATGGAAGCTGGGGCATCCTCCTGTGGGCAGGCACTGAGGCTGTTCTAAAAATGTGCAGTCAGTTTTCTGACACAGAGTCAACACCTTCTGAGAAAGGTCTGCATTTCTAATGTTAGGCTTAAGGGCTCAAGAAAAAAAAATGTAAAATTAGATCTCTTCTGCCCGCTCCTCACTTGTGTTTTGTATTCTGCTGCTCGCCTTTGGCTGTCAGCAACAGTCACATTAGATGGGTGGGGATCCCTATAAAATCCCTCATTCCAGCTCTCCAGCTGGAAAACAGCAAAACCCCAGTGCTGGAGAGTGCTCTGGGAGCACTTGCACAGGTGGGCTTGCTGCTGGTGTGAGCTCTGTGACCACTTGAGCTCAGCTTGTGCCTGGAAATCCAAGGAAAATGAACCCCTCTGTCCCTGGCAATGAGCTCATCTGCTGTGCTTGCATGCTCAGATTAACTTGGCAGGAAGATTTACCCTGGAGGGCAGCAGTAGATTGTAGCATGGCAGAGAGAGTGGCGGGCATTGCTGATTCCTTGGTACACACAGCACTTCCAGGGCACTTTCATCTGCTGAAGCCACTGTCAGACCAGCTGTTTCCTCCCTTGCTCCAGCCTGGAATTGCTTCAGCTTGCCAGATTTAAGCTGTTTTTGTGAGGTTTTTTGTTTCATGCCACCTTGTTGCTCCCTGACGCCCACTGCTCTAGCTGCCTGTCCCAGCCTGGCCAGCAGCTCTTCTAGTTTTGGCTCTCAGCAAGAGGGCAGGAACCTCTGAGAGCTCACAGCATCTCCTGGCTGATCAGGGACCTGGGAACAACTTCTCCCAGCTCACACCTGGGAACAGGCACTTACATAAAGCTTCCCCCTCAGGTTTCTGGGTTCTTGGCTTTTGACCCGGATGCTGGAAGCTGTTGGCTGTGATTAGGAGGAGCCTGCAGTCAGACATGTGGCTGATTTGTGGTAAGTTCACACCTCATCAAGTTCTTTTCTACTATATGATATATTTGTGATATTATCTGTAAAAAGTACATCAAGTTTAGTAGATTCATGAAAACAAGTGTGTTAGTGTCTGTCAGTTTGTCCTTTCCCTTTATCATTCCTCCTGGTCACCAGATTCCAGCGGACCACTCCTCTATTTCTTGGCTCCTTTTCTCTCCTAAACTCTTCAGAATGAGAGGTGCTGAATGGATTTTGCCTGATACACACAATAAATGTATTTAAATAAGCAAAACTTCAGCAGAATGAGGAGGGACAGAGAAGCATAGATTATGTCAGATAGGGAAACCTGAGCAATCTGCATCAGGAGGTCCTTTTAAGACTCTGGGCAGATCCTGTTTGTGCTGGATGTGACTGCAGCAGCAGCATCTCCTTTGTCCTTGGTTGTATGTTCTCCATAACATGTCAGTCTGTCTCAGCAGTGCCCTCTAGACCCTGATCTGCTTCAAGAAGGGTGTGGGCCTTTTTAGGGCATTGCACTTCAGGGCTTGATGAGGATCCTTCTATCACTGGATAAAATCTGAACACTTGGGAAACCAGAGAAGCTGCTACTGCAAACTGCAGCCAGGCCATGGTGACACATGCAAGTGTTAAAACAAATTTTGGGTTATTCTCAGTCTTTGCAGTCATGTCCCCAGAAATCTGTGAGGAACATTAAGAGAAAGCTTCTTTCCTTAGAAGCAAAGTTGGCAGAATGGTGGAGCCTGTGTATGATGGTTTCAGTAAGGAGATGCACCTTCCCTCAGTTCCACTGCTGTTATTGCTCCAGATTAGTGGTGCAATTCTTTCCATCCTGTTCCTGTTTCTGTTCCGTTTTGATGTCTTGCTGCATCTCTTTCCTTCTCCATTCAGCTTTGGGGGTTTTCATCTTGTTCTGTGAATCCAGCAGCTGCTGGGATCCTCAGAACTCCTTCAATTTGAGTTGTAGCTTTTCCCATTTGTGCTGATGGGTCTCACTGTACCATTCCTCTACTTGAGTGCTCAATGGTTGTGCAGTGACTGTTGTCATTTTCTGCTTGTGCTGCTGTAACATCCAAAACCACCATGAAGATCAAAGCCAAGTCAAACCAGCCCTTACAAAGCCTAAGGAAATGAGAAAATGTGGTTTGTATCGCAATGAGCTTTAATTTCTATGCGATGGTTAAACTTTTTTAAGGACTTTCTATGACTTTCTAGCAGAATGTGACAAGAAGTTGTCTAGTTTGACTGAAGGAAAGATGACAGTCTCCTCACCTGTGGTTTGGCTCCTTGCTGGTGCGAGCAGCCTCCTGCCTCTCCTCCTCTCCCAGTCAGCTTTAGCATTCTGGAGCAAGCAAGGGGGAGAAAGTTTGCTATGACCTCAGAGCACCACCTATAAATTCAGACACTGTTACCTAAGAGTAGAGACAACTCCTGCATAGAATTTAGAGGATCAGTGCACTGCAGGACTCCTCAGTAACGCAAGCTACAGATGTTTGTCACTGCTATTCTTTTTTTCTGTAATAGCTGTAGCATCTTATTGAGTGCATAGCACAGGAGAAAAGACCAGCATGGGTCTAAACTGCCTGGTTTTAGCTCAAAGTGAGCCTTTATTAAAATATTCAAACCCCATTTGCTATATTTAGAGATTATAGTACCCTTTGTAGATGTTTGCAGATTGCGAAATCAGGATACCAAGCAATTATGAAATGGAAGTGCTTTATGAATTTCATTTTCTGATATGAAAAGCACAAGGGAAAAGTACCAATAGTAATACTGTAGAGCCTCGGGATAATTCTGTAGGAGAAAGTTGCTGGTAAATATTCTAAGTAAGCTCTGCAGGAACAGACTGATTGTGCAGCAGCCCCCTTGTCCCATCAGGACCAAGATCACTGAGAGCTCTGTGGCCCTCTGTGAAAAATCTTATTTGTAAAAGGATCTCTGAGTTGTTCCTCCCTGTGCTCTTTTCATCATTCCACAGCTGCTTTCCCAGCAGGGCACCATTTCCTTCTTGGCCTCATCTCTCTCATTCAATACCCACCTGAAAGGAGCAGACAGGATTTTCACAGGCAAGCACCAGGGCCATATGGAGTAGACTTCTTTCAAAGCAGGATCTTTTGTGCCTTTGTAGACAGGGCCTCAGAAAGACAAATAAATAATAATTTTTAAAAATTAAAAATAGTTGTCTAAAGACCTTCCCATTGCTCTGGGTCTAGTGTGTTATTGTGATATTTTATGAAAAATCCTTTTGCTAGGATTTCTTCTCCTGGGAAGCTGGGAAGCTTGAGCTGCTTCTTGTTTTGCTGCTTTGGAATGTGATTTGGAGAGTTGTTTACCCAGCATGTGAACTGTTTTAATTTCATGACTAATCACAGCTAGCTGTGTCGAACTTTCTGAGTCTGTTATGGGTTTTTATTATCATTTTTGTTTTAGCCTTCTGATGTATTCTTTCTTTAGTATGGTTTTAGTATAACATTTTTAATATAATATCATAAAATAATAAATCAGCCTTCTAAAAACTTAGATTCTCATCTCTTACCTCATCCTGGGGACCCAACACCACAACACTAGCGCTCAGATTCCAGGATATTGCTAATGGCAGTTGAAGCTGTAACATTTTTCTCACCTATTTTGTTTCCTTCCCTCAAGGTTTACATTTTCATTTGCTTTCATGCAGCAAATAAATTCCATGAAAGGGAAATGCTTAATAAACAGCCTCTGGTAAAGAGTATGGCATAACTGGCATAACTCCTCTGCTTTTAGAGGCATGAAGATTGCATCACTGAATATTGTGCCTGTCAGTAAATTAAATAAAAAACCCAAACCAAGTCCAGGAAATTAAATTCATTATAAAGATAATGGAAAATTCTGATTTTCCTTGCTGCTGTCGCCATGTACACTTTAATTGTTTCCTTGAACAGTCAACACATTGTAAAGAAAATAAACATCCTCTTCTCTTAAGCCACACTCCTAGGGATGTGTGGTGGTCTGTTTCAGTGCCAGCCTAGAGATAGAATCATTTACTGCCTGAGCTGTGGGGCTCAGGGGATGTCTGCCCCCACAGGTGTCATTGGCCTGTTCTGCTGTGCTGCAGGCATCCTCCCTGTGCCATAACCCCCTGAACTGGAATATTCCAGCTCTGTTTCCCTGGCCCGTCCTACAGTGCTGTCTTGGGCCTTTAGCTGGTCACAGTGACCCCAAGATAAGTTAGAAAATCTCTTTTCTTAGCTTGGCTGTCGAAGAAGGAGTCAGAACTCTTCAGTTCTGGTTCTCAAGGTTGTTCATTGTTCCTTATCTATAAAATTCTTTCTCTGGCCTGCTGAGGTCTGTTCAGCAGGTCAGACAGAGGCACAATGACGGCCCTCGGAGGCAGTGTTATCTTTTTATACTAAAAACTACTTGTACAATATTTACCATAACTTCCCAATACCCATCACCTATGTTAGACAGTGAGCTTCTGCTCTAAACCAACCCAAAATTGCCACCATCACAGCAGAAGATGGAGGCCAAGAAGAAGAAAGGCTGGACATGCCCAGATTCCTTGCCTCCTGAACCCCCATTCTAAAAACGCTAAAAAATTCTATTTTTCCACCCCATGACAAACTAATTATTATTCTACTTAGACTTTCATGGCTTGCAGATCCTCATCTAAGGTTGGTAACTTGCTCCATGGCTCGGAATCAAAGTCACAGGTGTCTTGGGGTCAGTGCCAAGGTCTGAGCCCCCTGGCAGGGGTCCTGGCAATCTAGGACAGCCAGAGGACTGTCCTCAATTCTGACAGTGCTGCATTCTGTCCATCTTTGCTGAGCAGGGGTGAGCACAGCTGGGATGTCTGCAGGGCAGGAGGAACTGGCTGTGCATCTCAGTGCTGGGGATGCCAGGCTTTGGTGGAACAGAGCAGGGAGCTAAGAACAGATTGCTTTGCCCCACTTAGTTCATTAATCAGTTTGATTATTTTACTCTCTCCAGTTTTGCAAATCAGACATAATCAGGTTCCCTTAATAGCATGATAGGTCTGTGTGTTCAATTATACAGGGCAACATTATTCATAGATGTTTCTAATTTCCCCATATAGACTAATCTTATTAATATTTATCTTCTAATATATTTACAAATTCAGAGAGGGTAGTCTCTGTCTAAATGAAGCTACTGCTCATGCAGAGTTGTCTTCTTTAAAGGAGTCATGGTAGAATTTGATATGATGAAAAGCTTAAAGCAGAAAAAATGTAATTAATCATGAAGCATCATTAACAATGCTGGTGTCCAGATTGTTTGTGTGGCTGATTTTTCAGGTCCCTTCCAGCCCAAACCATTCTATGAGGTCAAAACAAAAGGCAGGAGAGGTAAGAGCATACAGCAGGTGAAACCTCAAGTTCAAAACCCAGCTACATTAGTTCTTGACCTCAGTGTTTATGTTTGGCTACAGAAACTGCCTTGTTAAATGGTCAGGAATCAAAGCTTGGATCACCTGCCCAGGTCCCAAAGGATCCTGTGTCCGCCTCCTTCCACCCATTTGTTTTAATCAATGTAGCTGGAGGAGTGGGGAAGAAAAGCAAGCAGGAATTTTGAAAAATGCAGGTTATGACCTAAGCATGACTGCAGCTTCTTCCAGTTCTGGGCAATGGGGTTGGCTCCTGAAACATGAGGAGCTGTGTCTGGGGAGCTGATCTGGAATACATTTGCTGTGTACTAGTTGGAAATGTCTAAGTGGGTATTTAAGGGACTTTGGACTCTTCAGTCCCTGCCAATGACAACAAGGGTTGTGTGAAGCATTTAGGCACACACAAGCCTGTCCCTACTCAGTAAAGCACTTCAGGGTGCTTTTAAGGCCCTTGATTTCTGCTCTTGGTTTTATCAGCAGGAGGCTTTTCAAAGGCAAGAGGCTGCCCTTATCTCACAAACTGGCTAAGCTGCCTTATGGCAAAATAGCGCTCAAAAACTCTTCATTCCTCAAAATGTTAATGTTGTTCTCCCTCCCCTGCTGCAGTGCTTGATGCCTTTAAGACTTTCTTTCTTACCTGTGCATTTGGGAAATAGTGTTTCTGAAGATGTCATTCTGCTCTTTATTCCCTCCAAGAGTCACTGAAAACGCTCTGGATTTTCCTCAGACTGCTGCATTGGCAGGTTGATGCATCTCTGTCAGTCATTGCTTCTCCAAGTGCTCATGTTCCTGCATCAGCTTGTTCAGGGCAGTTCTTCCAGGTGTGCACCAATGCAGCAAAGAAAATCAGCCAGGTGTGAAAGCAGGAAAAATTGGTTACATTGCTTCATAAGATTCTGTACAGGAAGACACCACACTGAGATGGAAAAATCACTGGGTTTCTGGCAGCCAGGCAGGAACTTTTCTGCTTCTTTCCCCCTTTTCCTCTGAACGGCCAGGCAGATTTTGGGGCGCAGGTCAAGGATGCCATGTGCAGGTTTTCCTGCTGACTGCCTTAGATTTAGGATGTGCCACAGATTTTTGACATTCAGGCATCATTAGAGTCATATTTTCTGATGTTCTTCATAGCCCTGGCTAAAGGGCTTTATCTGGTAATGCTGAACTAAATTATCTCTAAACGTACCCATTTGTGAGGTGGAAACCAGAAAGCAAGAACATCCTCTGTGTGCAGGGCAGGTGTCTGCTCTCAGAGTGTAAAATGGGCACCTCAAGTCATTCCACTTTGGAGCTTATCATGGCTTGTTCTGCCAGGTTAGAGAATGCTGAGCAGGGAGGGATAACAAGAAAGATTAGGGATGTGGAAAAATGTTTTTATGAAAGAGCAAAAGGATTGATGCTGTTCACTATGGAGAAGCAGCAAATAAGAACAGATCTGAAAATGTCTCTTACCATTTGTGACTGTGAAGCCCAGGTAACAGGAGGTAGAGATATTAATTTAAAATGAGAAACTTAATACCTGTTTAAAATGAAATTGTTTATTCTTTCTACATTTTGGCCATATTTTGGCTCTTTCAAGACTTCATGGGGACTGAGATTAGTATGATTTTTCTTTTCATAGGAGTTTTTGTTTTTTGGAAGACTCCTTATTTATAGGCAGAATATCCCATTATATATCAAGTGTGACAAAACTACAAATTAATCAAAGCCAAAAATTTTCAAAGCCAAAAATACTCACACTATTTACAGACTCTTAGTGCTTCAGTGCCATGGTTTGTAAGCAACATTCCTGTAATATCAGAGGTTTTCTTCACATAGTACAAAACATGATCAGAGGGATCTAATGCACTTCATGGAAACACCATCTCTGAAAAAAAAATTATATATATTAAAATATATTTTATATATTATATATATTTATACATATATATAAACAGTTTATATATTAGAATGAAGTGGGTATAACATCCTGCAATCCCACATGTGTCAGTTCAGCCTGGAGAAAAGTGCAAATTGAGGGCATTTTCTCTCATCCTGTTATTTTGATAATGTACAACTTATAATTGTGAAATTGAGTCTAAGCAGTCTATAATATAGTTTAGTTTACCAGGTTGCATAAAAATATCTACCAAATGAAAAGTATTTGGACAACTATCTTTCACAAATGATATTTATTAGGCAAAAAAGTGCTAGAATTGCAGTGGTTTGTTTTCATACATTTTGGTTTCATGAATCTGCTAAAGAGGGAGCATCCTATTTTTTATTGCATAATTATACTGAAAAAACACCAAAAAATCATAAAGTTGGCATATATAAAAAAATATCCTGTTCATTTCCTCATAAAAAATCTCTGGGCAGTGTTTTATGTCTATTTTAATACCATTGATAAGCTCCTGGTTTGTCTCTTGGATTAATTTGTAGCAAAATGTTATAGACATTGGCATCTTTCAGTTCCAAAGGCAGCTGATATTTTGAAGGATGTTCCCCTGGGAATGAGGCTGATGTTTTAATCTGCCCAGTTGCAGTTATTTTCAGTTTTAATAACCTGCTACCTTGGAGCCTTGACAACATTTAAACTGAGAGTTCCGTGCCTTCTGTTGATGATTAATTCTTGGTTCAGGTAAGCACACAATGAAACTAAAACGTCACTTGTGGTTTAAGATACACAAGACATAATAAATTAATTAAGTCAACATCAGTCTCCTTTTCCTGTTGGAAGATATTGGTGAGAATATTGCTCTGGGTTTGATTTTACTTACAGATTTTTTTTTTTTTTACCTGCTTGTGGGATGAATACAAATATGGGACATTCACAGATGTGTTTGATGTTTGTCATTGTTTCAGTAATTTCCTTCTGGGATAATGGAGAACAGTATCTGCACCCAAAATCTGTTTCAAATGTGGAATTTCTTCTAAAAATTCCAGACCAGTTGTCATTCAGGAAAGGAAAAGAGAGAACATGGGATAGAAGTCAGTAAAAATAGAAGAGAGTTCTTCAGGTGGAAAGGACCTGCAATGAGTCCCCAGTCCAACTGGGGGAAAATAAAATAAAAACCAAGTTCTGAACCCCATCCAGACAGTCACAGAAAAATGGGGGCTGTGTAACTTGGGCAGTGCTGTTTGCTTACACTTCTGTAAGTGCTTGCACTTCTGTAGGTGCTGCTTGGTTACACTTCTCCTTTCGTATGTTTACTGAGACAGAACATTTTATACTCTGTACAATGAAAATGTGTGTATATACACAGAATGCTGGCATTATTATGAAATTTTGAAGGTACTGTAACCAAAATTTTGCTGACAAAATTTAGAATTTGATCCATCATTTGACTGCTTGATTTATTTATTGAATTCTCATTTTGAGCAAGCTAAATATTTTTATTTCTGGAAAGATAATTGCAAGTCCTTTTAAATGTGGGAAATGCAGTCCGGAGGTTTTTTCCTAATCCTTGTGATGCCCCATTGCTGTGAGGTTTCAGATGGGTCATGGAGAGTGACCAGGGCACCAGGGGCTGCCCCTGGGTCCTTTCTCTGACCCTGTCAGAAAGCCCAAGCAGAGAGTCCAGCACATGTTGTTTTGTACCTGTTTAATGTCACCACTCCACCAAAATCAAAAAGGAAGTTGGTGATTAATGTAGGATTTGAAAGAAGGATTTACCATAATTTCCATTTAACCTGTCTAGCCTTAATCAGGTTATTTCTGTTTGTAGAAGGGAAGCTGTGGAGAGGAATACTGAAGCTTGTCTGCAGTCACTCTTTGGACAAAGTGCACAAACCTTGCCCACTGAATTGAGTTTTGGATCCTTGATTGCAGGAGTATGTTTGGGATTCTTTCATCCTTGAAGGGCTTGGAAGGCTCTGATGGCAGAGCAATGTATCCTTCAATAACACAGATCAGTTTTCAAAGGTTCTCTGAGGCTGCTGGTTGAAGGATTTTCTCATGGCCCTGCAAAACTGCAGCCTCTATCAGGAAAATAGATTTCTCCATGATGGACTCTTTTATCAGATAAATCTAAGAGTGTTTTGGCCTGAGTCTTTTAAAGCATAATTCTAATCTTTCACTTCTGAGTCTGTGAAAGCCACAAACATTTCCTGTCATATCAGTCTAGCAGCTTTTGTCTATTACAATGCTTTGTTACCATCACTGAGCCCTCTGCAAAACCCCTCTCTCCTAATACAGGGTGATTCCTACCTGGAGCTGAGCTCCAGGGATCCTGGAAAGAGAACTGAACCATCCACTCATGTGGAGCTGCAGTTCTGCTTCAGTGGCTCTAAGGGAGGGGGGATGAAGAAATGGAGCCATCCTTTGAAGGAAAAAATGTCAGAAATGAGCATTTTTCATAATGAAAGTGCAAACAGCTGCACATTACAGCAGGTTAAAAACCCCTAAATGGGATGAAAGTTCTGTGTTTTGCTGAGCTCTGCTGTCCTGGCTTAGAGACAAATTTTAGGAGAAAAACACTCTGGAATGACTGCTTTCTCGAAGGAGAAGGGCTTCAGCAATCCCTTTTGCGAATGAGAAATGAATACCAGTGTGTGAAAGTGAAAAAACCCCTGTTTACTAACAAAGCATGAAAAAAAAAAAAAGTTGAATAAATGCTAGATATTGAAATTTTGGAACTTTACCCCCCCCCAACCCCCACTTGGCTACTTGGCCAGGAAGGCAGAAATGGCACTGAATTTTTGTCTCAGGGAAGGGAAAAGTTCACACAGCAGCTCAGGCAAACCAGATGGGAACCTGCTGAACCTGCTGAACTTCTGGCATCAGTCTCCTCCTCCCTCCTCACAGCAGATGAAACTCGTGGATTCTGGTGCCCTTTCCTGGTTAGTTCAGCTTTTTTTCTTTTTTTTTTCCCCAAGGTGTTGGGCTTGAAGCAGCCCCCTGCAGGCTCCTGGTGCACAGTCCTGGTGATTTGGATCTTGGAGTGAAACCCAAGCTGAAACTGTTCCAGAAAAAAACCAAAATGCTGCTGAAAAGATTCCTGGTACAGCCTCCAAGCCAGGGGATGGAAGAAAGAAAACTTGCATCAGGTAGAAAAAACTAATCTAGAGAATGCAACAAAGTGACATCCAATCCCAACACCTGACTGGTGAGTCTCAGAATAAATCTTGCCCAAGGATTAACCTACTCCAGACCCAGATCGAAGCTCCAGCAGCCATCTCTGGGCATAAAGCAGATGATTAGGGAATGGAGTTATCATCAGAAAATCACCCCAAGATGGCATTGAATCCTAAAGCTGGACCATAGGACTGTATGAAGATACAGCTTCGTGGGACATACACTGAAATCCCATTAATTTGTAGATTGAATTAGGCAATCCCAGAATGTTTTGTGTTGGAAGGGCCTTAAAGCCCACCCATCAAAAGGCAGGGACGCCTTCCATTGTCCCAGGCTGCTCCAAGCCCCAAAGTCCAGCCTGGCCTTGGGCACTGCCAGGGATCCAGGGGCAGCCCCAGCTGCTCTGGGCACCCTGTGCCAGGGCCTGCCCACCCTGCCAGGGAACAATTCCTCATTCCCAATATCCCATCCAGCCCTGCCCTCTGGCACTGGGAGCCATTTCCTGTGTCCTGTTTCTCCAGTCCCTCTCCAGGTCTCCTGGAGCCCCTTTAGGCTCTGGAGGTGACTCTAAGGTCTCCTTGGACTTTTCTCCTCTCCAGGCTGAACAAATCCTGCCCTTCCAGAACTCTTGTGAGGGTTCTGTTAGGCTCATGTCTGTAACATTAAATATCTGAACACCTGAGAAACTCCTGACTCAAAATCTTTACTTTCACAGAACTTTTCCCTGTGTAAAGGAGGAGGAAAGGCCATGGCAGGGGATCCTGTGGCTGGGTCCTGCCTGCAGGATTGGGGGATGAATGCCCAGTGAGCAGCCTCGATGCAGGGAGCACACAGCTGGCCCAATTGTTGAGGAAAATGACCGGTAGATATTGTTCCTTCTGTAAAGGACATCATTAATATGTAAGTAAGTGATTTTTTATGCATTATTTACATTCCTGAGGCAAGATGAAAAAAACCCACAATGTATTTTGTACCAACCTTGTTGGTGTCATGTCCCTGCAGCTAAAACCAGCGCTGTTAGCTCTGAAATATATTCAAAAGGAACTTTTCTTTGCTGCTGATTCTTTCTTTGTAACTTTCCCAGTCTTCACTTCTTCAAGGCTGAACTGTTTTGGCCCTAGATCCCCTATTTTTGCTGATGGTAATAGGTAATTACCTGTTCCACTTTATCACTTAGATCAGACATGGGTAAAACTTTCAGGGTTTGCCCTTTTGAAATTTTTTCTTTGTCCCCCTTTCTTTTCAGCTGTAGATGAGACTTAGATTTGCATTAACAGCGGGTATTTGAGACCATCCTTTATTGCCAGCCAGTTAAATGTAATTGTTGCATTCTCCTGCTCTGCCACCTCTTTGTTCCTGTTAAGAAAGCCCTGCCTTCCCAAACGTGTCCTTGGCAAGGGAAGGGTTGTGCCATCTGGGAGCAGAGCAGTGCTACAAGCCAGAACTGGAGGAGTAAAATAGCTAATAAAAAAGAAATTCAAGTCAAAATGGTGAAATTACTCTAAAGGTTTCCTCTGAAAGTGTGCTGAGTGGCTGATAGAAAAATGGCATTTCTGTAGTGCTCAGCTGAGCCTGGGAGTGAGGGATCACCGAGGCTCTCTGCAGTGAGGAATGGTTATTAGGAGGGGAATTAAGGAATGTCTATTATTCACAGGCTGGGAGATGTGATGAAGATATCACCTGTGTTTAAATCAATCTTCTGCAGCAATTTAACCTCAATTCTTCCAACTTCAGCAGCGGTTGCCTCAAGAGGCTGTTGAGGAGGATAATGGAGATGAGAGAAGGGTGGATGGAGGAAGTTGCAATTAGGCAGGAACAGCAGAGGCTGTCAGGGTACAAAAAGCTGGGAGTGTCTGAAGGTACTCAGAGCTGATGGCCTGGAGAAAATGCTAATCAGAGTTGTTGTTGGCTGGGGACAGGGTGGTGGAAGGTCAGTGAGATCAGAGGTGGCAGGGAGGCACTGAGCCCTTTGCAGCACAGGCCAGGCTAGGAAAGGGGACATCTGAGGAGCCCTGGGATGGAACCCACCAACCTCACTGGGTCCTGAAGCCTTTGAGAAGGGAGATTGAAGGGGCACAGCAAAACCTTGGAATTTTTTTCTTTTATTTCCTGCTGGAATTGGTTTCATGTGGAATTTTAGGCTGAGTGCAATGATCTATTAAAGCAAAACAGAAGGAAAGGAAATGTTGAAAAATGTAGGGTTTGTTACCTTTTCTTTCCCCCCTTTCTCTTTTCTTTTGGTGTTAAACTACTTGCAAAAGAGACAAATAATCTGGGAGCTGCCAGTTTAGCTCTGTTCTCATTATCCTGGCAGAAGCACAGAAAGAATGCAAAATCAGGCAGTGTCTATATTCTTCTAAGGTAGAACTCTTATTAAATGAGAGGTAGAGCATTTTAGCAACAAAGTAATTTCTTGAACATGATTAATAATTGGAATTTCTGTCCTAAGAGATTACTGCTGGAAGGCAGCACCTGGATGGGCTGCCCAGGCACCTGGTGAGATGCAGCAGGGAGCACTGGGACATTGTCACTCTGTCCTGTGCTGTGCCAGCTCCCTGTCAGGGTTTCATGGGTTTTCCTGCCCATCTCATCAGACCCCGGGCTAACGAGATTCCTGCCAGAAGAAATCACACAAAACTTAAGGCCCTCAAAATCAATCACCATACAAAGAGCAGTTAAAGATATAAAAAGTGAAAATCTTTACCAGTCTCTGTTTTATAAGGTGCCTGCTCCAATTGATAGTGAGAACATTTCTGTGCAGCAGTGTTATGGTTGTCTGCTTGTGTGTTAATATATGTAAAAAGAAAGGTGGTACTTTGGATATTGAGGCACTGTGCTGTTTTACATGGTGTCTTGGAGGAGCTTTAGCTGTGTTTTTCCAGACTTATTTATTTGCCTTAACAGTTTCTATAAAAAGAATGTTTTGCAATGAGCAGAGGAAACTCTACCAAGCAGTCCCAATACAATTCAGGCAAATGACAGAAGGCAGAGCTTTCTTCTATGAAGATGTTATGAGTGCCTATATTTTTTTTTCTTATCTCTGGATCCACTTTACATTAGCTTTGGAGAGTGATTTTATCTTTAAATATGAATCAGACAATGTTGCCAAGACAACCTCTCCTCAAGCATTTCATTTCACCCCCATTGTGTGCTGAACCTTTCCTCAGTCTCCCAGAGCAACTGGTCACTTATTTGTCAAGTGGGGCTGGATTTGATGGAGCAGAGCATTCCAAGGGTAGGATTTTCTTGGCTCCTTTGCAGGTCACTCCAGCCAGTGGTCCTGGCTCTGTCCCCAGGGCTGGAGGAGGCCAACCACCCTGGCAGCTGGATTCCAGCACAGGAAATGAAATGTTTGGATGAGGTGCTTGATTCCTGTTGATTCCTGTGGTGGATTCCTGCTTTCCCAGCCAAGGCATGGATATCCATGTAGGAATGCAGAGCCAGTGGCAGCTCACCTCCTCCCCAGGCTGTAGCACAGGGTTTCTGCTGGGTTATTGATTGTCAGTGCAGCAGTGCTGTCTTTTAGGCTGGCAGAGCTCACAAATATCTCATTGCTTTTGTTGAAGCAGGATGATTTCTGTGGCTTGGCAGGTGCCCAGCTGGTCTGTGGGTCCTGGCTGTCCTGCTGCTGGCAGGGTGGGGAGGAGGATGTGGGGTTCAGTTACCTGTCATTGCTCCCTACCATGAGAACTTTGGATATATCACAGAATATCCTGAGCCACAAGGGACCCACTGGGATCATCCAGTTCAATTCCTGGCCCCAGCAATCCCACTCTCTGCATCCCTGAGAGCATTGTCTAAATGCTTCTGGAGCCCTGTCTAGGTCATGCCCATTCCCTGAGGAGCCTGGGCAGTGCCCAGCACCCTCTGGGGGAAGAACCTTTCCCTGATTCCCAACCTAAAACTTCCCAGGAAAGGCAGTGAGCTACTCAGCTGTAGATTACTGAGCTTTGCTTCAATGTAACAGAGTGGGAGATGACACAGGCTCTAAAAAGCTGAAATTAAATATAACTCTGTCTTGTCAAAGGGGGAGTGACCAACTCAAATCAGATTTGAATAAATATAGGTTCAGTTTGTCATATGGTAATATTAAATTCTCTTTTCATTTCTTATAACCTCAGTGTATTTTATGCCCCTTTTGCTCCTGCCTCTCATGCCTTTGCCAGCAGACCCTCTTTTCCCAGGCACCTCCCTGAGCTGTCACTCTTTCAGCTTTATTAAATAGTGGTTGTATTGTTCTGTCTTAAAGTTGCAAAGGAAGCTCTGGCAAAGTGATGTTTTAATTAAATTTAACAGTGGAGATGGCTCTGCCTCTGTTAATAAAAAATGAAAGAGTTTGCTGGAAAGGTTTCTTTGCTCCTTTACTGCCACAATAAATGTATTACCTCAGGGAACATGGCTGTGTTGGTGACGAGGGGATGGCCAGTGGCAGCCAAGGCTGTGACAGAACAGCAAGGGGTGCCTCAGCTTTGGTGGGGACACACCCTGGGCACAGTCCACAGGGTCTGTCCCCACCAGACCCTGCAGGGATCTAAGAGATGCCCTGATGCCTCCTGCTTGGGCCTTCAGGAGCTGGCATCTCAGATTGTTTACCAAGAAGCTGCTGAAAGATGGACGAGACAGGAATTCATCATCCTGCCAGAGATGAGAGTTTATCCAGTGACAGGCTTATATGATCACTGGTGTCCTGAACAGTTTGTGTTTTTCACAGAGAGAAAAACAATTTCCCCTTGAAGGATTTATACTTTTTTTGGTCAAATATTTCCAAAGTTTCAATTATTTTTTTTTTAGCTATTGCATCCATTCTTTCCAGCAGAGAGACACAGAGGTCAAAGTCTCTGCTGCATCTGTCTCCTAAAAGTCCTTCCCGTTTCTGAAAGGCTGGCTGCAGCTGAGGGACTGCTTTTCCACTTTGCAAGTTTAATGTGGCTTTTCTGTTACATTTATGAATGTGGAATCCGTTGGTATTTAATATGATCTATACTGAATCCACAGAAGAAGTATAAATATTTATTGCTAATTTTTTTTCTTTGCAACTGATGAACATTTTGTACATGGGCTCTGCATCTCAGGGTTTTTTGTGTGTGTTTGAGGGAGGGTTGTGGAAAATGTATCAAAGTTTTCTGAATAAAGAAAATGCAGATGATACTGTGAGCTGCAGTGTAGTACAGTGAAGGGATTATTCTAAATGCAATACATTAAAAGCTATTTCATCCAGGACATAAACGACATTTCAGATTTTGAAAAGAATAATTATCTGAGCTGGCACATGAAAGAGCTCTTTATCTACTGGAGCTTTGTGTGTGTGTCTGTTTTAACCTGTTAAAAATAACTATGGGATTTATTTAGTGTGTGAATAAAGTGGAGTGAGTGATAACCTTGGTCTGTCACACACAGCCACCAGGGTCTGTCCCAGGGGTGCTCTGCCCATACCTTTCCTGACATGCTAAGTACAGCTCTTGCATTTCTGTGTTTTTTGATTTGAGGCATCTTTGTGATTTGCAAAATAGAGCCTAAGCAGCCCCTCTGAGGCTGCTGCTGTTGGAGCCCCTCCCAGGAGGGAGGCAGTGCTGGGACTCCCTGTCCCATTGTCCCTGCCGTGGCACAGGGCAGTGTTTGTGGCTGTGGCTGCACAGGGGTGGCACAGGGCAGGGAATGCACAGCTGTGCAGCTGGGCTGTGGCTGAGGATGGAATTGCCCAGTCTGGGTTTGAAATGCAGCATAATTGCTGGCTTGGGTCAAATCTGAGGGGCTGACAGCTCTGGCCAGAACCCGGCTGCTCTGTCCAAGCTTTGTCTGTCTGTACAAACCAGCTTCCATTCCCAGGGTAAGTGAATTTCCTCCCCTTTCCTTGACAGCTACAGATCTCAGAGACTGACAAACACAGATCAGCTCCCTCTTGGAGAATATGGAGAACAAAACCTGCTCTGTGGGGAACTCAATTTTGCTGAGCTCTAAAGTCTTTACCTACTCTCTCACTTTCTCTCCTGCATTTGTATTTTTTTCTTTTAGTAGAAAAGTGGATTTGGAAACTCTTGGAAATGCAAGCACATGTGGAAACCAATTGTCTTGGTAAGCTATTACTAGAAAGGGTTTAAACAATTCATTTTTTCACATACAATAGAAATATTATGTTCTTACCAAGAACTGCTACTAAGAATATTAACCTTTCAGTGAATTGATTTAAAGGAGAAGAGAAAAACATATCTAACTTGCATTTCTTTTGACAGGTAATAGCAAACATTTTGTTACACTATTTCAAGAATAAATGTAATTGCTATCTAAATTATAGAATCTAAAAGTTTGGTCTGGGGAACATATAGAAAGAACTGAAGCTGTGTCTGAAACAGACAGAAGGTGTAAGAAAAACATAAGTTTATTGCAATGGTCTGTGACCAGAAGAGATAAGATTTGGAGGTTTGTATTTTATATTCTTTACTAACTAAACCACAAGGAAAAATTTACCACAGCTGTGATCATGTTCACAGGGGTCTCAGGATGAGGGAAGAGATGAGGATCTGACTCCATGTTTCAGAAGGCTTGATTTATTATTTTATGATATATATTATATTAAAACTATACTAAAAGAATAGAAGAAAGGATTTCATCAGAAGGCTAGCTAAAAATAGAAAAAGAAAGAATGATAACAAAGGCTTGTGACTTGGACAGAGTCCAAGCCAGCTGACTGTGATTGGCCTTTAATTAGAAACAACCACTTGAGACCAATCACAGATCCACCTGTTGCATTCCACAGCAGCAGATAATCATTGCTTACATTTTGTTCCTGAGGCTTCTCAGCTTCTCAGGAGGAAAAATCCTAAGGTTTTTTCATAAAACGTGTCTGTGACACCACAGCCTCATGCCTTTTCTGATTGCTTTCCAAAACTATGCCAACAGATTGCTTTAATTTTTTTTATATATATTTATGAAATACTTAGAGGATTAGTTTAGAAGCATGATAGCAGACAAATATAATTTAGCCCAGGAATTCTCTAATCAGTGACTGTCTGGGCAAGTAGAACACATAGGGTCATCTGAAATACTCCCCTAAATATTCTAAAGAGAAACGGTAACTAAGTTTTTGAGAGTTTCTATAGGATGATGAGAGTTTTGTAGTTGGGTTATACACAAAATAATTATCTTCAGTGATAGTAATTTTTGCTTTATTCAGAGCTCCATTGCCTGGACTCTTAACATCCTGAAGATGTCCCAACTCCAAGGATTGCCCAGCAGAAAGCCCTTGAGGAGTGGTCCTTGCTCTTGAGGTGAGCCCTGGGGACTCCACGGCTTCCAAATTCATTCTGATCACATTGTAATCATTCTTTAAATAAGCTTGTGCAGTATGTGAGCTGGTTTGGAACCTTATTGGGCAGCAGAGACGGATGTGTCAGAGTCCTGCCATGTTCTTCATGCACATTTGAAAGTTCATTTTGCATCAGTAGTTCCAGCCAGTGTGGGAAAGTGAAGTTCGATATCAAAAGAGTGTCAGAGCTCTTTTCCTCTGTGTATTCCAGGCACTGGAAATCCATGGCTCATATTTATCTGTGATCACAGAAGTAGGATCCCCTTGAAAGATGAAGAAAGGATGCTCTTTCTGGGTTTCCCCAGTTTGCAGAGGGAAAAAGGAATCTCACAGCTCATCACCAAAGGGGTATTGGGGACAGACAAAGGTGATACAGAGACTCCATCCTCAGAAGGCATGAAAAGACACTTTATTATTAGAAATGCACAGTTTTTATAGAAACAATGGTGGACTTAAGACCTGATTGGCCTTTAGGAACCTTCTCTCACACTCTTGGTGAACTATGAATAGCACGCTCTGGAGAAGCATATCTATAAACAATGGTTACAGAAAGAGAGATAATAATTGAATTCTCTCCTCTAAGTTTCCTGCAGCTTGCCAGGATTTTCCTGGGAGAACCTGTTCAGAGGATATGTAATTACTACAATGGCTGAAGACAGCCATGTCACACTCAGTGTTCCCATTGGAGGGAGAATAAATCCAGAAGAAGATTTATTCTCCCTCCACACTAAGATTTATTTTGTCTCCTGTGCTGGTTTTGGCCGGGGTAGGGCTCTTTATCTTCCCTGTGGCTGGTCTGGGCTGAGTTTGGGTTTGTGCTGAGCTCAGGGCTGATAGCACAGAGATGTTTCTGCTCTTGCTGAGCTTGCACAGAGCCAAAGCCCTTCCTGCTCCTTGTCCAGCCATGCTGGGGAGGGGACGTGGCCAGGACAGGTGACCCCAGCTGACCCAAGGGATGGCCCAGACCATGTGACATCGTGCTTGGCATACAAATTGGGAGGGACAAGGAGAAAGGGGGGAAGTGTTAAGTGATAGCATTTGTCTTCCCAAGTCCCCATTACATGGAATGAGGCCCTGCTCTCCTGGGCAGGGAGATGAGGTGTGAGTGGCTGTGGGTGGAGTTAAACTAGGACAGTGGCTGAAGCTTTTCCTTCACTTCATAACTAACCATATGCATTAAGTTGATATTAGTCATCCTTTTGAAGGGAATAAAGAGAATTCTGTAGTATGGGGCCACTGCATTGTTTATTGCAGTTGCATTTTGAACCCACACTTAGTTTAACCTTGGGTTTGCTTCCCAGCCTTTCAGTTTTGTTCTTCCTCCTGCTCAGATGTTGGGCAGGGAGTGAGCACTAAGGGTTCTTCCATCTGTCCTGCAGTACAAGGTGCCTTGTGACCCAGCAGCCCTGAAGCTACAGAAAACAATTTTTTAAGTCTAGGAAAGAAACCTCATATTCTGTTGAGTCTCAATATTTACTGTCCACAGAATAAATGTACTCTTAAAAAAAAAAATTAACTCTTGATATTTTGCTCTATTTTACAGGGTTGGAGTTACTTCAGACTAAGTGAGTGAAGAGATAAATTCATATGGTTTGCACAAGGAAGTGTTTTATCCATTTTCACTTGCTAAAGCACACAGAAAGTTCATCTGTCAATATGAAATCCAAAGGAAAATAGAGGAATTGGGTATTATTGCTTGTTTTCTGCAAAAAAATCAATAAATTTTCAAGGCATTTTGCAGCATTGATATCTTGTTAAGCAAACACATCTGTTTCCAGATGTGGGTTGTTCTGTTTGTCCAGGATGTCTCAGCATTTATTTAAGCCCTGAACTCCCCCACACAACCCTGTCTTTATCCAATTTAGCAGATTCTCTTGCTTTAGTGATCCTTTATGCTTTTGTACTTGCCACCTACAGCTTCATCCACAAACTAGATTCAATTTATTTTCCTGGACCCAACACCACAGGCATAGCAAGTGTCTGAACTGTCACAGGTCACAAGTAAAAAAGCCTTTTAAAGATGTGTTTATGGTTGTTGTAAATCTCTCTATTCCCTCTCCAGCTGCAGAACAGAGTGTTTCAGAACAAGTCTTGTTTGGGGAACTCTTTGCAGGATGTTTGCAGCACTCAGGAGGATGCTGAGATAAGGTCCCTCCAATGAAGGCAAACTTGACAACTCACAGTTTTCTGGAATTTAATACAAATTGAATGGATTTGGAAGCTGATGTGCTGCCCAGAGGTTGTGGTGGTGGTTGGTGTTTTGACTGGATTGTGTAGAAGTTGATGAAGGGAAGTGAGGCACAAGAGAGAAACTAAAGGGCAACAGAAAAGCAGGGGAAAGGACAGTAAGGCAGAGGCAAAGAAACTGAGGAGTGGAAATCTCAGTTGCTCTGGGTTTACCCTGCTGGAGCTATTGAAAATTTTCCTAATTTAAATAATTATTAGGAGCTAAAAATTACATATTTACCCAGGCAAAATCTTCCTGAAATGCTGCTGCTTTCATCTCCAAGAACCTATCACTGCAGGTGGTACTCACCAGCCTTTCCAGTCACTCTTATCTCTATCACAGTCATTGTTTTATCCTCTTTTTTTCTCTTCCACATGAGAGAATGCAGCAGCACGCTTGTACTGGAATCGTTCTTATTTCTTTCATCCAAACTCAGCTGGCTTCTCAGCTTCAATTTCTGCAGGACTCCTCTCTCCTCCCTGCTCTATGAACTTCATCATCTTGACTCCAACCGCTGTATAGAATCCCAGAATGGTCTGGGTTGGGAGGGACCTTAAAGAATATCTATTTATGGTCCCCTAAAGAGGAACCATAGCAGAATATCCCTCTGCTATGAGCAGGGTCACCTTCTCCTTCCACCCTTCTAGGTTGCTCCAGGCCCTGTCCAGCCTGGCTTTTGTCTTGAGCTCTTGTCTTCTCTCATTCCCCATGTGAAGCTTTAGGAGTCATTTCCCCTTACACAAAGTTCTCTGCTGAGCCCACTTGCACTTGAGTTCTCCCCTTGTTCACAGATTTGATTGCTCCTCAGCCACTTCACCCATACTTTTTTTTTTTTTTTATTTTTTCCACATCAATCCTTGTGTATAAGGGAAAAATGATCTTAATAGAGTTGTCCACCCATTTCAGTGTCCATTATGACTCTGTGCCTGTGAGTCCCTGTTACGCCTGAGTGGGGGTATCACATGCATTGCACTTCCTGGCTTTGCTTCTCCAACCATTCCTTTTCTGTTAAATTCCCATATTTCCACTATTTCTGATGAAAACTCACCTAGGTAGCTGAGCACTCAACATGTCCAACAGCATTACCTGTGCTTTTTGCCTTTCATCTCACAAATGACCAAGAAATTTAGGGCTGGAACCTGTGATTAATGTGTTGCTCTGTGACTGTGGTCAGTGAAAGGGTATTTTCTCTCAATGTGATGAACTCCTAATCTTCTGGGAGGGGTGGTGATCCAGGCTGGATAACTGGGAATGCTTTTGTATTGGTTCTTTTGAAGAATAAAAGTGTTGACAGGAGTAGGATAATATTGTTTAAGTCTTTTATATTTGAGTAGCATAGAAACTAAATTCTATTACAATATTTACATACGTTATTCAGTACACAGAATTTTGTTTCAAACTTTTAAAGACATTACAATTACCTTAAGCTGCAAAGACCAGGAAATCAGTAATGTATATTAATCCCAATTCCTAAGCAAATATGCATGGTTAATTTAACTTTTTTTTTTCTTCAGGAATGCTGGCATATTAAAGAGAGCTGTGCAGGCCCTCCCTGTCCAGCTCTGATAGACTGGAATGTGGTCAGGAGGCTGCCTTGAGGTTAATTTTTATTCCAAAGATTTTGCTGCCAGTCCCTTCACCTCTCAGTGTCTGAAACTAAACCTCCCTGTAAAGCAGGTGCTTGGCTGTGCCCACGGCCTGGCCTCTGGCCTCTCCTGGCTGCAGAAAGCTTTCACTTGGATTTTCAGCTGCTGTTCCTGCCTCCGTTTGGGACATTAATTCTATTTCTGGTCACTGTTTTTTTGGTGCTCATTCTGAATTATCCACCCACTCCAGCACTCCAGTTGCAACTCCAGCTCCACCAAATTTTGATTACAGCAGTACCACAGTCACTACTGTAAAGGTTTTTGGGTCTTCTGATGTACTGTTTTGTCTTCTTGTTTTTTATCATGTTGTTTTCATGCTTGCATTTGTCAGATGTGTGATTCTACTGTCACTTCAGAGAACTCACAAAAAGAACCCATTGAGGTTATCCCTAATTAGGCATCAGAAAGCCTCTGCACTGTGTTTCACATCTTGATATTTCAGCAATGATTTCCTGTTATTATTTAAGTCTGAATGGGAATGAGAGGAAAGTCCTTTACTTGCAATTCAAAATGCTGGTGTTGGGCACCACATCAGGATATTTGGGAAAAGTGGGATCAAGTGCTCTCAAGTCAAGTGAGCTGTTTCCCTGGTGTACAGAAAAATACAGTTCAGAAAAAAACCCTCAGTGTGTGAAATGTGCTTCACCAACATCCTTTTCTTTTTTTTAACAATTCTAGGGACTGTGCCTACTCCTGGAAAAAAAGATCCTGAAAGATTTTAAATTGGCAGCTGAGGTTCTTCTTGAATGCAGCATCCCACCCACCACAGCTACCCACAGACCCTGTGAGTTAGCTTGGAAATTCAAGAGCAAACAACTAAACACCTAAATCTTCATTTTGTGTTTTGAAATCTTAAGGTTGTCCCCTTAATTAGTCTGGGAAGCTCTGGAAAGTGGAGACTGAGAAGCTGTGTTGTAGAAAAGGGGGGACCACATGAAGCCAAGCTAGATATTGCATGTTCAGATGGGGGGTTGAAGGAAAGTTATTTGCCCCCTGGAGGAGGTGGTTGCTAACTCAGAAAAAAAAAAAAAGAATTAATTTGATTTCTGTCAGTCTGTGCTCTTCTCCTGGTGCTTAATAATTTTCCAGGGCTTTCCAACCATGCACGTGAGACCTGTAGAGAAGCTGTAGCTTCCCCTGAGTCAGTGGAGTGTGATAACATTGCCTGAGAACTGGGGAGAAATCCATGGTTTTCCTTCTTCCTCAGATACTTCTGGCTGAGAGATGGGTGGGTGGCTCGTGCAGACTGAAAGGTGTCTCAGTCTAACTCCTGTTGTTCCAAAGTAAATCTGTTTTCCATTCCTGTCTCTGTCTGTGTAGATTGCAGAAATCCATTCACATTTAGCTGTGAAGTTTTCACTCAGGAGCATTTCAGTGTCTCAGGATGATGAGTGAGGAAGCTCTGCATCTTTCCTATTGGAGTTTGACCTTCCAGGATGGAGTCCTGTGCTGCTTGAGGGATGGACCTGCCCAGATGACCACCAGTGGGAACTGGGAGCCTCTCAGGTAACTCTTCACTGCTGGGTGTGGCATTCACATTCTCTGATAAAATCTCTTTGCCCGGGGATTTTTCTCCTGCAAATCTGAGAAGGAAAACAATTTCCTGAGAAGGAAAACAATTCTTATCTCATTTGCTTCTCCTGTGTTGTGCTCACATGGAATGTGTTTGGAGGTTGTTTACCCACAGGTGATTGTGTCATTGGATTCTACTGTGAGTTGTTTTCACTTTTTGGCCAATCAGGGCCAAGCTGTGTCAGGACTCTGGAAAGATTAACGAGTTTTCATTATTAGCTTTTCAGCATGTAGTATCTTTTCTGTATTCTTTAGTATAGTATAGTATTGTTTAACAGAATATAGTATTATAAAGTAATAAATTAGCCTTCTGAGAACATGGAGTCAGATGCCTCATTCCTGCCTTTGTCAGGGCATTCCCAGCAAATACAATAGCTGGGAACTGTGCTCTGTGTGCCCGCATTTGAGATTTGGTCCCTGGAGTTTTCATTGTCACAGTGGGCAGGAAGCAGACCATAAACCTGATCTCACTGAGGGACAGTGTACATGGTACTTCATTCTGGTGGTATTCTCTTCATGTGAGGTTCTGTATACCTGCCTGCTTTTGGTGAAAGTCCCTGATTGATGCACTTTGTTCTCAAAGGTGTAATTCAAACTTGGTTACTTCTTTTGTGTTTAAGCCAGTTCATTTAGGATTCTGTACATGGGTGTGTGGGTGTGCACAGCCATGCAGAAGCACATGAGTGATTGCACCTCTGGCCTTTTCTGGGCTTTTGGTGACAGTAGTGAAGAAGGAAATAAAATAATTTCTTCTCTGTGTAGTTTGTGTGTCTCTTAGGTGATGTGGCTTGGACTGATTGCTCTGTCCTTGAATGCACTGCTGTCACCCTCTGGCCCTCTTCTCCTTTTGAAACCTTCATTTCTGCGCAATATAATTTGTCTAAATAGGAAAAGCTTTTACATTACCAGCAGGAAATGTGAACCAGCTTGTTTACCACCTGGGGTTATACATGTGTGTATAAAACATTCCTAAATGGAATGCATAATATACAAAACCTTTTTATTTGTCACCTGCCAGAATGTCCACGTGCCTGTGTGATCAGTCCATTAGCACTGAAAGGGACAATCCTTTCCCTGGGCACCCTGCTCTGAAATAACTGATTGGAGTCAACACTTTGCTTAATTTCATTGCTGTTGGGTTGGCTTACAAAAATGTGGATGCATTTTCTTTTTAACAATACGCTTCAAGCAATGCTGTTTTTCTTGAAGCTAAAAATATTTCTGTATAAAATGTCACATCTAGAATATCACATTTGTTATTAACCTGCAAGGAAGCCTGACCTTCTGCACCAGAAGTGAACAGGGTCACCAGAACAATTTGTTCTTTGTCTAGCCTGTTACACATCAACTCTAAAGATTTCCAAAGACCCTCTGGGCTGCTGTAGGTTAGAAACACATTTCCAAAAGAACCCAGGCACTTTACCTCTCACTGGCTGCAGTCAGCCACTACCCAGATTCCATCCCACTGGTTCTCCCATTGAGGGATTTGATTTTTCCTGTGTGACTCATCTTCTGTAGACCCTGTTTTTTGGGTTTGTTGTTGTTGTTGTTGTTGTTGTTGTTTTAGGTTTTTTTTTTTTTCCTTTTTTAATGGCTTGCTGTTTGATTGGTATTTCTGCATTAAATTTCATTTCTGTCCACTTCTGAGGTGAGGCTGATTGCTCTGTGGGGTTTTTCCTCCTTTGACTCCTGTGAACAGGATATTTCTTTTTCTTGGTTTTGATAGGAGGAAGTAACAGTGGAAGAACTAAAAATTGATTTGGTTTAAAATAAGGCTGGGGTTTCTTTCAAATTGAGCTGGACAGTAAGAGAATACGTTCTCCTCATTAACATCACCTGGAGACCAAGTGGAGATTCGATGCTGCAGTATAAGCAGCAGAGCACTGTGGATTTTATAACTTCATGATCATTAAAGGTAGGATCTTACAGCAGAAGAACATTTGTAGTCTCTTTAGTTGCTGGCTATTGTGTCATATTAGGTTTTAGGACACTCTTTAATTAATTCTAATGTGGCAAATTGGAAACCTACTCTTCTTTCATGAGTTTGTTCTTCTGACTCAGAAACTTGGGTGCCTTGTTTCATCAGTGGAAAATAATTTGTAGTGTCCTGTGTTTTGCACGTTGTTAGTTTAGGGTGCAGTTTTAGTTCATATTTTCCAGTTTGAATTTGGGCTCACTGATTTTCATGGACCACTAGGCTCTGCATTGAAATGAGTTTGTAAGACTTTCATGGGGATTCAGTCATAAGGTGTGAGGGGCTTTGCTGTGGTAGTGTGGTAACTAAATTAAACTATTTTGAGTAGTTTTTGGTGTGTAAAATGCACAAAACTGTTATTTCCAAATGCAGCAACTCAATTAATGTGAAACAAGACAAAAGTTTTCTCGTGTCCATTTCAAAAGACAAATTGCTGTACATTTTTTTTAAAATGTCAATTTTCTCCATGCAAAGCTTCATACAGCTTCATACAAAAGACTTTCATACAGAGAAAGTCTGAGAGAACAAGGTCTAAAATACTCCGAGACTTCAGGTGTCACAGGGTTGTCCCCTGCAGGATAAAAATGCCTTTGCCTTGATTGCCATTGCTGTGGATTCAGTGGAGACTGTGGTTGTGCTTGAGCCCAGCTCAGGGTCTCATGGCAAGGTAGGTCTATTCTGAAGGCCATCCACTCTATTAATAAATAATTGTTCTGTATACATTATCCACTGGCTCAGGAGGAAGTAAAAGTGATACCTTATCCCAGCTGTGTTTGGTCCTAAGGCAGGAAAACACAATTGGATGGATGAGGCTCTCTGGGAAGTCACAGGGCAGGATGTGAAAGCAAAAATAGCTGAAGTGAGAGAATGAGAGATACACAGAGTGGGAAACTTGTTTTCTTGTATTTCTTCCTTTCTGATGGGTGTTTGTGTTCAGAGCCTTGTGTTGTCTGGTTTCTTTTCTTTCTCCTGGGGAGGTCAGCAGGGTTCTCCTGGCAATCAGATGAGAAAGACAGAGACTGAAAACTTCCTGATTACACCCAGACCAAGTGGAGAAGCGCAGGCAGAGTGCTAATCCAGGGACTCCAGTATTTAGGGGACTGATTTAGCTTTTTTCCTAGTAAATTACCTTTTGACTTCTTATTAAAAAAACAAAAAGCCTGAGTTTCAATTAGGCAAATCTCTTTTGCTGTTAAAGCCAGTAAAGAGAAAGATTTTATTTAATTCAGATGTATTCAAGTATTTTTGCCAGGTACTTAATGTGTTTTACAGATATTCATGTACTACAAGTAAGAGCAGATATTGCTGCTCCCCTCTACTCCTTCCTGGTATTAAGGAAGGGAAGATTTGTAGTTGTACATGATTAATGTGTTTCTCTTTGTCCAGTGGTTTGGTTTTTTTTTTCTGTTTTACCTTAGGTTTGAGAGGCATGTATTTAACAAGATAATTTAAATTGATCTATGTGGCTTGACTACATATATATAAACACACTATTTCAATAGTGAAGGAAGCCAATGATAACCTTGACATAAAAACATCTGTTGACAATATTTGAAGTTAAATTTAAAGTAGCTACTGCAAAAAAATATTGCTGTTACTTTGTAAGGATATCTTAAGGTGCAGTCCTTAACAGGTTTCTTTGAATTGATCAGATTTATTTCTTTATTATCAAATAAAAATCTTACTTTCCCTCATACCCTGCCATACCTGGTAGTGTGTGTATGGACCTGAAGTAGTTCTCTTTTCCTTGGTTAGCCACCTGATTCTTCAGTTAGATATTTAAGCAAAGAAACCAAAGAATCAGTCATCCTTGTAATTAGCTTTCTTTGGTTTTTAAGAGCCAGCAAAAAAAGGTTTGTCATTTTTTCAGGCAGATCACCAGCTCTGCTGTGTTAAGGTTCTGAACTGTTCCCTCTTTAAAGGTTGACTGTGTCCTGCATGCTTTAAAGTGCATGTTTTTACAAAAATGGTCTCACAAATGAATGTGTCTAACAGCTGTGTTGAGAGTCACTAGAAACAGAGGGGTTTTCTCATTCTTATTTTATTCTGGTTGAAAAGAATACCAAGGAAGTTGTTTCTGTTACAGAAGTAACATCCTATCATTTTCTCCCTGAAAGCTTCCAGTGCTTCACCTCCTTTGGTTTCATTTCTGTCTGCAGAACTGGGCTGTTGGTTCAGCTGGCATTGGATGGATATGTGTTTTTACTGGCAGGGAATACACATGAAAGGGGCTTTGATGCCGAGAACATCCCAGAGGTCTTCTAGGTGTTCTTCTGAACTAGCTTAGAAATTGTGCATATTTTCCTTGGAGAGTCAAACTCTCTTCTCTCCATGAGCAGAGTTGACCTAAGGAGCTTTTCTGGTGGGAATCCAGCATTGTTTCTTCTCCCTTGGAGGGGGGAGGTTGTCCTGGGCTTCATTCGCGTACAGGCATTGTCTGATTGCCATGAGGAAAAGGTAACAGGTTTATCAGAAATGCTGGAAAAGGAGCTGTACACTTCAACTTCTGCTGGAAAGACTGGGGCAGTTTCTTTATTGCTGGAATATGTTAAGCAGTGACCTGCATTTAAGAATTTCATAAATTCCGGAGAAATGATTACTGAACTTAATCAAATCTTGGTGAATTGCCTGTCAAAAAAATCCAGTGAGAATTATGTCAGCCCTGTGAGACCTGCCCCCTGAAACAGACAAGCACTTCTGTTCTAAGCAGAACACTTTTCCTTTTGTGTGCAAGAGGTTTCTGTGGCTTTTCTCCGTAAAGCTGTTCCCATCCTTCTGTGACAGAAAAACCCTGATTTCGTTCTCATGGTGTTCTTTATCCACAGATTAGTGTGTGTGAGGTCACTGGATTAGTGCTTCGCATCCCCTGATGTCCTCAGGGAATAGAAGTTGCATCCTCAAATCCGATTATTTACTGAACTGGCTGGGCTGGAGCCAATGCTTTGGGAAAGGTACTTTCAGACCTCTTTGGTTTTTAAAATGGTTTATTGATATGTGGGTTATTATCCCTTTTAACAACAAAACAGGAAGTGCTCCAAGGTGACCAACTTTTCCCAGTAACCAATTTGTTTTTCCAGGTATCTGAATTCTGCAGGTGCCTTTGCAGAATTTATTTACCTGTACTTTTCTCCTTTTGACAGCTGAGTTTTGGTTACCCTGTGTCCTCTGCACCTGCATCAGCCAGCCCAGACAGCACATCCTGAAACCCAGGAGGGCACTGGGGTTCCAGGGGCCTTATAAATCAGTCTGGTGTATTTCTAATGATGCTGATGAGATCACAGAGAAAATAATTTGGATTGGAGGGTAGGTATTCACTAAAGAAACAGTTCATAACGCACACAGTCTACAACTGTAATATTACTTCATGAAAAAAGGCAGGAGAAGCCAAATCCTCTGAAGCATCTCAGTGGTAATAGGAGCACAAACCCATGTGCACCTGTGGCTGTTGGAAACCTGTAGGTGATGCCTAGAGAGGCTGCCCTAGAGCAGAGGCCAGACAGAGCTAAAGAATAAAGCAGGGATTTATTAAAAGGATTTCCTCCATGGATCCACCTTGGGCAGCACAAGAGCCCAGCCAGGGCTGCACCCAAGGTGAACCAAAATGGGCACAAAATGGACACCTGGTCATGGGGTCTGTCACTTTTATAAGTTCTGCTCCATTTGCATGTTGGAGTTAATTGTCCAGTTACAGCTTTAGGTTATGAAGTCCCATCCTGTTTGTTTTTCTTTCTTCAGTCCACGTTGTTTGTGCTCTTGGGCCTGAAACTTGTAATGGTTGACCCAGGTCCCAAGCTAGAGAAGGAATTGTTTTGTCTCCCTACCCTGTGAAGAGAGCTCACCAACACTTAGCTCAGAACAACACACCCAGGCAGTACAGAATCTGAAAAATACGAAAGCTAAAACTTGAGGCATCATAGGAACCCTTGGAACAAGGACCAAGCCACAGGGATTGGGTGCTCTGGGGGCTGGGCAGGCTGGCACTGAGCTCTCAGCACCGTGGCTCTCAAGGTGGAGCTTTTTCCAACAAATTCAAAACCCACATCATTGCACATTGGCAACGATGCTGGGAAACAGATATTCAGATATTCAGAAGATATTCAGAACTGTCTGCCAGCACACCAGAATGACTTTATGTGAGGATTTATTAGGAAAAGTGATGAAAAAAAGGAAGCTCTGCTGTTGCAGACAGGTAGAAAAAGATATATAGATATGTATTTTTAAAATAAATATATATTTATATTATATATATATATATATTATAAAAGAAAGACTTCATAAAATCAGGCCTGGCCTGCTAAATTAGTAGCTGGCCTGTCACTTTTAAGTGCAGCTAAATACTTCGCAAGTTCCCATGTGGAAACAAGCTTGGGAATGAGAGTTTGATAACACAACAATCAAATCCTAGAGTGAAAGATAAGTGCATCTGTATAAACAATAAGATCTGTCTCATAAAAATCACTAGAGAAAATACATTAACTAAAAATACAGAAGTTTGATAGAGATGCAAAATACCAATGAACTAAGTGTGAATGTATTCCCCACCAATAAGATCTGACACAGTGCTTCCTGATAATCCTATAAAATATCACCTATACAATAAACAATTGGCTTTTTCTGCATAAAGAAACAGAGTCCCACCTGCTTTATTGCCATATTCTGCCTGCCATGTAGAGCACATGGAGTCAGGAGCTACTCAGTGTGGTGGTGTTGAAGAAAACAAAAGCAAGTAACACAGAGATGTAATTTCCCCTCATTTGTACAAGGCTCCCACAGTTAGATCTGATTTCTCCTAGAAGAGACAAAAAAAAGAATGTCCCTTGTACCCATCCTGCCTTTGTGTGTAATTGAATTATAATCACCCCCATTGCTCTTGTAGAGAAAGCTGATGCTAAAATATTACTTCAGAGTGTTTTTGGCAACACAGAACTGTGCTTAAAGGTCATTAATGCTCCTATTGAAGTGTTCTAGAGGTGACTTTAGGAGTATTTTTGGGATATTCTAATGTAGCATACAAATAACAGGGAAAGGATGTTATTATTGCTTTTGGATTGCAAATTGGTGGGGGTTAAGTCCATCCCAGCTATCACACAAATGTTCTTTGGTTCAACTTTTCAGGGCAATGTAGGGCAAAGCAGACTGTTCATAGCTCAGTTAAACCTTGTAAAAATAAAAAATGGACTTATTTGTGGAAAATTTGATAAAAAGTTCATAGTTTTGCTGCTTCTTGTAATTAAAATGGAATATATTGCTAATTTTTAACTTTTTAAAAAGATGTTTTTGCAGGTGCACCAGGGGATAAATGTGTGCTGAATAGAAATTTTAACTGTTGGTACTTGTTAGAGAAACATCTTCACAATAAAAACAGAGTTCACCAAAGAGCAGCTTGAGAGGTGATTTTCCATTTTTTGCAGCTAATTAAGCACAGAAATGAAGCAGTGGTGCTGGGTTTTCTACACAGCTGACAAACACAGAGAAAAACTCAGCTGCTGAAATTGGAAATAAAGACAAATTCAATAATTAGCAAAGTGTGTTGGGCATAGGGAGATGTTTGGTTGGGATTTTTTTAACTGTCAGGTTTTGCGTATTTAGATTTTGCTGAAGCATTGATAATTTCCTTTGAGCTGGTGGAAAAATCAGGATTTGGTGGACTGAAAAAATGAAGTGATACAAAAGAATCTTCAGTAGTGGACAGAGAGCTGTGGGAATGTTTGGGAAGTGTAGAAACACTCTGGAGAGACAGGAAATTCTCTGATGAGGTCACTTGTTAACAAAGCTCTTGGTAATGACCAAAAAATGGAAGGGGTGAGAAATAGAACTCATATTCTCACCCCTCAGTCATAGAATTTGGATTTAATCTTCTTATTGACTGAGTATTCCACAAGCTAAGCATTAAAATGTAGTAAGACATTAATTTTTTTCCTTGCCTTTCTATCAGAACAGCAAAAAAAAATCTTATTTTTTACAGTTTTATCCCATGTGAATTGGAGCATTTTAACAGAGATGCAATCTGGCATCAAATACTCCTAAGGAACCTTGTTTGTCTGGACTTGGTGGTGTTTTCCCAAAGTGGACAGGAAGCACTGCCCATGTTATTTCACAGAATTCCATGGCTTTTCCAGTAACATTTGAAGAATTTTCTCTGTGATTGGTAGAAGATGTGGTTTTTCCTCCCTTCTCCTTAAATTAATGAAATAATTCAATAGAATATACTGCCTATATCTTCTGTATGTGTGTATACATATATATATAACCAAGGCTAGTGATTATATATAACCAAGTCTAATTACCTTCTCTATGTAGGCAGGTTCTGGTTAATAAATTTGAAGTGATCAAATTAATTAGCTATTGATAGTTTAATTGTGGCCTATTTTTAAATGATTCTACAGTACTAGAAAGAAAAATCTTTTTTAGGAACTAATCACTTCATTCATAAATTTTATTTCTGCAGGAGTGAGAATTGGAAGAACATTCATCAGCTGTGAGTCATGGCATAATAGAATCATACCAGAGTCTGTGGAATCCTTCAGAAATTATTGAACAAAATTGGTAAAGTGACTAATCTGCAGTTGTGGATTTGAGGTAACAGTGTCAGCTACTATTGAATCTATTTTCATAAATTAGATACCACTTCCTTTAGCTTGTCCTATTCAAATTATCCAAGTAAAACTGGGGTTCTGTACCTGATAATATTTACCAAATTCTTGCAAATTTTCTCTCTGTAATTTACATAAAGAAATGGATTTTCCTTATTTTCTCTGTGCTTTGGGAAAAATACATAAGAGAAAGAATTTTCTTGGTAAACGCTATACTTGAACAAGTAAGTAAAGTAAATTTACACTTTAAATTCATATATCCTATGAAAAGAAAGGGAAGATATGTTTTTCTTACATGTCAAAAACTCCCAAATAGAAAGGAATAGTCCTGCTTTAATTTGGTCTAAATGAAATGGCAGCAAAAAAGGAACAGTGGGGAGAAAAGAAAAATTGTGCTGCTAATGGATTGTGATGTGTGACATGGAATTGGAGATGACAGAGATCAGAGAAATCTCTAAAAGACACCTCAGTAATGGTTGGCAAATGGTCACCTCACCCAAGATGGGAAGTTCTGGAGCCAGCTCCAAACAGTCTGTAGGAGGGGGATGTGTTTCCATGGTGTCCTTGAGGTTCCAGAGAACTGGAGTAGAAACTGAAATGATATTTGTAATCCAGGTGAAAGAAGCAGGGGAAAAGACAGAATTGTAAAAGATTTTTCTCTGGAGTGAGACGTGTTTGTAGAAGGAATTGTTTGTAGAGGCAAGGATCACATTGGAATTTTTCCCTGCAGGAATTAAGGCCTCCAAGGCCTGTTCTGATGCCCGTGGCAGCCAGCAGGAGGATGCTTGCCATGAAACAGCAGAAGGAATCTCTGGAGGAGATTCCCATAACACCTAGACTCATTGACGTCCTGCTTGTGTCAGGTTGAGCTCATTTTGCTTGAAATAGAGGATGAGGAGTGCTGGGCACTGGGGATGAGGAGTGCTGGGCACTGGGGATGAGGAGTGCTGGGCACTGGGGATGAGGAGTGCTGGGCACTGGGGATGAGGAGTGCTGGACACTGGGGATGAGGAGTGCTGGACACTGGGGATGAGGAGTGCTGGACACTGGGGATGAGGAGTGCTGGGCACTGGGGATGAGGAGTGCTGGACATTGGGAACAAGCCAGCTAACACTCAGCAGGGAGCTCAGGCTCTCAGGATGGCTGTGAAAGCCATTGGCAGAAATGGAAAAGGGGACTTATTTTTCTAGTACATGTCAAATATGTGCCAAAATGAGTGATTCACTAGCTTACACCTGAAGTGAACAGGATCTGAGCATTTTGGGAAGCAGCTTTCCCATCCTGCAGTTTTGTGACTCAGGGTTCTACAGTGCCCTCCAAGCTTTTGTGATCCTGGGAAGTCCTGATGATAACACTAGAGAGTGATTGATAGAATTTATACACTAGAGCAGGCTGCCCCATCCAGGCAGGGATAAAATCCTGATTTTTAAAAGATGTTCTTTGCCTAAACGGATGTATTTTGTACAGCGGACCCTCTCCTTATTCTGCCTTTAGAAATTTACACTTGGGAATCAGGAAAAAGTCCTGCTCCATCTTTCTTTTTTGAGTGGTTGTTGATGAGAACATGGCACGCTCCTCTTTCGGAGCATCACATCCACATTTCCTCTGTAACATGGGAATGGCCTCATTTCCCGTTTGATTGAAAGAAATTTTGTCCATCCTCCAAGAAAATGGTCAAATACATTCTTTCCATTAGCAGGTAAACAATTCATCTTCACAACTTGGATGTTTGCATAGTCCAACCTCAAAACTCCAAACACTCTTATTTCATGTACTTTCTCCTCATGTCCACAAGAATGAGGAGTTTTGAACTCTTAATGTTGACTTATTTTCATACACTGCTCTTGGCTTTTGAAGGGTGTCTGTAACAGATCACAGCTTTCTTTGCAAAGAGTAGTTGGTCCAATGTCTGGCTTTGAAGAATTAATATACCAACATGATTTCAAAGCATAACTGTTGATTGATGTGAAAGGATTGTTGCTCATTGTTGAACTGTTGTATTTTTCTCTGTGTACACAGCAGGGGAGAAGCCAAAAAAAAAAAAAAAAGGCATGGCAGGTGGGGCTGAGGGGCTGCTGTGTTTTGGGTTTACATTTGTTCAACTTTCTCAGCAACTTCAAAGACTTTCTGTTTCTTCTGTAGCACTGTTGCACTCTTATCTGTAACCAGTGCTTAATGTTCATCTTTTTATCATTTCAGTCCACAACCAAGCTTTTGTACAAACAGAGCAGCACTGGCTGCAGTGATAGAGGTGATGTATCACTGGCTGTGCTGAGATATGTACATACATCATATAACAAGTGACACAGAAGGGATTTTGCAAAACAGTCTGTCAAAAAGTGATGAGGTTTCTAGATGCTCTTTGCTCTGAAAAGGGGTTATAAAAGTGTTTGTTTTCAAAGAAGGGTTCTTTAATCTATGCTAGAGCTATCAGTAATGCCAGCTGCTGTTGTCCTCAGTTTCTCTGAAAGCCTGCTGGGCTCCTCTGAAGGTGTGCATTACCCTTCCTAATTAAATTGGGGTGATCAGCTTGATGAATGCCCAACTAAAATGTGCTTTCTGTAAACACTCAAACAGGGAGTTTTTATAGTTGTAAGATAAAAGTAAGGAGTTAAGCTATGCACAGAAACAAAATGTTTTTCTGACTTCTTCCTGTCATTCATTTCTTTAATCTTCTGTGGTCATTTTAGCTTCGTGACCTCTGTTTTTCTGAGTGCTATCCAAGTTGCATAGTCTTAGTTTAGGGGCCAAAGTGTCTTCTCACCTGCCTGTGATTTGCATGAATCCTGCAGGAATGTAACTGCTTTAAAGGTGTCTCTCTGGCATGTCTAGTGGAAAATCATCAGTATGTTAGGAAATTAGTGGGAGAAAAACATCTCCCAGAAGTTGTGTGTGTGTAGGGAGCCAGCTGAGAGCTGGAGGGCACCAGTTGATGCTTTTCCACTGAGGGCTCTGTGCACTTCAGTGACAGCAACATTGATTCAGCTGCACTGAGGGACATCCCAGCCCCACTGGAACCCGTGTCTGTCCCAGCTGGGCGTCTCTGGGAGGGGGATTCTGCCCCTGTGCCTCTGTGCTCAGGTGAGAACCCACCTGCAGAGCTGGCCCAGCACAGGAAGGACCTGGAACTGCTGGAGAGAGCCCAGGGGAGCCCATGGAGCTGCCCCTCTGCTCTGGAGCCAGGCTGGGAGAGCTGGGGGTGCTCACCTGGAGAGGAGAAGGCTCCAGGGAGAGCTCAGAGCCCCTGCCAGTGCCTAAAGGGCTCCAGGAGAGCTGGAGAGGGACTGGGGACAAGGGATGGAGGGACAGGACACAGAGAATGGCTCCCACTGCCACAGGGCAGGGCTGGATGGGATATTGGGAATTAGGAATTGTTCCCTGGCAGGGTGGGCAGGCCCTGGCACAGGGTGCCCAGAGCAGCTGGGGCTGCCCCTGGATCCCTGGCAGTGCCCAAGGCCAGGCTGGACTTTGGGGCTTGGAGCAGCCTGGGACAGTGGAAGGTGTCCCTGCCTATGGCAGGGGTGGCACTGGATGAGCTTTAAGATCCCTTCCAACCCAAACCATTTCATGTTTCTATGATTGTTCTTCTAGTTGCAGATGACAAGGAGCTCGTGGCTATTTTTCTCTCTCTCTATCTTTGTAATATTGTTGTGCCAGGAAATTTAGACTGCCTGAGGCTACGGACATCAGCGTGATCTGATTGTACTTGCAGGAGAAGCCACATTAAAATGAGCAGTTACATAAAATCAAAACAAACTTGGAAGAGCTAAAGGGTTTCTCTTTTCAGACAACTTTCTGAGGAAGGTAAGGCAGAGCTGTGAGCAGCACTCAGCAATGTTTCCAATCTGGGCCTCAGTTCTTGGTAAATTCTTTTTCTGTGTGCTCCTGAAAGTGAACTAAAGCCCAGAAAACATAAATTCCTTACAGATCTAGGCTCTAATTAAAGGTTTATGGAGAAGTAAACAAAAGAGGGTCATGGGGCTGTATCAGGACTGTCCTTTGAACATGAGGGAAAGCTGGTTTCCTGTGTAGCACCATCCCTGCAATGCTGGGAATCCCCACTGGACACAGCCCCAGCTGGGGCGCAGAGCACCCCTGGAGGAATGGCCCAGGAGATGGCTTGGAGCCCAAGGTTTGGGCTTGCAGCCACAGTTTTGTCCTCCCTGATCTGCCTTCTTGGAGAGAATCTAGAGCTCTCAGGTTTTAATCCTGACTATTTTGGCTGTGAACAAGGGTAGGTGTGGCTTTTGGAATCCCAGTTTGACCAGAGAAATCTTCCTTGAGCAACCCATGGGTGGTGCTGGGGAAGGAGGAAAAGCAAAGCCAGGACTCCTTACCCTGCACAGACACCCCTCCTTTCCCTAGGAAAAGGGGACTCACACAGAGCTGTCTGCCTGTGCCATGTTCCATCTGTAAAAACCCAGCTCTGAGCAGTGACTTCGAGCTTGCACTGGTTTCTCCTGACTCTCAGTCATTTTGAGTGTGTTTTCAATAAGGCTCCAGCTTCCAGAGTTTGCTTTCTGTCAGTCAGACCTGGGAAGGCACTGAAATCAGATGGGAACAAAGAATGCAGGGGAAATTAGGGTAAGAAGATTCTATCTGCTATTTATTTCAAAATTCAAAAATTATCCCTGGGCATCTTTAGAGAACTGGAGCTGCTAGAGATCTTGTCTGGTACTAAGCCTAAATTGGAGAAAGGCTTGCTAGTTACTGTGAAAATTAGCCAATTTTTAATTGAGAATCCTTTAATTCAATTAATTTCCTTCACTTCTCAAGGCTGATTTTGACAAAGCATTGCTAAGAAAACAAATGGTGTAGAAAATGCTTTGGGGTTAGTTACTTAGGGCCTTCTAAAAACCCAGGTATTTTAGTATTAGGAAAGCACCAGATAACCTGAATGCCTTGCTGTGAACTCTGCAATATTTTGTACTCAAATCTGGCTTTTACTTAAGTACAAAATAAGTAAAATGTTGAGTTTATTGTTCTTCTATGTGTAACCAAAATAGTTTTTCTCCTGGTGGTGGCAGTGCTGGGTGAAAAATTCAGACTGAAAAGCAATATCAGGAAAAACTTCCTAATTTATTTTGCAATTGTAACTGGCCCCTCCATCAAATGGACACATTTTGGGTCCAAAATGGGGATCAGTTTTTCATAATACACATTGGGGAGATGCTTTAAAATAAGAAGTAAAATCAAGAATAAGTTTAGGACAAATGCATTTCTTCTGAGAACTCTGTTCTTTAGGCCTTTTGCCTGTAATAGAGTTCATATTCTACTTGATTTTCACCATATTGTGTAAAGGAAGCTTAGTAACAAGTTTTTGTCAATGTCATTTGCACAGTTTTAAGCTTTTTGAAGTGTTGAGAAATAGGGCACTTTCCCCGAATCCAGCAGTCAGTTTTCATGTTTAGTGGAGCTGAAGGTTAGGAAAAGTTTCAAAGCCTCTTTTGTTTTTCTTTTTTAAGCCATTATTCAACCTTGAAATGAAAACTCACTCACTAAACTATGCTAAATAGCTCATTTCCCTCGTTTGCTGATGGAGCTAAATGGCCTTTTGGAGATATTTATGAAGATGACTTACCTTTTTCTTATGCACAACAGTCACACTTTCTCATCCGTGTAATGGAAACAAGAGAGACTGAGGACTTTGCCTCTCTCAAATGGTTTAGCTGTTTTCCCAATAAATTGACACTTTCAATACAAGACTTCTACATTTTAGAATGAATCATAAGATAAACTTTTTTTCCCTTAAGGATTTGGCTATGAAAATATTGAGCTTCCTTGGAAAACTTTGGATTTCTGTGAGCAGGAAGGTGTCAGCTGTGGTGGATGTGTGCCCCCTCTGTCAGGGTGCAGGTGAGGAAAGGGAGGAGAGGCTGGGATTCCGTGGGATTCTATGTGCCACTGGGCTGGAGGGCAGGGAGTGGAGAGGAGCCTGCTCAGGGTGCTGTTTCTGAATGCTCTGTCAACAGGAACTGGCTGAGCTGGACACATGGGGGGGGTGGGGGGGGGGTCTGCACTTAGGGAATTCAGTGATGTGCGCCTTCCTCAGCCCTTCCCAACCCCTGGAGGAGCAGGGCAGGAACGCAAGTGGCACTGTGGCCGAGTTCCTGCTGTGCACAGGGACGGGGAACACCTGGCAGCGCATCCTGTACACCTGGTGTTCCCCTGATGCTCTTCCCGGTGCTCCCTTGGTTGTTCCCCTGGTTGTGTCCTGCTATTCCCCCGGTTGTTCCCCCGGTTGTTCCCCCGGTTGTTCCCCCGGTTGTTCCCCCGGTTGTTCCCTGGTACTCTCCCAGCGCACCTGGACTGCGGCCGCGGGGCACCAGGGGGCGCTCCCGCACCGCCTCCGCACCCGGCGGGGACGGGAACAGGGAATGGGGATGGGAATGGAGATGGGACTGGGGAGAGGGAATGGGGATGGGAGGGGAATGGGGACGAGGAAAGGAGTTGGAATTGTAATGGGAATGGGGAGGGGAATGAGAGTGAGAAGATGGAAAGGGATACGGATAGGAACGGAGAGAGGTACAGGAATGGGAATGAGGATAGGAATATGGAGTGGATGCAGAAGGGAATAGGGAGGGCGATGAGCATGGGAATGGAAAGGGGATGGGGATGAGGACGGGCATGGGAATAGGGATGGAGCCGGGATGCACCCTCGGCGGGGCTTCCCCTGTGGGGCACAGCCCACCCACAAAGGGCCTTTCCAGCCTCTCCCTTAGATCCTGTTAAAGCACCTGCAAACGAGCCAGGTGTTGGGAAGGAAACCCGGCAAACCCTGCAAAATCAGGGCTGTGTGCTCCCGGTGTTCCCATCTGTATGATGTTTATTCAACACCACAGCTTGGGCATCTCCCTCACTCATAGAGATAAGCTAAATGCATCACTTAGCAAAACTTTAGCATCTAGATGAGATGTTCTATTCCTATAGAAAATGAGTGGGGAAAATGGCTTTTTCTATCCCTCCTTTTTTTTTTTTCCTCCCTGCAGAAAAGAATTATCTAATTCCTGCCCCATGCTCAAACATTATTTTAGTCATGAAGAAAGCATTTGGAAACCTTCCTTTTGTTTTGAGACAATGCCTACAATGCCTTAACCCATTTAACATAATAATTTCTCTAAATCTGGAAACATTTCCAATCTCATGCAAAACTTTGGCTTATTCTATTCAAAGGTGATACTCAGCAATAAGACTTTAATTGAACTTTATTTACTATTTCAAGTATAGAGTGAGTGAACAAAAGGAAGTCCACTTGGACTTGGAATGGTGAAGGGTGGAATTGAAGGGTGTTTTAAGGCATTGCACAATATGTGTTTCTCTTTTACGTACAAATGCAAAAAAAGTGATTTGCTGTTTCCAGAAGTCCTTTGGAAAATGGTTTGCAGGCACTTAGACCAAAAAGGAAGTTTACATCTGGCATGTATATAATGTGTTTAAAGGATGATGTTTCTTCAGCTGTGGGAGGATAGAAAATTCTTTTACTTAAATCTTTGTGATTTTGCTGGCTTTAGCAGCACTTGTAAACACTAAGGTGGCAAAAAATGTGGCTGTCTTTTGGGAATGTGCATCTTTTCCTTACTCCTAACTCTGCCTCTCTCCATCTTCGTAGCAGTGTTAACAAGGGAAAACAAATACAAAAGAAGATTTCTTGAAGAAAACTAATAAAAAGTAGCCTTGAGCAAAAATCTGGAGGAGGAAATCTTCCTTGGAGGCTTGGAGTGGATTTGGCAGGAGCGGCTCAGAGTCGCAGATGGGAATTATCCAGCAGAACCTGCCTTGCAGTCCTCAGGAAATCAAAGCAGCCTGACAAATGTCTGGCTGCACACCCCAGAATGACACTCAGCAATGTTCTACCAACATCTGCTCCTGCTTCTGTGGCTGTGGCAGGAGACAGGCAAACAGAACGTGTGCCAGGGAACCAGCGAATCCCACTTGGAGCTCCCTCGTGTATGCAGGACAAGAGGAGGGAAGGAAGCCCAAGATGGAAACCAGTTTCTAAAATTCTACTTAAAAATGCAAATTATGACTGAAAATGTCCCAAGTGTCCTTCTTCAGCTCATGGTGTGGCTGGGCAGGAGGTCACTTTGTCCAAAAGCCTTTTCCAGAGCCTTTGGCCACTCAGGTTGGAGCAGAGGCTGAGTTTCCAAGCTGAAGTTGCAATTGGTGACAAGAGTGAACTCCAGGTATCAGAGACTTCCTAGCCATCTGAATGAACCAGAGAGAGACAAATCCTAACACCAAACATTGCCATGAAATCTGCTTCTGAGCAAAAATAATTAATAATTACATGTTGTTCTAGGACACAAAATAAAACGACATGCACGCTGGAACTTCCAAGGTAAAAAGAAGGGAAGTTTATTTTCTGACACCAACATTTATAGACTTTCAAAAGTGACAGTGGGTTGGAGGATGAAAGTGCCACCCCTCCAATGACACTGGACAAGCCAACAGTCCATCAAATTTCTCCTCTTCCAGAAAAGAATGTGAAACAATAATTATTTACATAAAAGTGCATAAGAAAGTTCATTACAAAAATGTAAACATCAAAAGGCTTAGAAAAACTTAAAAGAACAGGGTGACAAAGACATATTTTCATTATTTGAAGGAAAAACCCACACATAATATAAACTCTTCCTAATGAGTAAATGAGTAATTTTGATCAAGGAAGTACAGACTGCATCTTTTAAAGGTAAGAAAAATGCTTTGAAGACATAACAGTAAAAGAATATCTTTGGGAATCTTTTCAGGCTGCCATCATGTTTACACACCACTTGGCAGATTGTCACTTCCTTCTATTTATTTTCAGCTCCATCCTCTGCCATGTGTGGAATAATTGTTGACTCCAATTTGAAGCACACGCCTGTGCTGCACTCTCAGCTCAGCCATGGAGATGCCATCCCTTGCATACCAAGCTCAGCATTGTTTATGCTCTGGCTTTTTTTCTGTTGTAATGAGAACAATTACGGGTGAAAGCATTTTGCTCATGATGAGGTGGCAGGAATGAGCATTTGGAATATTTGGTTCCAGCTCTGCCTCTTTTTAATTTAGGTTTCACGCCTGTCACAGAGGAGCTGAAGGAACAGTCTGGGTGCTGAGCTGGGCTGGTACATGAGACACGAAGCAGCTCCCACGTGTGTGTGCCAAACAAGGTGCTCAGAGCTCCCAGTTCTGACATTTGGGTGCAGAGCCCAGTGCCCGGGCTGTCCCAGGCAGCCCAGAAAGGGCTTTGCAAACCAGACAACTGGTTTGTGTAGGGGGATACAGGATGGGTAAATGAAGGTGGTACAGAATGTAATCTTATCCCCTAAAGAGTTGCAGCTGAACCAATTACTAAAGATTAGGAGCGGGCCTGATGTTAACAGGCCACACCTGTAGCCAATAAGAAGAGTGTTATAAAAGAGGGGATTGGTGGGAGCTGGAGTCAGTTGGCTGCTGTGAGGATGAGGAGGAGTCAGTGCCTAGAGGGGCTGCCTACAAGAAACATGAAGAAGGTACAAAACTCTGGCAATATGGAACCCTTGCACTACAATGACAACAGTTTTGAAATACTGAGAGCAAATACTGAGAGCAAGCTTGTGGCTATAGGACACAAAACAGCACAAGTGCACACACCACTGCTCTCAGGGTGAAGAAAAAAGGGAAGCTTTTTTCTGACTCTAATATTTATAGTTTTCTAAAAGCGACAGTGGATTGGAGGGTGAAAGTGCCACCTCTCCAATGACACTGGACAAACTAACAGTCTATCAAATTTCTCTTCTTCCGTAAAAGAATGCAAAGCAATAAGTTATTGAGAAAAATGTGTGAGAAAGTTTGCTACAAGAATGTAAACATCAGAAAGCTTAGAAAATCTTAAAAAATCAGGGTGACACAAACTCAGTATTCTCTGCTCCAGATCTGAGCCTGCAGTGCTCCAAAGGACTGACAAAGCTCAGGTCTCATCTCACTGAGTTTTCCCTGTTCCCTGCAATCACCCCACAGAGCTTCTCAGACCTCCAGGGCTTTGGAGGAGAGAAGAAGGAGCAGTGTGTGTGCATCTCTCAAACCTTCCCATGCAGCTGGGAAGAAATTCCCTGTTCCTGTGCAACAGGGAATTTTGATGTTTAGTTCCTGAATCAAATTTCTTTCCCTTGTATGCCAATAATGGCAGTGTTGGAATAGAGTGGGTCAGAAAAGTATTTTGTAGCTTCAGCTGTTCATGCTCAGCTCTCTCACATTCTGGTTTGAGTTTGCTAAAGTCTGGGCCAGGGTTTGGGTTGAAAAACAAACTTCTTTATTCCCTTTAATTACCAGAATTGTGGAATTCTGGTAAATAATTAATTAATGGAATTCTGGTGGCTTTCTCTGAAGAAAGTTTTGGATGGCAGAATAAGCCCAGGATGAAGAAGTTTGTGTGAAACACCTGGGCATATATAATTTCTAATAATAAGGGGAGGGTGGGCAGGCCCTGGCACAGGGTGCCCAGAGCAGCTGGGGCTGCCCCTGCATCCCTGGCAGTGCCCAAGGCCAGGCTGGACTTTGGGGCTTGGAGCAGCCTGGGACAGTGGAAGGTGTCCCTGCCATGGCAGGGAGTGGAATGGGATCATCTTCAAGGTCCCTTCCAACCCAACCCATTCTTTGATGCTATGATGGTTCTTTTCTTTTTTTCTTTCTTACCTATTCTGATAACATCACCAGAAAACCTTTAATTTCTTCTAATTTTCCAAGGCTTTTGGAAGGCAGATTGCCAGTTAGTATTTAGGCAAATTTTCCTTATAATCAGCACATTTTGTGTAGTTCCTAAACTGTGGGCTGCAATAGGATGGGACAGAGCCTCAGAGGCAACTGTTCCAGTGCTGAGTGTCTGGCTCTGCTGCTAAATTTGCCAAAATTTCATTGTCGTGCCCTTCCAACTTGAGATAGCCTATGATCATATGAAAACATTCTGCTTTGTCAGCATGGTTTTTCACTTAAATTAGCCAGAAAGAAGTATTAAGAAAAAAGTAAATATGAAGAACAATTAAAGGAAATGAGACGAGTTGATGAGTTGGAAGGTTGATAGATAAAAGATCAGATGCTGATTGATAGAAGCTTGTGCTTTTGGGAGGGAGAAATCAACTGAGGTGACTTTTTTTTTTTGTAGCATATTGGCTGTGGGTTCATGCTGTGTTCTGTATTTAAGCTCTGCTTAAGAGTCAGTCAAGCACAGAAGACTCTGAAGATTTGAGAGGTTCTTCCTTCAGAGAAGCGACATGGTCTGCAGCAGAATGAATTCCCTGGTTTTACCTTTGGTCCTGACCAGAAAGGCTTTTCATTTCATGAGGATGATGACTTCTATTGATTGGCAGGTAGGTAAGAACTTGTTATCTTCTTAATTCATGTCTGTAATGCTGGTTAACATAGCACTGTTCTGTTTGAACATGCAGTATGAACTGCCAAGCCACACATGGGTTTTGAACACTGATCTCAAACCCCACTCCCCTCCAGAATATTATTTTAAAGAAAGAAATGTGTAAAAATGTGGGTAAATAAAGGTTTTCTGAAACACATTAAAAAAAAAGAGGAAACAGAAATCTAAATGACAGGCCCTGCTATGTGCTTTTCTCAAATATCTTTATCTGGGTAGATCCAGGGTTATTTGTATTTTATGGCTGCCATTGAGGCTGTCTGCTTGGCTTTTTTTATTCCAGCCAGAAGTGCTGTTCCTCAGAATTTGTTGCTGTTGTCTTCTTGGACTCTTTAAGCCTCCTCAACTTAGAAATGCATTATTTAGTCTGGTGGTTTGCAGAGTGACAGTGTTCTCAGGAGGAGAGAGCATTAAGAGAAAGCAGGTATTCATCTTGATATTGCCAGTTGAGTAAAAATGCTTAAGAGAACAAATTGCTGAATCTGAAGGTACATCCTTGGCTGGGATTCATTCTTTTCTTGTGGCTTTCTCAATGTCTTGCTTGTGGCCTTTTTTTTTTTTAATCTGAGATTTACTGTGTTTCTGAGAAGTGTGCAGACAGGATACACAGTTAGCCTGAAATGCCTTGGAACTTAGAAATAGAAGCATCTGGTTCCAGACTGCTTGGTAGAGGAAGAATTATCAGCAAAATAAGAAATACAGTCAGGAAAAATCAAGACAGATAAGAATTACTTTGTTGAATGGATGGTCTGTGATGGAGTGAAATCAGATTTCTCTGTATTAAATAAAAGTAATGCTCTCCAAAAGTACTTCAGAGACAGCTCTGTCTCAAGAATTTCCTCCACTTATATTTTTCACTGTCCTTTTTTTTTTTTTTTGTTCTTTTGCATTCACTTTCCCCCTGTGAATGATTTCACTCAACAAGCAAGAAAAAAAAAAGTTTATAAAACAGGAGAAAAGCAGTTTTTGCTTGATGTAGTATCACTAGTTCTTGTTTGTTTCTAAGACAAAAGTATGAAGTACTTTGCCCTCTGGTAGAATTTCAATCTCAGTTTCTGGAGTTCTTTGAAGACACCAAATCCTTATGTTTTTGATGGGGCAGAAGTTGAATTTCTTCATGACAGTCAGTGCCTTTCTCATCTTCCATTTCTTCAGTTCCTATCCTTTCTCATGCCTTAGCAACAATTTTCCTTGGAGAACTGGGCCAAGGTTGTAATGTACACAAGCAGACCTGAGTCACAGACAATCTCTGGTGACCCTAATGCATCAAAATAAACAGATGTGGGGAAGGAACAAGCAGCTCAGTGACAGCAGCACCAATGCAAGACATAATGGAAAAATATTGCATTGTAGTCAAATTGTGCTGGGCACTGTGGAGGTGAAAGGAAAAACAGCACTGGATTCAGGGCAGACAGAGGGACCAGAGATGAGAAGACTCCCAGCTGATTACCAGAACCTTTTGTGTTTGGAAAATCACCCCAGGTAGTATTCTTGGGAGAAATATTGGTTTTGAGGGGAAAAAAAAAATGCAGATTTATGGCATGTCAGCATTTAATATTTGTTATTTTGTTATATTTGCTGAATTGTTCATAACAGAAGAATAAGAAATCTGGAAACCATGATGCTACATTTTAATACTGTGACTTGAGCTACCTTTGGAGCTCATTTTTCACTTTACAAAACCATGAACAAGAAGATTAAAAGCTCAATATTCAGGTAGTTCTTCAAGTTATCACTGCTGCCAGGAAGTTCAGACCTGAGCTCTTCCTGCACAGCACCACAACTGCCTTCTGCCTGGGCAGCTCAGCAGCCCCTCACCAAGCACTCAGCTTGTCCTTGCTGGGAGCTCTTTACACAACAATCACAGATTGGCAAGTCCTTCCCAATTAAAGAACTCTAGAAAAAGAAGAAAAAGAAGCCAAAGAAAAAGGAGCTGACGTTGTGATTATTATTACCTCTGCAAATATTTTCCAGTGGCTTTGGGGATTTGTGTTATTTCCCCCACCTGCCCCATGGCTCCTGTTGAAAGATCATCTGGAGAATCCAGGCTAGCCATGGGTGCAATTTGAGGTGCTGAGATTCTTTATGGCTTCAGCCACTGCTGTACAAACATCAAAACAAATAATCAAATCCATCCCAGCACTGGTGGAACTTCCACTAAATCCCTGAGACAAGGATTTGGGTCAGGGCAGGAGCAGAGAAAAATCCATGGGATGGTAAAAGCTTGAAGAATTCCCTGAGCTCTTTGCAGCTCTGCAGTTGGCAGGGATTCTGGGGGTGGTCTCTTTTAGCTGATGACAGCCTTTGCCAGCCCCCAGCCCTGAGGAGAGAGCAGGGAGCAGGGGCAGGGAACAAAGCACAGCAGCAGGATGCCACCAGGGCACATTGCCTTGGCATGCTGGGGTGTGCAAGGGCTGCTGTGGGGAACAGCTCAGTCCTGTTTGTGCCCCTGGGATTTTCCTGGGACATTGCCCACTCCACTTGTCCATTTATTTTGTCCCCCTTTTATTGCCCATTTCTGTGGCTCAGCCGCACTTTGTGTGAAGAACGCACCCGGATTTGATTTTTCTGAGCCTGTTATTTGCAGCTTTGCTGGATGCCACCTGCTTCTAGCATTGGAAGGTGCAGTAAAAAAACCTAAAGCAAAATGAAAAAAACCCCACCCTATTCCCCCTTCCCATTCCTATTCCTTTCATAAAAGTATATAACAGGTCTTGGTTGTCTCTCCCTCAAACATCTCTCTCATCTTTGCCATCCCTCTCTCACCTTTCTGTTTTTTTAGCCATTGTTTGCACAGAAACTGTTGCAGAATGTGATGATCTTTTTAGTGTCCAGGTAAAAAAACTGAAAGTTTTGGTTCCCATTCCATTTATCTGTCTCTCCTTATCCATGAAGGAGTTCTGTGTAAATTCCAGAGATTCCAGCTAGGACTTCTGCATGTCCTTTCCATTGTTTCTTTGGGAATTAAGTTCTCATTACTTTTTAAACCATGTTTTTTTAAGCTTCGCTGGATAATATATTGAGCATATATCAAATATGCCCAGCATCTTCATTTTCTTTCAATGTTTATGACAGGAATTTACTGAGACTATTCCATGGATTCATGACACTGGAAATAGAGTTAAGGCATGTCTTTCTTGCTGTCTCCTTTACACTGCTTTAGAATGAATCACCCTGTGCTACAATAGCATATGACAGCTGTAAAGAATCACAGATCTTGCTCTGAGCCAGAATTTTTTTGGGGAAAAAAAACAAACCCAAGCCAACACAATGTTATTTCAAGAGCTTCCTTTGCTGGCCTTTCTTTTCTGTTCCCCCTATAGACTTAAAAATGCCCACACTGATTTATGATTTATCTGTATGTCTGCCCTGGATGTGCACATTTTGTCCTGTGTAAGGCTTATTTAAAATTGAGGTATTTGGGGCCATAAACCAAGCAATTAATCTTAGTTGTGTGATTGTCACCTAATCTCAGTGGAAGCTGTTTCTGAAGCCAAAGGTAAAACACCAGACAGCCTTGTTTCTCCTGCACTCAGCCCAGGAGAGACTGATGTTGCCCAAAAAGGACAAAAAGTGGCAGAAGAGAGGTCTGGAGGCGCTGGGTGATCAAGATCACAAAGCAGTGAAATTTCTGCTGCTTTTTAAAGGGTCTCAGGTATAAACTGTGAACTGTGTTGCTGTTACACACTAAACAATAATATATAAGGTACATAAATAGCACAGACTCATTCTAAGGGCTAATTCTCTTGGCTTTTTGCCTTCCATGTCTGAAATCCTCTCCTGACATTTGGAAATGGTTGTAAATTCCCCAAATGTGATTGTGGTCCCAAAGAGCCAATTCTTCAGCCTTTGTTTACTGTGTTTTACAAGTTTCAGAAATGTAATCCCTCTTGAGGGATGGGATGGAAAGAGGAAATAATTACAGATTCTTATGGGTTAGAGAGTTGGAGAATTTTAAGGTCTTCAACAGTTACTGGCTGGAAACAAATATTGCCCAGCATTAGCAACTCTGTTAGATCCACTTAGTATAAATTAGTATTTTGGTCAGAGAATATGTAAAAACAGGGGAAGTTGCTGCTGAATTATAACAGCAGGAAATTGCTGGTGCCCTCCAGCAGCACACTTTCATTCTGGAGTTGTGGTGGACCCTTGGTCAGCTCTGGCCAAGTCACCAGCAGGTAAATCTTCATATACAATTTTTTTGAGAAAGAAAATGTACTATTGCAAGAGTTGTGCTTTCAGGTTGCACCTTTGAAAAGCACCAAGAGCTTCAGGAAATAGTCACCATCCCTAGAAGGTGTTCAGTCTTTGAAGATAACATTCCTCCAGAGGATCAACCTAAGACAAAATCCCCATCTGCTCAAACTGATTGTCTTCAGTACCTGAAAATATCCAAAATCACCCAGAGTAAAAGTGTGTGCAGCTTCTGGGCACCAGGATGGGAAACTCCTCTTGTTTGTGTCTGTGTCTGAGTGTTTGCTCTTAATCAGCACTTGAAAGAAGAGATTGATTTACAAAACAGTATTTCAGATGTGGTAATTAAACAAACAAAAAGCTGAAATAAGGGTAAACAAAAGCAGTGGCTCCTTTGAGGTACCAGTGGGATGAACAGGAAAATGAAAGAATATAATTACGAGTAACCAAAGTACTTGTCAGAGAAGGGTTTTTAGGATCAGCAAATATCTAAGAGGCACTTATTAAAGCTAAAATCTGTTGATCTGTTTCTCTGGGATCACTGTACAAGGAATGAACAGCAGTGTTCATGAGTTAAACTTAATTTCATTACCTTGAAATATTTCTTGCCATAATGGTAAGATACATGCCCCAAATAGATGTTGTTATCTTCAGATGGGGAGAAGTCTACTTCCTTTCTTGGAAATTAAGTGATCCTGTGTCTTTTCAGGAGACACTTGAAACAATGTGAAATAGTTTAGGAATTTCCTGGAAAGGAGAAAAGAGTCTTCAGTGAAATTTAAAATTCTTCATGACATCAATCTGCCACGAGATATCTGGGAAATACTCATCAGTATTTTTTAAAAGACTAAAATTTGGAAAGATCACAAGGATGTTTTACAACTTTTTATCAGTGATTTGTTCATGAAAATCGAGGAAGATATTTGAACTAGAAACAAATACTGAAATACATATATAACATGATATAACAATATACTGATATATATATATAACAAATACTGAAATATCTATATATAATAGCAACAAATACTGAAACAAATACTGAGTAACACTGATAGAATTATATTTTTTCTTGGAAGTATAATCCTGTTTACTCACTCCTCTGCTGAGCCCTACAGCCTGTACAAAGTGGCACTGGATGGTTTCTCTTTCAATATACATTTCCAGGCCAAGATTAGAAAATTCTTTGCTGTCCTCTGTTTGCGTAAATCTGTAGTTCTTTTAAAGTATCCTTTGCTGGATCAGATTAAATTGGTGTTTCAGGAGAGGAAGGTGATGTCAGCTCATCCTCTGCACCGCCCTGCCAGCTCCTGAGCAGGGTGTGACCTCCTGGAAGGTCCCTGCAAGGACTGAGCACACTGATGTCCATCTTAGAGACCCATTTCTGTCACCCTGCCTCCAGTGAGCTGCAGCAGCTCACACCCTGCTCCTGCTCTCACCCCCTCACCCATGTCTCATTCTCTGCTGCTTTCACATTTTGGAGCATCTCGAAATGGGGACTGTCCTTGAGGCTCCTGGAAGGAAAGTGGGACAGAGGGTGTGCATGGGAATTAAAGGAAAGGATTTGGGTTTGATGGGATCCCAAACAGGTGGCAAAGATTCAATAATAGTAGGAACCTACTCAGTGCAGTAAATATGCTTCAACTGAACTCTTCTACTCAGCAGGTTTAAGAAGGTTCTGTAGTGAAATCAATAGTTCATAACAGAGACAAGTCTGAGCTGAGGCAACCATTAAATTATCACTTACAGTCTTTTTCTGCTGAATTCACTTGCATGGTTTGGTGGTGTTTTGTCAGGTCTGGGAGTGCATTGGGGTTTTTCCATCTGGATATAAGGAAAAGCTTTTTCCCAATCAGATCTTTAATCAGTGCGACAGGTTGCTAAGAAAGGCAGTGTGACCTGAACCTCATGCAGCTGACCCTGCCATGAGCAGGAGGCTGGAGCTGAAACCTTCTCAAGTCCTTTCTGAGCTGAATAATCCTGTGCTCCTATGACTCCTGTTGAGCTTATCCACTGAGAGGGTTTTTTTCCCTCCCTCTGATTATACAGAGATAAAATACACAACCTTCACTCCCCCCCCCCCCCCCCCCCAGGTTTGTCAAAATGTGTTATTGCAGTTCTGTGTGCTCTGGTTACCAAACTGACACACATTTCAGTGTGCTCCACATCAGGAGAGGCATTTAGGATTAAATCATTGCTGGGAAGTGTTTGAGAGCAGAAAGAACAGGGCTGGAGGGCTTCACCTGTCCCTACAAGGTTCCTCTCATGCCATTTTACCCATCTGTCCTTTGCCAGCACTGCGCTTGGACTTCTTTCCCCTCCCCTCTGTGTACACTGAGCACAGCTGCAGTTGTTAGCAGCTGGCATTTTGCTGGGCTAAACAAGAAATTCTTTTAGCCTGTTTTCATCTCTTCTTAGGGGAGAGCCTTTAATCACCCTCCTGCCTGCTCTGCTGCTGGTGCTCACTGAGATCTTTGCAGCTGTGGCATTTCCAGGTGCCCCCTCCTAGCACTTCACACCAGTAACTGTAGCTAGGCAATGAATGCCTGAGTTTTTACATCATTCTCTCACTTTCTCTCTCTTTTCCATATTTTACAGGTTCGCCTCATGCCAATATTACTGGGTGTTGTGGCACCAGGCACTCACCAAAGCCTGTCTCTCACTCTCCACAGCTGGACATGGGAGAGAAAATGCCAGGAAGGGTTTATGGGTTGAGGTAATGGTTGGGACATATCACCCATCAAATATCATCGTGGCCAAAACAGGCTGGAATTAGAGATATTAAATGAATTTATTCCTTACAAGATCAGAGCAGGATCATGAGAAGTAAAATAAACTCTTAAAGACACCTGGATTCTGGGGGATCTCTGCATCCTCATGGATCCCCAGGGGTTGTGGGGGATCCCTGTGGATCTCCAGGGGCTGTGGCGGGATCTCTGCATCCCTCATGGATCTCCAGGGGCTGTGGGGGGATCTCTGCATCCCCATGGATCTTGATGGGCTGTGGTGGATCTCTGCATCCTCATGGATCTCCAGGGGTTGTAGGGGATCTCTGCATCCTTTATGGATCTCCATGGGCCGTGGGGGATCTCTGCATCCCTGTGGATCTCCAGGGGCTCTGGAGGATCTCTGCATCCTCATGGATCTCCAGGGGTGTCTATTAATGCTTTCTCTCTCTTTGCTCTCCCTTGTCCTTTAGTGTTCATATTCTGCATATTCTTGCATTATGTGAGGTTTTTTTCTTCCTTTGAAAAGAATTTTTTAAAAATCACCCACATAATTGATATATTATTGCCATGCTTTTCTACTCTGCCTGCTTGGATTCCAGAGGGATGAGAGACTCCCAGCCAGGGTCCCCTTCCCTTCCTGGACATCTGGGAAGGTTCCAGCAGGAGCATCTCAGAGCTGTCTTTTCATCTGTGATAGCTTGAAACCAGCTTGTCCCTCTCAAGGGACTGCAACAGCTCCACTGAAAGTCATCTGGATCCTTTTTCAGCCCATCAGATCATGTTTGCCCTTCAGTTTTCCTTGGTCAAAAGGTGTTTTTAATTCTTGAAGTGCTTGCTGTCTTCCAGGCTCTTTTATAGCCGGTGTGTTTTGCCTTGAGCTGCATGTGAACTCCTCTGATCCTTTCTTCTGAGAGCCCTGTCAGGCAGCATCTCACACAGGAATCTGTGTGCACCTGCCTTCCCTCTCACAAAAACACTCCTTGGTGGGACAGCATTCAGACAGCTACTTAGTATAAGTCTCTGTAGTTATGTGAAGGAGTTTTATCTACATTTCTCTGTATTGCCCAGTAAAAGTGAGGCCATCAAAGAAATGAAAGGGCTCAAAAAAGTAACAACCCCTCCAGTAGCTATTTTTCAGCTGTTGAGAAGTGTTGATGTTTTTTACAGCTATGTCCTGAAGCAGGATTTCACACAAGAGGTATTCCTGTCCACTGGACTTAGTTTGCTTTTTGTTAGCTTACGCCACTTCAGATATGATTCAGCAAAATGTTTAATATTCTGCCCTTAAATGTTCTGCATGTGCTCAAATTCTTTGTGGCACTGAGTCCCCGAGGGACAGCTTCTACTCTGAGCCCAGGCCCAAAGCTTATTCTCGTGGAGAATATTTTCACTCTGCAGGACATTGTGGCTTCCCAATGAGGAGCAGGAATGAGGCTGGGAGATGCAAAACAGTGTCTCCCGGCATCAAGTACCAGAAACCTGACATCTTGGCACACACTGAATTTTGCAGGACCTGAAAAACAGCAGAAATTATCAGAATGAATCACACAAGACTCTATTTTCTTCATGCAGGAAAAAAGCCCATTCTTTATTTGCATAAATAATTTTTATACAGTTTTACAGACCTTGTGTGTGACTCCAGTTGGTCAGTAGCTTTCTTGCCAATGAATTTATTGGTTAATAAAAGGTATTTTACTTGTCCATCAAATCTCTCTACTCTTAAGTTGTCTACATATTTTCTTCACTGATGGATTTAATGTTTATACAGGTGCTGGTTGGTTTTCACCCAGGAATAGATTGTTATGCTAACAAACTGTTCACACCAGGATTGCTTTCACATGGGATCTTGCAACGTGCTAGCTTGACAGGCTAGCCACTGATCTAACAGAGCAGACTGACTTTATAAGGCCATTCTTTATAATTTTTCTACCTTAATGCAACAAGAAATGTCTCTCTGGCACTTTGTAAGAAATTGCTCCCATATGATGAATGAGAAGAGGACCTGATCCCCCAGGTTCCAGTGGGATTGCTGTGCACCCAGAAGGTTTGGGAGGGAGGTGAAGATGATCAGAGGTCAGGGAAGCTTCTGGACAAGGACCCAGCCACAGCAGGATTCTGCAGTGTTGGAAGGTGGCTCTCCCTGTCCACATCCTCACCACTCCTTCCCAGGTTTCCATCTCCAGGTACTCAAAGTGTAGACTGGAATTTGAGTCTGTGCAGCTGTGGCCCACACAGAACACCCAAAACATTCGCATTTAGGGAAAAAGAATTCAAGTGAAGATGGACTTAAAGAACTAATTTGGGTACCAGGAAGGCTTCAGTGATGTGATTGCCTCTGTGACCCCTGTGTCTGCAGGCACCCAGCACCAGGCAGGAATGCAGGTGAAATGCTCACAGTGCAGGGGATGAAGCTGCAGGGAACGGCTGTGTTCTCTCTGCTCTGTCCCATTCTCTCTGCACTGCATCCATGCCACACTGACTCTGTCCCTGTGAGAGCACAGAGGACCCCACAGATCACCTGCAGAGCCTAGGCAAGGATTTGGCACATAAGGATCAATAACTGTGCTTTGTCTTCCCTTCCCCACTGAGACCTCACTGTGTTATTTCATCTTCAGTTCATTTCACCACCAATCCTCTGCAGAGTGGTTTCTTACACTCCCCCATTTACAAAAGCTCGCATCCCTTCCAGGGGGGTATTAGCATGACAAATTTGTCACATGTTGGCTCTTTCATCTCCTCTGCATGAGGAGGAGTGGCTGCAATTGGGGTTTGTCTGGAGCCATAGCTACTCATGTGTGCCCACAGAGAGTCAGGGGCCCCTGTGGCTTGCTGAGCATTTGCTAAAGGTTTAGATTGAGAACTGGTGATTCTTGGTATCATCTACAGTTTCTCTGTGAGCTTGTTGTGTAATGTGGTGCTACTTCACAAGAAAGTTATGACAAAAGTGAAACTAAAGTCTTCATGCCCTGCCTGCCCCATGAGGGACAGTACCAGGCTCACTGCTTTAACCTTTCCACAATTCTCCATTTTGTTTTGTTGGCCGTTTCATCATTTTTCCGTCAGTTTTGAGAATATAAAAGGAAGAATAAGAAGGAGCATTCAGTAAAATTATAGAACATTGAAAACATCAAAGGAATATTGTTTACTGTTATCTTTGAGAATAAATACAGGGCTGTAAAACTGCAATGCCTCTTTGTTGTGACAAAGGCTGTAAGAAGGACAGGAAGGCTGGCATTAATCCAGCCTTTTGACAAGGACTACAAGAATGGCAAACAGAACAATTGAGTCCACTCTTGTACCAGCTTTTTTGATTGTAATCAGCTGTTAACCCCCATAAACTTTTAGATTACTTTTAGTTTCTTTCAAGTGGCAAAACAGTTGTTTTGTGACTGTTTTGAGGCAAGCCACAAGTGAGAAAATGCAATGTTTTATTTATTTCACTCTAGCCAAGGGTCCAATGAATTCATTAAGTTGAGACTGCAGGATGCCTGAACTTGTCCAGGTCAGTTATTTGCTCTTAGCTCACAGAAGGAGCATTTCCCATCCCTCATTTCCTCCACCAGCTGAAGCTGTGTGATTATTTCAAGAGCCATCAAGCTCAGGCTATCCATTTTTATGGCCTCACCAACAGCCATTCCTGGATTCCTCCCAGGCCATGCCAGCAGAGCCTTTGGTTATTGCTAGGGATGAGCATTAGCCTGCAGAATTCAAAATGAAAGCCCAGCTGGGAGGGTGTTTGTGCAAGTGCTGCCCAAGGAAACTGATGTTGATGAGTGTGGGGAATATGGGCACATTTGCTCTGACTTAGTGAGGCTGCTCTCAAGTGTGGATATTATCCTCCTTTCTCCATCTGACTGAGCTGTTTTAAATGTGTTCTGTTCAGGAGCTGTTTGATTTCTGCTGTTTCTGCTGAATGCAAACAGGCACCTCAGAAAGGCCATGGCAGGTGTCTGGCAATCAGTCCCTGGGATTACACAGGAATCCTAACAAGGAGGTGCTTATCCTTTCAGCTGCTAAATTTAGATGAGATGAGCACTGATACAAAAGGAGTGTGATTCATGTCCTACTTCTTGCCTTTGTAAGGATTTGACCAACCCAGTCTGGTGGAAGGTGTCCCATGGCAAGGGCTGGAGTGAGATGGGTGTTAAGTTTCCTTCCAGCCCAAACCAGGCTGGGATTCTGGGATGAGTCCTCCTTGCTGTAAATTCCAAATTCCCTTTGGACTAAATCAATTTTGTCTGATACTTATAAGAATGAATTTGAGGGCTCCCCTTCTTAGTAAATCATAGAATCACAGAAAGGTTTGGGTTGGAAGGAGCCCTAAAGCTCATCCCGTTCCTCCCCCTGCCATGTCAGGGACACCTTCCACTGTCTCAGGCTGCTCCAAGCCCCAAAGTCCAGCCTGGCCTTGGGTATTTCCAGGGATCCAGGGGCAGCCCCAGCTGCTCTGGGCACCCTGTGCCAGGGCCTGCCCACCCTGCCAGGGAACAATTCCTAATTCCCAATATCCCATCCAGCCCTGCCCTCCGGCAGTGGGAGCCATTGACCCCCATATCCCATTCCTGCAGTTCCTGATGAAAAGTCCCTCTCTGGCTTCCCTGGAGGTGCCCTCGGATACTGAAACCTCATTGGCTGTAATGAGAAATACAACATTATTATCGTAATGCTTCATCTGTGAATCCTCAACTCTAAAAAGTTGTGTTGACATGTAACAAGTCTGTAGAATTTCTTATTCAGTGGTGGAAGCAGCACAACAGGAGCCAGAACTCTGAATCTTATATGAAGGTTTGTTTTAAAAATACCAGAGTAAGTAATGGCTTTTATTTCAGGGATTTTCAGAACCCAGATAAAGTAGCTATCAGATATAGACTGCAGGGTTTAGGAATGAGGTAATCACCTCTCTGCTGATCTTTCTGAATTGGTGTATCTTATTATCTTGCATATTAAATTTAATTTTTCACTGGCTTTTTTCAGTGAGAATTTTTGAATTAAGAGCAGTTTTTTCCCTGCTGCTTTGTTTTCCTAATCTTCTTCTAATTCTCATTTGGCCTGAAAAGATATTTACGTATCTAAAGTTATGTTATTCATAAAGCCAATCAAGCTTTTAATTAAGATCTAAAATAAAGTGTTTTAGAAGGGGGAGTGAAATATTCAGAATTCTTATCTATATCTTGTCTTTCAGATTTTTATAAATAGTAAATATTATGCATTTGATCAGTACATGCAGATATTAGAAAACTGAAAAAAATCTTTTAAAATACCCATAAATATCTTCATTATAATTCAGTTATTTGCCTAAGAAGTGAAAATCTAATAGCTGACAATATAATAAAAAGACTATACCATCTGTTAGCTGTATATTATTATATTAAAAACATCATTCTGTACTTGATTCAACAATTTTCAAGAGCTTGTTAACCTTTCAAATTAGATTTGTACTATCAATTATACTTAACCAGGAACTTTTAATCCATGCTTTTATATTTCCTTAATTAGTTCCATAACTCATTTCAGGCATCTTTCTAATAATGTCACACAGCTATAGAGCCACAGCAGGACTTTCAGGGATGTCTGCTTCCATCTTTTCCTTTTTCTTTCCCCAGCACTGCACTGTAACTGTGTGATGATGAATGTTCCCACCTCCAGTTCCACTCTCACTTGAAATATTCCTGTGGAATTCATCAAGGGCCAGACTTTGTGTCTGAGAGCAGTGGTGTGAATGGGCTCTGCAGGCCCCAGCCTCAGCCTGCCATCCTGAGAGAATGGACAGCAGGTATTCCATAATTATCCCTTGGATTATCCCTGCCGCTTTCAGAGAGGTGTGAGAAAGTCTTTTTTGCCTCTGAAACTTTCAGAGAATTTTCTGTAGCCAGTTTGTGCTGGCCCTGACCTTTCTGAGGGCAGAGTTAAGCTCACACTGTGTTAAGGACAGCCCTGACAATGGGGTGATGCTCCAGCCTGCTCAGCAGCACAGCAGGATTCCCTTTCACCCCAAGGAAAGCATTGTTCTTAAGGACACATCTCCATAAAATTGCTGCTTTAGCTGTGAGGTAAAAGCTCCTCTCAGGACACTCTTGTGATTTGGAAAAGGAGAAAGATGGCACAGCAGCAGAAAATATTTTAAAAATCAACATGTCTGTCTAACAGAATAGAGAATGTAATTCAGACATAGTTCATCTGGGTCCATATACATAGGTAATAAAATTATTTTTCATATTGGGAACATTCTTATCACTTTCCAGCCTCCTGGTTTCTTACACTTTAACGTCTTATCTTGATAGTTTTCATTATTATTTCCAAAATACGTGCTGGACTATACACAGTCTGTGTTAGAGTACTGCACTGCAACCCCAGAGCACCATTTTCACACACACACCCATCAAATTCACATCACCAGCCCTCAGGTAGGGGTACCATTTATCACAGCTTAACCTTTCTCTGTAGTTCAGAGCTGTAGGGTGGGCAAGGACAAAGAAGACAAGTTCTTAAAGTAGTCCTGACAGCTGTTCCTCCATCCTGTCATTAGAGCCTTCCCCATGGAGCACATGCGCAAGTCCAGCCTGAACTGAATTCCAGTCCACGAGCTGTTTTATCAGCTATAAACAGGGAGAACAGATTATTTCTGTCTCCTTTGTCGTCCCCTCCCATGTATTTGGAAATTGTGATGCTGCTCCGTAGGCTTGGGCTCCCATTCCTTGCCACATTTTTGATCTGTCACGTTTTCTGTGCTTTGGTTCATTTCTTTCTCAGACTGGATGTGTTCAGCACCCCGTGCTCTTGTTCCAGGTCTCTTCTGCATTTCCTGGGATTTTCTTCTCTAGAGTGGCACTGCTGTCATTCTGTGCCCCACAGGAATTCCCCAGAGCCTACACCTGGACTGGTTATTCCTCAGGTGAAGTCAGGAGCCTGCTGCCTGCCCACAGAGCTTTAGAATTCTGATTTCTTGCTGCCTCTTTGCTCAAAGCTATCTTGCAAGGAATTAATCCAAGTATGGATTAGTGCTGGATCCTGCAGAGCTCTGCCTCAGTCCTCTCCTCTTTGGTATGGATCTGTTGATAATGAACCCCTGTCTGCAGGTTTTGGTGCAGGTTTCCCTTTTTAAAGAGGTTTTGGTTCTGTGTATGCTCTTTTCATTCTCCTGGCCTTCCATTCCTCTCCTGGGAGCTCTCTAGGAAGACTGGGTTAGTCCAGCCAGCCTGGCAAGTCTGTAGGAAAAAGCTCATCAACCCAGGGATGCTGTAACCCATTTTTCCCTCACAGAGCCTCTAAGCTTACCCTCATCATCCTGGTTTTCATTGTGTCCAGCTATCTCTACTGCTTCACAATTTTAACAAAATAATAATAAAAAAAAAATTTAAAAGGTTTTAAACACTCAAAATTATGGAGAGAGGTGATCCTGTGGCAATTCTGTGCAGTGGCCAGAGATTCCATTTCAGGCATTTCAGCATGTCAGGCTAGCTGGGGCAAGCCATGGAGAGCTGTTCCTGCCATTCCTGATATTTTCCATTCTCCTCTTGCCTACCTGTTCATGCAGGGAGATACTGGGGAAGCAGTCCCTGCTGCATCCTTCTGCATCACTGCCTGAACAGCTCTTACTTGGTGGCTGCACACTGAAATGAAATTTAGGAGAATATGCTCAGAGGAAGAGACACATGAAATATTAAATATTCCCAAGGACCCTTGAAAGGTCTACAGTGAAGTGGGGCAAAAATCCCCAAGAAATTCCCCTTTTCAATGGAGCATGCCTCTCTCTCTAGTTGGTATTTCTCACACTGTATCGCTTTTTTGCCTTTTTTTTTTCCCCAGAAACGAATTAAGAGCTTGAAGATTGAATTTGTGGATGTGAAAAACCAGAAAAAGATGCAAATGCTGTTATCCTGAGGCCAAGGGAGCTCTGCATCAAAGTGAAAGGCTATGGTATGAAAAACATGGATTTTACAAATGTATTGTTTCAGTGCAAATGGATTATATTTTAAATATAAAATAATGCTGTGACTTTTAGCAGCCCTAGAAATTGCACCATATTTTAATATTACAGAAATTCCTTGTTTTCTGATGCATATTTAATGAAGTATTTTAGAGCACTTAGTGAACAGAGAGTCCTTGAAATTTGTGTCTTAACTCTTCATTTTTTTCAATGACTTATTCCTGTCATTGATTTTACACCAGTGCTACTTCTATAGGTATTAAACATAACTGTGCTTAAAGTAATTTAAGTATGACTTGTACTGAGCATGAAGATATTTAAGCACAATGGGAAAATACCACAAAAAATTAATAATTTTTATTAGTTTAGTGTTTGTTGCCTGTAAGAAAGCTGAGGTTTCTGATCTAGATCTCTGTTTCTGAAACAAAGAACTAAGGCACAGGTTTTGGAAGCTGATATATGGTCAGGAAGTGAGCATCCAGATTTATTTCCTATACTTAATGTTGTTAGCAAATGAGATGTGGATCTTACAGGAGTGAAATCCAGAGCTGGATTATTCATAGAGACATTTAAATGGCATCAAAATACAGATGCATTTTGATTTTTGGCAATGAAATTAGTAGATAACTTTTGTTCTGTTAAAAACCTCATGAACAGTAGGAAAAACCCCATGTGTGGGTGAACGCTGGTTGTAAATTACATGGAATTTTTCAGCTTGAATGTTTGTAGAGCAGTGTAAGTTATGCCAGCACTTAAGTAAGAGTAACAACCTGTGATTCCTGCATCTCACCTTGTGGCCAATGTTGCATCTGAAATACAGGAAAAAATTCAGTAAAAATTCAGCTGAAATATGTGAAAAAAAATTACAAATAGCTGCAGAGTGTTCTGGGCTGCCTGTGACCTCATGGCAGGGATTGCCCTTTGGATCTGATATCCTGGGTAGGTTTCCATCTGAAAAGACTTAGTGCCAGATCTTAATTGAATTTACAGAGTGGAAGTTGTGAACCTCAGTTGGAGTCACCAGCTGGAGAGTTGGGATGAATGATTCCATTCCAGGACATTTGTAGAACAGTGTAAGTTCTGCCAGAACTTAAGCAAGAGTAATGTGAAGGGATAGAATGTAAGAAAATAAAGATAGTGCAGAAGGTGGTCTCACACCTGAGGAGTTGCACCAGAGATTAGGAACAGACCTGCCCTTAACAGGCCACAGCTGTGTCCAATGAGAAGACGAGTACTACAAAAGAGTGGGTGAGCTGGGTGAGGAGAGAGCTGGAGTTTGTTGGCTGTGCTGTAAAGAAGGAGTCAGTGCTGTGAGGAGTTGCCCATGAGAAATCCCCAAGAAGGTATGGACACCTTTGCAATAAGATGACAACAGAGTAACAACCTGTGATCCCTGCATCTCGCCTTCTGGCCAATGTTTCATCTGAAATACAGAAAAAAATTCAGTAAAATTTTCACAACACCTTCTCTCAGGGTGTGACCTTCAAGGACACTCCCTGGAGCACCTGGGTTCCCTCCTGGAGGCTCTGGATGAGCAGGGAAAGGTTGGAAGCTCAGCAAGTCCTTCCCTGATGGTCCCTCTGGAGCTCCTCATCTGCAGAGGGAGATCTGAGCTCGTGTTTGCTCCATGCCCTTCAGGTGCCACCCTGCTGCCTCTGGACACAAAGAGGGACAAATTAAATGAGTAATAAACCCAGCTAATAATAAATAGAAGAAGTGGGGTGTAAAGGACAGGGTAGAATATTATTCAAAGTAGGTATCTCAACCTGTTTTCCTGAGTAACTGCACAAATAAACTGTTATTCATTTTGAAGGTTAAGCTCTAATAATACCTTTAAAACACTCAAGTAAAGTTCAAATGCAATTTACTCTTTATGATAAAGCGTTCCCAGTGTTGGAGGTAACTCTTTCCCAAATTGATTATATTCCCTTTTGAGCAGAAGTAGGTTTCAAGCATCTAATTCAGGAGGAGTCATCCATCTTCCTTTCTGTTAGTTAGACAGCTCGATATTCCAGTTCCTCCACAAAGTCTGACTTGCCAATGGAACGGATATTTCTTTTTCTTCAGCAAAACAGGCTCTTTTGAGTCCTTCCAAGCCTGCTTAGCATTTGTGTTCTTTTTGACAGGCATTCATTTTTGGAACAAACTCATATGTGCAGCAGAAAGAGAAAAGAAAATTGCCAAAAAGGGGCATTTCAAAGAGTTTTAAGGATTACTAAATAATTTCTTTTTAAGAGTCACAGATACTTTACAGGCAGTCTACAGCTAAAAAGCAATTACTATAACCCGGGAACATACAGTATTAGTTTGTATACTTTTAATTTGTTGTTTATGAGTTGTTTTCTTTATCAGTGATAAACATATACAAATCCCAGTCATAAATCTTGTTGGGAACACGTCCAGCTATTTTTGTTTTAATTGCTAAGAAAATGCCTTTATCTGGAGTTTGAAGAAGTGTTGTTCTTTTTGCATGACTCTCCATGCTCCAGAGCAAATCCAAGGGAAAAGTGAACAGGAGATAACCAAGGAATTTCAAATCACAAAATTATTTGTCTTTATGACTGAATCTATCCCTGATGTCATTTCTAACCCTGGCAGGACTTCGGGTTTGCCATGAAGTTGTCAAGGGTTTATCGTTTTCTCTCCAAACCCGGTGGCCAAACAAGAAATGCTGTTCTCAGATTCCAAAGTGATGTAGCTTTATTTTTCACAGTTAAAATTGTACATTTAAATTCTTTGGCATTTAAATTCTTTGCTGTTAGTGGGTATGAGCAAAACTCATTCTGGTTGAAAAACAAAACACGTAGCCTTTCTTTAAATGAACAATCCCTTTTATTGGTACATTTTCGTTGGTAGAATTTGCCAAAAGATAAATGAACTTGTCAACATCAAGTTGCTCCTGTTTGTTCCAAGATGTCCCGAATTGTGCTGTGATCAGTCTTTCCCCAGAGAAGCTGAAGAGATGACCTTTTGATTTTTGTTCAAGTACAGAATGCTGAAGCAAAGTTCCAGCATTCTGTACTCACCCTGAGTCTGCTGCTCCCAAGGCTTGAAACATGGCTTGGTGACACAACCCAGCCAAGTGTGGCATCCAAGTAATGATGTTGTAATTAAGGCAGGGGTGGATCTTCCACTTTGGACATGTATTTTGGATTGACAGTACCATTATTCCAAAATCTCCCTTCAGGCTGCAAATATCTCATGGTGTTCTGCCATTTCTAAGCATGAGTAAAGAAAGAATTTCTGGCCCATCAGGAATTTGTAATGGCATTTGATTGCAACCTCAATCATCATCCAAGCCCTGCTGGGGAGGAGACTAAAAAACCTGAGATAAACAGAAACTGAGACAGAATTCAGCCTGGAGAAGAGAAGGGTGTGTGGAGACCTCACAGCACCTCCCAGGATCTGAAAGGATTCCAGGGAAGCTGCAGAAGGACTGTTCATTAGGAACTGGAGTGGCAGGACAAGGAAAATGGGTTCCCACTGTCAGATGGGATTTTGGGAAGGAATTATTCCCTGGCAGGGTGGGCAGGCCCTGGCACAGGGTGCCCAGAGCAGCTGGGGCTGCCCCTGGATCCCTGGCAGTGCCCAAGGCCAGGCTGGACTTTGGGGCTTGGAGCAGCCTGGGACAGTGGAAGGTGTCCCTGCCCGTGGCAGGGGTGGCACTGGGTGGGCTTTAAGGCCCTTCCAACCCAAACCATTCCATGATTCAATGATCCTAAAATTCAGCACAGATTTACTTTCTGGCTGACCAACCTTGCAGCATAATGTTATGAACGACTGTAATGGGCAGTCAGGGATTTCCTTTCATGTGTTTCCATGCTTTTCTGAGAAGAAAATTGTTGAAATGGAATGAATGACTGGAATAATTGAAATAGGATGTAGTTCAGTAGTACACAATTCAAGGGTGCTCATTTAGGGAATAAAAACAATTTCAGGTGGAATCATGAGTGTTGGAAGGGGAGGAGCAGAATTCAAATGAAGGAGTTGTATTGCATGATGACTGTGAATCACTCATGATATCCAAAACTAAAAAATGCAAATGAATCCCAGGAGCTCTGTCAAACAGGACCAAAGATGTGAGCATGTGTGGTCAAGCTTCATCAGCTTAATTGGTGATGTGATTGTAGGGTGAGAAAAGAGCCTTTTAAACAGAAAGATGGTGAAAATACCCAAATATTCCAACTGGTATTGACTCCATTAGGGCTGGATGTCCTAGTAAACCTTGTGACCATTTCCCTACCTTGGGCCTCTGGGATCCCAGAACAGTCTCCTGAGGGATATTTTAAAGGACTCAAACACTTCAGAGTTGCTATCTTGCAAAAATTTGTTTCCTAACCTTGGTTTTATAAATATCAGCTTAAAAAAATAGACCTAATAAGCGTTGGTCTTTCTTGCTACACTTACTAAGAGCAGATGTGCCTTTTCAGTTGTACCACCTCCATTTGCTTGTGGCTGACAAATGCCAGCACTCCACAACTAAAAACAAAACCAAACAAACAAACAAAAAATTAGAAGAACATGAAGTCCTTATATCTGGCAGTGAAATAATTGTGTGGCATGTTCAAAAAAATCTTTTGTTTTTCCGAGCCAAGACTTGTTGCTTGATGATAGAAAGTGCTTCATGGTGCTTGAACCAGCAGAATTATCCCACCCTGCACCCCTGTAGTCAGAAAGACAAAACAAACCTAAAATTAAGATGTCACCAACAGAATTGTCTCATTTGCTTTACAAACAACTTTTCATTTAATAGAGGAATAATGGTGCTGAAAACAAAATGAACTCTAAAGCTGCAGTCAGTTTAAGTGTTGCACTGAGCACAGGGATCCGCTCAGTGAACCCATGGAGAAGTTTTAGATTTTCAGAAGCAAAAAATTAGACTTCTTGCTTGATGCAAGTGAATGCAGAAGGGCTTTGGGTACCCTAGAAGGTCAAGCTGACCTTGTTTGCTGATTAAAAGTTAGAGACTAAAGACAAGGTAATTTTACTGTAATGGAACATTTGGCGTTAATGATGTGGCAGCATAATTTGTGATCATAAGATATCCATGGTGATACAGAATGGAAAGTAGATCATAATAGCCTGTGAGATTGAGAAATGGCTGCAAACTGAATATGCAAAGGATATAGAACAAATGGTGAAAAGCACATTGGGGAAGTTGTTATTTTCAACTTGTGATAATTTGGGAGATTGTGGCACTTTGGGGGTTTTGTGGTGGTTTTGATATTGTTGTTAGGGACAAAACTCTGCTCTTTTATTTCTTTCTCTGTTTGTATAACCTAAAAATGTAATAACTGTGGAATGATTGATTAGAGTAAATGGGATGAAAGAATGGGAAAGACTATATCTAATTTCACATATACTGGATCATAGGTCATTAAATGAAATTTCTCCTGCCTCTTTCTATCTGAGGCCTTTGGAGGAAGTGATCTCTATTTAAAGGTAATTAAACCCAAACTTATTTTTTTTTTGGGTGGGTTTTAATCCCGGTGACTTCTGTATTTACAAAATTCATCTGGAAGGATCTGTTTAGAAAATATCCTAGACCTTCCCAGAACTGACCACAAACCCTAATTTTATTTAAGCTGAGCTAACAAAATTTTAAGTTGAATATCAGCTATCAATGTCACTAATACTGTTAGTGGAATTTTCCTAATAAGCCCGGAAATGAGTATTATAATCCTGTTAAATTTGAATTAACTTTTGAAGGGATTTTGTGAAGTTAGTGGGAGAGTTGACATTTCACTTCAAATAGAAGGTGCTGTAGGTTCTTGGAGTTATCCTTTCTTTCATTTTAGGAACAGAGCAGATGTTTCCATTGATGTCTGCAGAGCAAAACTGGTCTATAAAAGCTGGTGATGTTGCCTGGTTGAATCAGCCTTTAAAAAAGAAATTCTAGACTAACATTCCTCTATACTTTTTTTCTGTTAAAACCCCTTCATGAGGCTACAAGATCCATAGGATGGTACTAATTATGTCAGAACATAATTAGGTTCTTTTGAGATGTTTTTCTCTCTAGATTTACATTTCACCTCTAAGCAAACACAGAAGACTGTTACATATAATGCATGGCCATTTAAGCAGAAAATTGTCTTAGAATGGTTAATTATTTAATTATTGCATACACTATATCCTTGAGGAAACACTGCTGAGGAGAAAAATCAGTGAAGCAAGCAGGAGCTTTTTTACTTGATCTCCATTCCTAAATAACACTGCTGACTGTTTTCCTTGAATTGAGAAATGGAAGTGCTAGATGATAACACATTCAAATGAAGACAAGATTCACATTTTGGAAGTTGATACTTGGTGAGCTTGGTAACACAGGTAAATAAAACTTACATGCATTTAGAACTGTAGAAAGAGGCATCTCAAGATCTGCTGCTCTGTGCAGCAAGCCAAAATCAAAGAGAGATATTTGACTTTACTGACCTGTTCTTTCTGTGGAAGGGAACTCCAGAACGTCCCTTAGAACCTCTTCCAGGAATTCACGGCTCTGATTTTATGTGATTTATTTCCCTTCCAATGGAGCTAATGCCCTGGTCCCAGACAGCCAGCAGAGCCAGCTCTGGGGTTGGACACCCTGGGCACTCCCTGCCATGTCCTTGTCTCCTTCCTTCCAGGTAAAGCCCTCTGCAGGTGTGTGCAAAGAACACCTTGGTGTCTGAGCAATAGGGAAGTCTCAATGGTGACTTTGGGGAAGAGCAGGAACAGACATGCAAGCCAGACCTCAGAGAAGGCAGAAAATCAGTTTTGATGGGCCCAGGCTGTGAGTCCTTCTGCACAGCAAACACAGCCTGGTCCTGTGAGTAACACTCAAATCACTGCTGGCTGAAATGAAAATGCTTTTTGGGGCAAACACACAGACATCAGCTCATGCTCAGAGGAACCTGAGGGATGACTAATGAGGAAATGCATGAAGTGATTCAAAAAGCACCAAGTTCTGTTTTGTTTTGCTGACAAAAAAAGGTAAAAGGCTCTCAAAGTCTATCTCTGGGGTGTGGTTACTGCAATTTCTTCAAATGCAGGCTCGCCTTTCTCCAGGGGCTCCTGTGGTGGCATTTGCTGGGACAAAGGCATCACTGGGACCATAGCTGTCCCCTGGGGACATGGACAGCCAGGAAATGGACTGTGTTTTGGTGATATTACTGCACTTTCTGAGATAAACAGTGCTGTGTTTTCATTTCTCATTTTGGCTTGGGAGGAGCAGAGCAGCACTCTCAGATCTGATCCTGTGCAGGACACACAGAGTGACCAGGAGCTTCAGTGTACCAAACCCCTCCTGATTACATCTCCCCTGCCTCTCACACTTGAAATGCTTCCCAGAGCTGTGGGATAAATACAGGACTTGTAAAAAGTCTTTTAAAATAAAGGTGCTGTTTGGGCTGCCTGTGCCTGGGGGCAGTGGGGGACTGGGGGCTTCCATCAGAGACTCCCCTGTGGTGTGGGGACATCCCAGTGGGGCAGGGGGAAAGAACTAAAGAGTGGGGCTGTTGTGGGGTGCCCATCACCCCCATTCCCCACCCCTGCATCGTTGGGATGGGACAGAAGTCAGGGAGGGAAGAGTGAAGATGAGCCTGGGCCAGGTAAAGTGACTTGTTTCTCATCATTGTTCTCTGTACCCATTAGAAATAAACCCATTTTCACCCAGCCACATCAGTTTTGCCCATGACAGTGCTTGGTAAGAGGTCAATAAATGTTCTTCATGCTTTTAACTTGACCCACAAGAAAATTTTGTCCCCATTTGCTACTGATGGCCAAGGTCACTCACCAAAAACAGCCTTACAGGTTGTAAAGGGAAAACCAAACCTACCCACAGCACAGCAGGGCAGGATGGATGTCCTGAAGTCATTTCATCGATGCTTTCAAACCCCAGTGCCTGCTGGTGTTTATTAAGGGAGTGAAAATGGCTCAGTAGTTAATGCTGTGAAATGACCATAAATTTCAGTGATAAGAGTTGGATGAAAATACTTAAATATGGATTTTCATCTTGGTTGTGCACACTGAAACCTGGTCATGGAGAATCCTGCCATGTGATTAATTAATTCAGAGAGAGAAAATTGATGAAATAAACCCCAACAGTGCCATGTTCCTGTGCTGGGTACCCTACAGGTTGGGAATCAAAAGATTTGACAGATTATGGGCTGGGCTAATTGAGGCAAGATCTCAAAACTGGGGACAGCCAGCGTGGCTTGGGAATTCAATCTGAAAGCAAACATGTATGACAATGAATTAATGCCTAATAAAATTATTTCTTCAATTACAGTGGGAGTGGAGGATGGAGCCAAGGCAGATGCAACACCGGAGGAAGAGGGGACAAAAAAACCCAACTCATCTGCCAAATACAGGCAAGACATCCCACAAAATGCATAGAAATGAGGGTGATTTTCCTGTGCTTGATCAAAGGTAAAAAAACACGTGTTAAAAAAGCCTGATGTAATTTAGAAATCTTTTTGATGTGAATTTGAAGCTGTGGTTTGATAGCTTTTCCTCCACTCACAGGACACAGATGGCTATTCCATAGTAAATGGGGTGCAATTAGTGACTATCCACAGCTGAAGATAGCAGTGAGCAGGAATCTGAGGCTTTTTGGATCTTAAATACATCTGGACCAATATTCTCCTGTTTTTTTTTATTTTCTATTATTTTATTCCTGTTTTTTTGAATTGCTGATACCCAACTCCCCACAAAGGAAGCAGGTCTTGCACTTGCTGTTGTGTCTTTTTATTTTATGTTACTTTATTCCTGTTTTATGTTATGTTATAATATATATAATATATATTTATATATATTATATATATAAATAGAAAATATATAAATATGTTTATATATTTTTATATTTTATATATTAATATATATTTTTATAATATATCTATGTATATGTTTAATGCTCTTTTATTCCTGTCTTTTTTAATTGCTGATACCCAACTCCCTGCAAAGGAAGCAGGTCTTGCACTTGCTGTTGTGTCTTTTAATTTTATGTAATTTTATTCCTGTTTTATGTTATATTATTTTTATATATATGATATATTTATATATGTTATATATAAAATGTGAAAATAGAAAATATATAAAATATATATTTATATATTATATATATTTATATAGAATATATTTTATATATATATTTTATGTTATTTTATTCCTGGTTTTTTGAATTGCTGATACCCAACTGCCCACAAAGAAAGCAGGTCTTGCACTTCCTGTTCTGTTTGTCTCACATCCCTTTGGCAATCACCACATGGAGCTTTCCCTTGCCCTGTAGCCTGGGGAATGTTTAATTTCCTTGGACCATCTGGAAATTTCATCTGAAAAACTTGTGTTATGTCAGGGCCTTGTGACCTGCTGATGCCTCTGGTCTTTTCTGGTCTCCCAAAGGAGATTTGGAGAACATTTTTCTCCTCATTGTAGGGCTGTTTGAGGCCCATTCTGCAGATCTTTCTGCACTGAATGTCTGCTACATGGTTTTAATGGCTCTTACAACCATTTGCAGTCATAACCATTCAGTTTATCATCAGCTGTGCTAATACTCACCATGGTTTAATCTATATAAATCAAGTAAATATCGATTTATTAAATTTTCAGGGTTGTTCCTTGTATGGAAAAGCCATTATGCAGTTAATACGTTCTAAGACTGGCAATTTGGCTTTATAAATTACAGATTGTTTTTTGCCTCAGCTCAGAGCAATGTGAGACTCTACCACCCATCCCTGCGTTGTTTTCATTGCACACCTCACTGGTTTGGGGCCCAGAGGTGCTCCTGGTTTGTCTGATAACCACATTTCCTGTGCTGTGGGGCTGATTCACAGCCTTGCACAATGCAGGACACAGTGGTTTGTGCTGACTGACTCTCAGATAGCTGCCCTAGCCGATTTAGTTTGGACTTATCCATCTACCAGTCTGTGCTGGATATGGCATCTGCTCCCTTGAATTTAGTTATTCTTTGTCTGATTTATAACACAGGCCTGTAATAAATTATCTCAGCACAGTTGGAGTGCACTGAACTACAGATTAAGAGCTGGAATGAGTGGGGAAGGCAGGGACTTCATAAACCAGATTTATGGAATCAAAACCTTTTTTTTTTTTTTGGTTTTGATACTATAACAGAAACTAACAAAAAGTGCTAACTTTATAGCATATTTCAGCAAATTCTTTCCTAACTCTGCTAATCTCATATAATTAATCTGTGGTTTTTTAAATAAACATCCTGCAACTCCAGCAACTGCTGCAGAAAGCAAAGACTGTTTCATTGTGTTGAAGTCCAGTGCATTGGTGTGTTTATTAAATCTGGTGGTGTTTTCCTCACTAAGACCTTTGAAAAATGCTTTTTTGTGTTGATGTAAATCACTCTCAGCACAGTTGGAGTGCACTGAACTACAGATTAAGAATTGGAATAAGTGGGGAAGGCAGGGACTTCATAAACCAGATCTATGGAATCAAAATTTTTTTGTTGTTGTTGTTTTGATACTATAACAGAAACTAACAAAAAGTTATTTTAAGTGTTAACTTTAACATATTTCAGCAAAGTCTTTCCTAACTCTGCTGATCTCTCTATAATTAATCTAATCTGTATTTTTAAATAATCTTGCAACTCCAGCAACTGCTGCAGAAAGCAAAGACTGTTTGATTGTGTTGAAGTCCAGTGCATTGTCGTGTTTATTAAATCTGGTGGTGTTTTCTTCGCTGAGACCTTTGTAGAATGCTTTTTTGTCTTGATGTAAGTCATTCTCCAGGCACTGGTGAAGTATTGCTCTGCAGTGTCTGTTCAGCTCTTAATCTGAGTTCATCCTCTCCCTTAGTGGGCACAGTGACAGGCTGTGCATGGCCCTGGGGGCACAGAAAAAAAAGGGAAAAAATAAAAAAAAAATACCTGTGGAGCTAAATGGGATGGGATGGGAGGAGGTGTGCACCCATGCCAGCACTTAGAACCCCAAAACTGGAGGCAAGGCTTCACAGGTTACAAACCCAGGGGAAGCTGAAGGTCTGATCAGCGCCTGGAGCACAGGGAAAGACAAAATAAACCTTTCTGAGGGGGTGATCTCAAAGAGCTTGTCTTGGGCAGAGTGGTTTGAGCTTGGTTAAGAAGCACTGCTGCCCAAAGCTGGGCTTGAGGAGGGTGCTGAGCAGGAGAGTGGGATTCCTGCAGGAGCCACAGGCTGGTGATGGGAAGCACAGCCTGACTTGATCCAACCAAGAGCACTCAGAGACAAAATCACATAAATAAAAATAAAACCTCTTCTTAGCAAGACTCCTTTGCAACAAAAAAGGGTAGACTTCAGATGAACAAGATTGATGGGACAAGAGATTCTTCACATTGCATTTCTTCTCACAGGTTTCAGTGCAGTAATTTGGCAATTTATTATGGTGATGCATCTCTCTTGCTAATTATTAAAATTATTGTCAGAAATAATTTCAAATCTAGGTTTATAAAGAGGCTGTGGTGAGTTCAGGATGCTCAAGCTCTCAGAGTTGAATTAATTTGTTTTTATTTAACTTTCAGAGTTGAATTAATTTGTGTCAGAAGTTGGATTCCAGAAGGCACTTATTAAAAGTGAGTCAGAAATGAATTGTGTTTGTTTTCCTCAAATATACTTTACGTAAAAGAAATTTAATTTTAGTAAATTTATTAGTGTCTCTTTGCAGACAAGAAATGGATTGACAGTTGATCTAAATTGCTACAATTGTTTGAAAGGTCAGAAACTATAGCACTTAGAGACAAACCATTCTATTGCTCTAGAAAGCTTTTATTAACATGCCCACATATATTGTGCATAACCAGGGAAACGAAAAGCCTGCATTTCCCAGGTTTGAGAAGCTGCTCTGTGATTTTGACTGAGTTTCCTGTCAGCACTTCCAGGGGTTGCTGCTTAAGGGAAGCTGTTGCAATGGCCCTTGGCAGGGTGGTTTTGTCTCTGTCATATTTAACCCAGCCACGTCCAAGAGAGCCAAGAAAATAAAGTCCAGACAGTTCTGTACAACACCTCAGTGCGAGCAGTGATCTTATTTAATGCAGGTCAAGCACCCATCCTCATGGTCACTGAAGGGCCAGAATAAATGTTGTTTCTCTGCCTGAAATTCTCTTTTTCTAGTGACTTGTCATTGTAGCACTTAGAGAAATACACCTGAAGGTTAAAAAAACAGAGTAAGAGGATGAGTTTGGATGGTGTCTCACCATGAAGCTGGCCTTGCACAGGCCCATGAGGTGATGGAGCATGACCTTAGATAAATCCCTAAATCCTGTGTTGGTGTGCCCAGCAGTGATGCTGCATTGTCTCCCACAGAAGCACACAACAGCAGCCCCCCAGGAAATGCTGTTGGGGGGTCTGAAACTGGGCAGGTGCTTTTCCCTTCCTTAAGGAACTGCTAAGTGCTCATTTTCCTGTTATCAAGCCCATTTGTGGTAGTGCTGGACTATGAGAGCTGTTTCAGTTGTGTTCATGGAAACCTGGGTTTGCATCTCCCTTGTTTGTAATCCTGCAAACTCCAGAATGGTTATGAATTAAGGGGCATTTCCTCCCAGTTCCTGCCTGCTTCATATTTAAATGTTACTGCTTCTTTGGCATCTACTTTGACATGAAGTGCTATAGATTAATAAGTAATTATGGGGTTTTTTTTAAATAACCTAGGAAGAAAAACAACTTTTGAAGGTATTTTATTTAATCCACAAAAAACCCCCATTTGCTTTGATATAAAAAATGTCTTGTTTACAGCATGAGGAGTCCCTGTTCCAGATGTCTTCATCTGCTGTTCTTTGAAATGTTTACCAAAAAGCTTTCTTGGATAAAGAAAAGGCTGTGGGGATGTCAGTGACAAAAGGGGCACTGCAGTCTGTTCCAGGCTGGGAGCCTGCAGAGGAATTGCTGGTGTAATGCAAGGAAACAAGGAGGTGCTTTCAACAAATTAAAGTTATAGAGCAGAGTGGTGCAATAAAAAGGACAACAGCCCCCAGAGCATGTCAGATGCCGTGGTTTGGACCTGGAGGCTCAGAGGGAAAAGAGAACACACAAAGGAGCCACCACTGGTTAGCAGTGCACATAGTAAAGATTGGTGATTTGGGGAAGAGCTACATTTGATTCCAGCTTTCCCTTTTTACTGTATTGAACTCCCAGGCATGGCTTTAACTTGACATTATAGTCATTATAATCTTTTTTGTACAAGTGGCAAAACCCAGTTCAAATCCTTCAGAGTATGTATGAGTTGATATACTGCTCTAAGCTTTATTTTATTTTAAAACAGAAAAAAGCTTTCCTTGACTTAAATTACTAATTTATCCTGAACAAAGTTGTTTTTTCTAATTAAAAACTTTTCTTGGGGGAAAAAAAAAAGCACAACAAAATTTTTGAGCCAGCACTATAACTTTAATATGAAAGGACTAAGTGGAAAATATAAACATAAAGATGAACAGTTGCTACCCAGCAGGGTACCTAATGCAAGAAATGAAAACATAACTGCCAAGAAGTAATTGGTATTATGAGAAGTATAGAATTTCAGTCATATAAAATTGTAGAATCACAGAATCACGGAATAGTTTGGTTTGAAAGGACCTAAAAGATCATCTCATCCTACCCCCTGCCATGGGCAGGGACACCTTCCACTGTCCCAGACTGCTCCAGCCTGGCCTTGGGCACTGCCAGGGATCCAGGGGCAGCCACAGCTGCTCTGGGCACCCTGTGCCAGGGCCTGCCCACCCTGCCAGAGAACAATTCCTCATTCCCAATATCCCATCCAGCCCTGCCCTCTGGCAGGATGAAAATCTGGATAAATTCTTTATGCCTATTTTTTTAAGCCCAGAAGTGTTGCCATTGCCTGAAGTGCTGCTGGAGGTGAACTCCCTCAGAACAGGTACCTGGAGTAACATAATTGGGTATGTCCAGAGTAACTTCACTGTGTGCACAGCCCCCATAAATCATGTTGAGCTGGCTCTGAGCTGCCTTTTACCTGCCTTTCCCTGTGATGAGCTGATGGAGATCTGTAGGGGCAGAGCACAGGCTGGGAATGGGATGGCAGGGAATGGTTGGTTTGTAGAAAATGCTGTGGATGTTTGGATCTGTCACACATGGTTTTGGCAAAGTGCCCCGGTTTTCCTGCAGAGCTGGCTCTATGATCTCTCCCAGAATCAAGTTTCCCTTCATTTCTGCATGTGGCTAGAGAGCACTGAAGTGCTTTTTTTCAGTGAAAATACTTCAAGTGCTACACTATGGTCTGAGTCATGGCGTAGTGTTGTAGTTAATTCCATTTTTCCAGCTGTATAACTTGCTTTCATGCAACTTTATTGCTTATAATGAATGTTCTGTAATTATAAATGGTGTTTAGGCAATGCTTCCAACAATATCCACTTTCCCCGTTTTGTGTCAAACTTACATAGTCCCCTCTGGCCATTGACTTAACCACAGAATTCCGGGAGAATTCTCAGAAATATTTTCCAGGTTCTCATAGAAAGATTGACATGTTTTGCATATTTTAATTTAAACAGTTTTTTAAACCCAGCGTCATTTAATTGTTTTCCCTTTGCAGTTCCAATTAAAAAAGAGAATGGGGATTCCTAAAGTAAAGAAGCTAATTTCTTTTTGCCTTCTAAGCATTTAGCTATGAGGAATGAAAGAAATACACATTTGAAGGGTTTTCTGTAAGGAAAAAAAAGAGCAGTGAAATGCAGCAGCACGGCAATGATGCTAATTACAGAGGCAGCAGAGAAAGGAAATGTGTCAAATTAGTCTCAATTGCATGAATTTGATTTTGCTGTTTATGTAAAAGAGTGCAATGCTGGAACAAGTATCCTGCAACAATATTCCCTTCAGCTGCCACTGGGGAACAAAGCTGGAGCTCTCCAGGAGTCCTGGCTCAGGACTTCCCTCTCAGACACCCCTGGGTGGGTTTTGTGTGTGACTGAAGAAGGAGGGTGACACAGAAATGCCTCCCACCAGCCCTTGTGCCCCCTGCACTTTGCCGCAGTGCTCTGTGCACACCTGGGCAACCTGCAGGTACCACAGTCTGCTCCTGCCAGAGTGTGGGAATCCATAAAATCAGAGGGTTTTGGGAAAGCTGCAAAAGGCAGGCCCCAGAGACAGCAGAACTGTGATTAGAGCTGAGCAGCAGCCATGAGATTGGTCAGCAGAAAGATTATTTAAAGAGTAGAAAAGCAAAGACAAATGGAACAATGGTCTGTGTATTAACACTTGTCTAGAATAGCTCCCTAAGCTGCAGAAAAGTTTATCTAGCAAGATATTAGGAAGTTTGAAGCTTAATAATGGAGCTCTGTGCATTGTGTTTTAAGGCTTACAAGTAGGTATTGTATTCGAAATAAGCAAGCATTGTTTTAACCAAAATATGGTTGAGCTCCCACCAAAATATGGCCATCATGGATCGTGTCCAAAAGGCTCAAAATTAGCAATTGTGTGGCATAAAAAGTAAGTGTGGGCCATATGTTTCAATGGAAGACTGAATGATTCATGATCCAGTAATGCTGGCAGCAAAATATGATTACTGAGGGGACATTGTGGGTTTAATTCTATACTTATTAAGGTAGCAGCAACATGGCATTAGGTGCCTTATATGCCTGTAATTAACTTTTAAGTTTGGTTTGGGTTACTCATGTTCTAGCTTTCTGTAATTTGTGTGGGTTGTGGATGGTTCTGTTCCTCTGGAGATGTTCTGATCAATGCAGGTAAAGCTGGTGGTGACTGAGGAGGTCAGGTAGCTCAGCCCCCTTCCCCAGCAGAAGCAATTAGACCTCAGCCATGCCTGACAGTTAATTAGCTGCCTGTTCTTCAAACCCTCCTGTGACAGAGATTCCACTCTTCCTTGGCAATTGATTTCTGTGCTGAGCCACCTTGACAGACAGAAAGATTTCACTAACATCTGAGCAAAATTTTCCTTGCTGCAGTTTAACCCTTCTTGTCCTGTCTGGAGATGAATAGTTTTGTCTCTTTCCCCTGACAGCAATTTTCCATAATGGAAACTTGTTGTCATGGAGGCTTCACAGCATTTTGAATTTAAAAAATCACAGAACCTTCAGCCTCCTCTCATGGGTCAAGTTTTTCAGCTCACTGAGTCATTCTGTTGCTTTTCTCTTGGTGTTTTACAACGACTGGAGTTCCTGGCCTGTGGGGGAGCCTTAGTGAAGCCACAGCAGTTCACAGCTAATGGAATCCTGGGCTCATGGAACAAATTGTTCAGGGCAGGACCTTAAAGCTCATCCAAATCCACTCCCTGCCATGGGCAGGGACACCTGCCACTGTCCCAGGCTGCTCCAGCCTCATCCAGCCTGGCCTTGGGCACTGCCAGGGGTCCAGGGGCAGCCCCAGCTGCTCTGGGCACCCTGTGCCAGGGCCTGCCCACCCTCACAGGGAGGAATTTCTCCCTAATATCTCACCTAAACCTGCCCAGCTCCAGGTTTTTCCCACTTGTCATTACTTGCTCTTGTGAAAAGTTCCTCTCCAGCTTTCTCTGGCTTGGTGGGAAGTCCAGGGGCTGGCAGGAGCAGGGACAGACAGCTGTGCTGGGACAGGGACAGGCACCTGCTAGGGGGGTGCTGGCTCAGGGGGCTGTTTGCTGGCAGGGCAAGGCAGGAGGGGCAGCTCACAGCAATCCTGTGTGCCCTGGCTGTAAAGCCACCATCCCTAGGGATGCTGGTTTAGCAAGGCAGGGTGGGAAGGGGAACAGAGGGTTATAAAAGGATCCAAATCCATTGGAGAGGGTCTGGAGAAAGGACAGAAGGATGGGGAAGGGTCTGGAAGGGCCATACAAAGGTTCTTGTGAGGGTGATGCCTCAGGTTTTAGCTTTTATATGTTTCATTTTTCTGTGCTGCTTTAATGTGTAGCTCTGAGCTTCACATTAGGGGATGGTGAGCTCTGTGCACAGAGCAGGGAGACAAAACAATTCCTGCTCTAGCTGGGGACCAAGGACAAATGATCCAAATCTCAGGCCCAAGAGCACAAACAACGTGGACTGAAGAGAGAAAAACAAAATATATGGGACTGCATAACCTAAAACTGGAATTGGACAATTAACTCCAATATGCAAATGGAGCAGAGCTTATGAAAGTGAGAGACCCCATGACCAATTGTCCATTTTGTGCCCATTTTAGTTCACCTTGGGTGTAGCTGTCCAGCCATGGACAGCAGCTTCCCTTTGTGGGAAGGCCCACCTACCCCCTCAGCCAAACCACTCTGCAGCCAAAGGATGAGATGTGCTCTGAGAGGGGGGTAATTGTCCCTTAGAAAACCACGGGTCTGTCATTTCCATCAGTTCATGTGACAAGTATAAATCAATCCACATACTCTATATTTTTAAAATGTTCCTGGTTTGTTATTTTCTGAAGTTAAGGCATATTTTAAAAGCATTAGTTAGGACAAAATATTGGCAGTTGGAAAATGCCAGTCCCAGACTTTTTCATGCACATGAAAAGCAGTGATGGGTCAGGATTATTTCAGCAGAACCTCGATGCAGAGAGGCCACTTGTTTTTGCAGCACTGATTGGGTTGGTGCCTTCTCTCCTGTGTTGAGAAGGCAGGACCTTTCTTCCTTTGTTTGCTGAGGTTTTCCAGTGTCCTGCAGGTCAGTGGTGATGAGTTCCTGTGGTTCTCTGTGCCCCATCCATTGCTCCTGCAGTGAGACAGCTTCAGGCCAATTGTTCCATTTGGAACTGAGCAATCCCTGCACACAGCAGGAGCAAATGAGTAGCCTTGACAATCCCTTTCTGATGTCTTTAGTGATTTCTTAACGTTAAAAAGTAGATTAAACCAATTCAGTGGCTGAAGGGAGGACTATCTTCTTTGCAGGGTTTATTTACAAAATGTATTTTTCTGGCTTTGCTAACTATTATCCGTGAAAGCAGGAGAAATTCAGATTGGGACCATTAGAGCTCAGGTTACTGCTCAGTCTGATCTCAGAAGTTTGCTACAAACTCAGCAAGCAGGCCAGGGGAGGCAGAATTTTGATGAAAGATGTTGTTTTTTGTGTTTTCCAGAGCAATGCAGTTTTTCAGACAGGTGAGTCAGCATCTGAAGAGTCAATGTGCAGTAAAGTTCCTCTCAGCTTCCCCAGAACCTGTGCTGGCAGTTGTGGCTTTGTTGTAGATATATTCTTTTTAGGGAAATTAATAAAGGGTGGACAGGGCAGTGGTGGAAAGGGGAAAAGCAGACCCAAAATCCTAATCCTCAGTGAAATAATAGGGTTAAGTATCGTCTCACCATAGAAATAATTTAGATTTGCTGAAAGACAAGGTTTGTATTTTTCATTTTAAATAGATCCCAGATTATCCTGCTTTATTCATCCATCTGACACTTAATAGTAGCAAATACATGAACAATCAATGCTTTCACCTCTGGGATCTTCAATCCATCCTCACCTACCCACATTTTCCAGCACCTCAGGATATTCCAGCACCCCAAATGTGTTTTTCTGGAGAAGTGCAGGAGCCCATGTGGCCCATTTCTGCAGGAACTGAGCTCTCCCCTGCTTTTATTTTTCTGTGTAGCAGCTTTAATGCTTTTTTAATGGAGTTTTCAGAGGGTGAGCACCGTCAGCCCTCATCTGCTGGAATGGGAAGTGTCTGCTCTGTGGAAGCAGGGTAGAAAATTAAATGGGGACATTAATGTAGGGGAGGAAGCTTGTTGATGACACAATAATGGTTTCTGTTCTCAGGCATGACTGCTGCCAGTTTAGCAGTGATTTAGGCTGGAATTATTTTTCGTGATGTTCGCACCAGTGGGGTGGTCTGCAGGAAGGACTTGGAACAAAGTCATTGCAGAAAAAAACCTGTGAAGCAGTTTATAAATAACTAAAATCACTGCATAACTCATGAATCATTTGAATGATCCCTTTCATCTCACTGCATGTTTTCCCACTTGGTTTTCATTGATAAGAAAATCAATGCTTCTTCTGTGGACTTCTGATCTAGAATATTTCACAGGAAGACCTTAGAGAACAAATCTGTTTTTAAATGAAATGTTGTATGTGTTTTATTTAGCTCCCTGTCCAAAAAATCACCTAATGTCTTAACTTCATTTTGACAATTCAAATATTTAATTTTCTGTGTGTTGTTGCTCTTGTACCTGGTTGAATAGATCTTTAATATATAATCAGTTCCTTTGCTTTGCCTTTTTCCTTGCTTTTCTTTCCTCTCTTGGGCAGAAAGTCTTCCCATTTTATTGTCTTTGTTTCCTGAGTGCAATACCCGAGCCCTTGTGTTTGTAACAGAGTCCAAAAAAACCTAAAATCAGTTTACATTGGTTATATTTTACACAGAGACAGGTGGAAGATGAATTTTCAGCAGCAGGTAAGGGTTAGGATTTCAGGGCACAGCTGTCTGACAGAAGCAGAAAGTGATTGCCTGTGCTACAAAGTGAGCATGAGGTGAGAGAGCAAACCAGATTGTTTGGAATGGTTCCACGTGGCATTTCTGGATTACACCTTAGGAAAAGTCACTGCTCAAGCTGCCCTTCAAAACTGAAATCCTGGCTTAAATCATCAAGGCCAGCACACAGAGGTACAGATGTGTCCATAATTCTGATATGAGCCTGGACTGGGTTTGGGGAGTCTGACAGGCCACTGATATGTGGGCAGCTCTTTGTAATGAGGGATCACTTCCCCTGAATCCAAAACTGACCCTCTCTCAGGCGCCATCAGCTCCACTGTAAATAACTGAGAAAGACCTAGGGAGATTCAAAACAATTATCTAAAATCTGCAGTAAAAAATTAAGCAACCTTAAAAAGCTACACAGGCCTTCATTTATGTTGTTAACACTTATTAATTACACAGACAAAACAGGGCTAATCAATACTAATTTCTACTGATGTTACTTCTTAAATGTTAATTAGGTACCCTAGACCTGATACTGGTATTTAATTAATGAGGAGAGAGAAGTTCTCTGATGAGGTACTTCTTTCTCCCCCCAGAAGGAATCCTGAGGGAGGGGGGACAGTAAGTGAAGCAGCACTGCAAGAGGAGAGGGGGTCAAATGTTCTGCATGTGGTTTGTAGAGAGGACACAGTGTTTGGGTGGATGGGGACACTAATGAGAGCGGGATGTGACCCACAGGAAGGACCTGCTGGAGAAGGCAGAGAGCAGGGAGAACACCAGTCAGGGATGTGGACAAGGACCACCACAAAAGGTGAGCTCACTTTTCTGGCCTTTAGTGGCAATTCTGTGACTGAAGTGTTTGCATTGTGACTGCTGTAGGACCTTTGCAGAGAATGAGCAAATGTGTGTGCACTTGTGTGGGACTGAAAACACAGGTGGGACAGGGTTGGGGTTTAGAAATGAAATTCCAAATTCTGATTTGTTTCATTGTGCTAAGCCCATGGACATGGCAATTTTATATTCCTGTTCTTCTCTTGTGTTGGTTGTTACCACAAAGAGACAGGTGCATCCTTCTCCCCCAGGATACTCTGTCATGAATGAAAAGTTCCTACTGAAACTTAATTGTAGAATCATAGAAACTATGGAATCCCAGATGGGTTTGTGTCATAAAGCCCATCCAGTGCCACCCCTGCCATGGGCAGGGACACCTGCCACTGTCTCAGGCTGCTCCAAGCCTCATCCAACCTGGTCTTGGGCACTGCCAGGGATCCAGGGGCAGCCCCAGCTGCTCTGGGCACCCTGTGCCAGGGCCTGCCCACCCTCACAGGGAGGAATTCCTTCCCAACATCTGATCTCAAGCTGCCCTCTGGCACTGGGGAACCATGGACCTCTGTCCTGTTACTCTCTGCCAATGTAAATAATCCCCCTGCCTCCTTTTTATCAGCCCCTTCAGACACTCCAGCCCTCAGAGTATCTCCTCTGTAACAGGTCCTGTCTGTCTTGTGCAAGGACCCCAGAGCTGGAGGCAGCACTCAGGGTGAGATCCCAGCAGGGCAGGGATAAAGGGCAGAGTAGACCTTTTTCTTGCAAGGCAAATAAATAAATAAAGTTCCACAAGTTGTGGTGGAACTTCACATCATCTCCCCGGTGTTCCTCTGCTGCTTCTGGGGATCTGCTTTGCTTGTGTCTTCCTCCTCTTGATTCCCTCTCTCTAATGTTCTTATAGATTGTGTCTGCAAGCTGCTCATGCAGCTGTTGGATCAAAGTGACTCTGTTCCCTACCTCTGCAGGTGAATTAATCCCACTTTACTGCAGGCAGTGCATGTATGATGTTGCTGTGGTACCCAGCAGGCTGCATTCCCTGAAAGCCAGCAGCAGAGCTACCACAGTGTCTGACCTCTGCTCTGAGCTGGAGAGCAAAGCTGGGGCTGTCTGCAAACCTGCAGAGCAGCACTTGAGGCTGCCCTAGCTGAGACCTTCCAGCACCTGAAGGAGCTACAAGGCAGATGGAGAGAGACTCTCCCCAAGGGATGGAGTGACAGGACACAGGGGAATGGCTGCCCACTGCCAGAGGGTGGCATTAAATGAGATGTTAGGAAGAAGCATGGCGTGGTGGAAGGTGTCCCTACACACAGCGGGAATGAGATGGTCTTTAAGGTCCCTTCCAACCCAAACCATTCTGTGATTCTGTGGCTCTTACACAGCCAGGGGGTTGAGGGTTGTGCCCTGTGTGTTCATCACAGCAGGAAGGGACCCTATGGAGCCCTTTGCCTCTTCTCTCATAAGAGGAGCAGTGCAGACCCAGTGCAGAGCAGCGGTTGAGGCTGACCTAGCTGAGACCTTTCAGCACCTGAAGGAGCTATAAGAAAAAGGGAGAGAGACTCTCCACAAGGGATGGAGTGACAGGACACAGAGGAATGGCTGCTGCCCACTGCCAGAGGGTGGCATTAAATGAGATATTAGGAAGAAGCATGGTCTAGTGGAATGAGATGGTCTTTAAGGTCCCTTCCAACCTAAACCATTCTGTGACTCTGTGGTTCTGTGGCTCTTACACAGCCAGGGGGTTGAGGGTTGTGCCCTGTGTGTTCATCCTCCAGGAAGGAGCCCTTTGCCTCTCCTCTCATAAGGAGAGCAGTGCAGAGCAGCA